>CM055895.1:84132413-84569913 GCA_029582155.1 Panopea generosa
TCTCACTGAACAACATCTTAATTTAAATGTAGATAAGGTCATTTTCTCATACTTTAACTATACATTAGTCTGATAGTAAAATACTACTGCCAAGTTATCATAGTGTTACTGTAGTTCATTCATGCATAGTCACATGACCTCATGTCCATTCATCATTATAGAATTATGGGTATTGTCTTGTTTACATGTGTTGTGAACCTTGTCTGTTGTCTTGACCATCATGTTATGTCCAGTGCTGTCCAATAGTTATCTTGTATATTGTGTGTGTAAGAGTTTGATTGGATGAGAGGCACATTACATCTTTATATTTTTACTTCTTTTCACCCCACCTGGCTATGGGCACTTTTTGTCAACCTTGCTAGAGGACGCGAGTTCTTTAGTCAATAATACAATAATACTGTATTAGTTTATTTCATAAGCTCTGTTGTTAGAACTCTTGGGTTTAACCCATACACTATTTTACACTAGAAGATTAGCCAGCAGTACCTGGTCTAATATAAATATTGAACTCCAGTTCTGAGTTGGTCATTCATTGGTCTTTGCCCACACTCTACAAAATGGCTCCCCGACGTTGAACCCCGGTCTCCCGCGTGACAGGCGGGATACTTCCACAGTCAGGGCCTATTTAGCTGCACCGGAGGTATCCGAGAAGTGCGAGACCCGAGGGCAGAGCCGGCAACCCTTTCAGTGGAGACCGGAAGCTAGAGTGTTCCCCTCTAGTTTTCAGTCCTTCAACACAAAGGTATACTGAAATGTAAACCAAACCCACCCATAGTGCACGTCCCACCCCCTACTTCTGGGCCCAGGACGCGTCAACATACAATGAACTGTTTTACGCGTGCCACATTATACACAGTGACTGTTTGTGAAAACAGCTGTTTTTAGTAAACATTGAACTTGACCTTTGGGTCAGTCCATTATATCGCGCCAGGATACAGGATCGGACATTTTAGTGTTTTAAGTGTATTTTTTTAAAGTGTTTTATTGGATTTTGGATATTTATGTAAGTATGTGTTTCTCATTCTCATTTTTGTTATTTTAAATTATTTTTTCATTTTTCTGAGGGCGCACTATTTTCTTCGCATAAGCTTTATATAAAAGTACATGTAGTGATTTGGTCTTATTCTGAAATTTCTAACACGTGAACTTTAAATTTTTGATGTTTTCTCACTGAATTTTTACAACTGCAAGGTATGTTTAGTTTAATTTGTTTCATTTTTGCTATTTAGATTGAATGTTGCAGTTGTCAGTTTTGTCATTCTTGTGATAAAGTTAAATTTGATGTTATAGATTCTGTGACCCCCATTCAGCTCACAGTAGTGTTTTCATTTTGTGTGCCATTTCAATTAGCTATTTTCCATTTTTGGTGATATATTTGATTTCACAGTGTTGATTTAGTGAAGCATTTGTAGTCATTTGATATTTTTGATTGCCATCAGTTGAATTTTCATGTGTGTTATGATGTCAGTGATTTTGTTTTGACATTTGACATTTTGATGTTTTATGCACTATAAAGTTGAAATTTTCTGATATAGTGAAGTTGATATTATGGTTATTTAATGTTATAGTGAACATTGCATTAAGTGCCAGGTATATTTCATGTCTTATCTAGTTGGATAGAGTGATATTTTGATTTATCACTCACTTGAATAAAGCTATAGATTATAATTAGAAATCTAGATTAAGTGTGTTATTTACTGTGTTTATTTTTGGCCTACATTATATTATAATATTATATTGCCCAGTTCCCTGTTTCATAACATTCTTTGCACACCTTACTAACCGTGTGTGATAGACCTGTTCTAGCAAGATATATATGTAATTCATTTATTCATTTTGTGTGTTTTACATTTGAAATCTCATTTTATGTGTTCTTGTTGACAGGCGATATAGAAATTGCTTGCACATATTGATACTTGAGAGTTCAAGCCCTTTAGTGTAAAGTTTTCTCAATTCAGCTTTTTCAAGGAATACCGGCAAGCAGTATATTTTTTTCAGCATATTTTCTTTATCGTGCAACTGTATTTAGTGTTTTATGATTCATATTGTTTTATTTTGTTCAATAGTGAAATTTCAGCCGTCTGCTATTTTCTGAAGGAAGTTGTGACTGAAAACATACCCAGTATTCAGTACTTTGACTTTTTGCTGATTTATGTACTATTATATTTTCAGTGATATTCAGGTTTGATGAGTTGGTAGAACACACCTTGTTTGCAGTGTAAATAAATATTTTTCCTTTCAGTTTGGTTACTGCTATAATCCATTTCTACTCACTGCATTTTTCAGTTATCTTTACAGGATAGTTTGTGTCACTTTTGAACACAGGTGATATTTATTTTGGTTTACCACTAATATTGTAGTAGCTCTGATCATTTTTAGATATTGAGTTACAACATTGATACACAGGTAAACAATCAGCTGACCACTACAACCAGTTGATTTATTATCTAGGTCATATATTTAAACCCAGGTGTATTAGGTACTACTTTTAGTGTATTGAAGTGATGTAAGGTAAAACATCATTGGAATGTGTGTGTTGTTTTGACTTGGTGTACAGGTCAACTTAGTGCATTTAGCTGTGACCAAACATGATTCTTTTGATTTGGTTAATAGACAGTTAAATAAATCTGAGTAGTTTATATTTATACCTCATACAGTGTGAGTTACAGGGTTTAAACTTGATTGCCATTTCATTATAACAGCTCTTTTATTTATTTTTAGTGTTTTGTTTGTGTACTTATATTTTGTGTTAGCTATTTCCTGAAATATGGATAGTCCTAAAAGGGAAGAGACTAAGGTTAAGTCGGGTGAAACTGCTACCCCTCCCACACCAACTATGCCTACGGAGGAAGAGATGATTAAAATTCTGTCAAAGAAATACACATTCGTGCCCGTCTCTACTCCAGAAGCAACCGGTGGTGCTAGACCCAAGCACCCATTACCCCCTCCTCTAACTTTCAGCTCACCACCTCCTCTCTCAGGTCTACCTCCAGTGATCTTAACACCTACCACTCCCTCTTTGGTTTCCAAGCCGCCCAAAATTCCACTCTTTTCAGGTGATGAGCCAACTCCAAAGAACGAGGTGAGTTATTATGATTGGCGTCATGAGATCAGATGCCTGTGCCGGGATTTGAACCTGTCTTCATCACAAGTTTTACAGGCCGTTCGTGCATCCCTTCGTGGCACAGCCAGGCGCCTACTTGTTTCTTTGGGCGACTCTGTCACTGTAGACCTAGTTCTTAAGAAACTAGATGTCAGTTTTTGTGAGCCGGCAAGGCATGGCATCACTATGAAGGAATTCTTTAACGCAGTCCAGAAACCAGAAGAGTCGGTGACTTCCTTTGGTTGTAGGTTAGAGACCACGTTAGAGCATGCTTTCCAGGGTGGTCACCTGCCCCATACTGGCAGGCATGAATTGTTGTGTGAGAGACTTTGGTCTGGATTGTTTAGCGAGTCTCTTAAGGCAAATACCTGCCATAAGTTTGACTCTGCTACGGACTATGACCAGTTCCTGAAAGATGTTCGTCAGGTCGAACGGGAACTGCGTTTAGCCCAGCCTAATGGAACCAGGCCAAAGGCCCACTCACACCAACAATCTGCAAGTCCTCCCACTTCTGACTTTGCCTCTTTCTCGAAGCAGCTCCAGTCAGAAATGAACTCCAAACTCAGCCAGATGCAATCCGGATGGGACAAGAAGTTCAATACTCTGATGGAGCGTTTGGAGACTCTATCTTTCCAATCTGTTACCCCACTCGCACCCCCTACTTTTCAACTGCCACCCCTTCCAGTGTCAACCCCACCCCATGGTCAGACATATTCTGAGGCAAGACCCTTTAGACGAACACAAAGAGGTCGAAGATATGGGTGTGGTGGTGGCAACCGACCCAGCGGTCGCCCACAGCAGTTTGGACAGCCTCATGGTACAAACAGATCAGCGACCGGTCACCCAAACTTCTAGCCACCTCTGCTACTGGTCGTCCGGAGGTGAAGTCTAATAATGACCAACCTACTCCTTTGCTTACGAAAATTGTTGGAGATTCGAACACTTCATCAATTTTGTTCCATTACATGAGAACCAATGCTTTGATTGATACTGGTTCCATGGTTTCTACTGTTTCTAACTCTTTCTATCAGTCTTTGACTAACAAGCCCCCTTTACAGGATCTTTCTTCTTTTGGCATTGACCTCAGTGTTACTGTTGCTAATGGAAACCAGCTTAACATTCTTGGGTACCTGAAACTTGGGAAACTGCATTCCAGTCTTTAGTCTGCCACCCAGTTTCAGTGAGATCGACTAATGACCATTCAGTGCAGATCGGCCCATATGAATCTGTCACTGTCAATGGTATTGCCCGTGGACATAATCACAGTGTTTGCAAAGTTGTAACTGAGAATCTGGACAATGGTTCCTCTCTTTTAGTAAGACCACATGTTGTACAGATACCACAGTCCGGGAGTTATGCAAAAACACCAGTCCGGTTGTGTAACATGTCGGCTAAGACCGTAACCATTAGACCAAGGTCAGAGTTATGTATGGTCAATGAGGTCAAGGTCATTGATAATCTTGCTTCTTCTACTTCTTCTACTTCTTCTTCTTCTTCTACTTCTAATTCATTGTGTGACCAGCTAGGCATACAAATTGACAAGGACTCTTTATCCCCTGATCAACTCTTGCGTGCCCAGCAAGTTCTTGGCAAATGGCAACATGTATTTTCGACAGGGCCAGCTGACATAGGTCGGTGTAATCGTGTGCGTCACAAGATTGTTTTAAATGATTACACACCATTCAAGCAGCCATATAGGAAAATTCCCCCTGGGATGTATGAGGAGGTTAGGCAACACCTCAAAGAAATGCTTGAATGTGGTGCAATCAAGGAGAGTGATAGTCCGTTCTCTTCCAATGTGGTGTTAGTCCGCAAGAAGGATGGCTCACTTAGATTTTGCCTGGACTTCCGTATGCTTAACTCTCGCACACGGAAGGACGCATACCAATTTCCGAGGTTCGATGATCAGTTAGATCTACTTGTAGGTTCTCGTTTCTTTAAGAAGCTTGACCTCAGATCAGGATATTGGAATATTGAAATGGATGATGAATCCAAGCAATTCACAGGATTTTCAGTTGGTAAGCTAGGATTTTATGAATGCCAGCGTATGCCATTTGGACTCGTGAACTCAGGCGCAACCTTTCAACGTGTCATGGAAAAGTCCTTAGGAGACCTTCTCCTACGGGAATGTCTAGTTTTCATAGATGATATTTTGATTTTCTCACAGACTTTTGAAGATCACTTAGTTAGGTTAGAAAATGTCTTTCAACGTCTCTCAGATCATGGTTTAAAGCTCAAAGGATCCAAGTGTCAGCTTTTCAAAAGTTCTGTTACCTATCTTGGTCATGTTATTTCCGAACAAGGTATTGCCACTGACCCCTCCAAGATTAGTGCTATTGTTAATTGGCCAGTTCCTACCAATATTACACAGCTTCGTTCCTTTCTTGGAACAGCAGGATTTTATCGTCGGTACATAAAGGGCTATTCAAAGATTGCACAACCCTTGAACCAGTTACTTGAAGGCCATGGTGATACAAGACCCAAGTCTAAAGGAAAGTCAAAGAAACGCAAGTCTGCAATGCCATGGTTATGGGGTAGTGACCAACAGTCAGCTTTTGCCACTCTGAAAGAAAAGCTTGCTTCACCCCCCCCGTCCTAGCCTTTGCTGATTTTTCCAGGCCTTTTATTGTTCATATTGACGCGAGCGGTTTGGGACTTGGTGGAGTATTGCTCCAAGAACAAGATGATGGTTCAGAGAGAGTTATTGCCTATGCCAGTCGCGGACTCAGGCCGAGTGAGAAGAACTATCCTGCCCACAAGTTGGAGTTTCTCGCGCTGAAATGGGCAGTGACGGACAAGTTCCACGATTACCTTTATGGCAATAAGTTCACGGTCACGACTGACAACAACCCATTGACCTATGTCATGTCAACAGCCAAACTTGATGCTACAGGCCATAGGTGGGTTGCTGCACTGTCAGCCTATGACTTTGACCTATTTTACAAGTCTGGCCGCTTAAATGGTGATTGTGATGGTTTGAGCCGCAAACCTCAGTTGTTCTCTGACACTGTAAAAGCAATCTGCCTTGGTGCTACTGCCTCTTTTTCTTCTGCCGACTGTCTTTCTGGTTCTGAAGCCCCTAAACTTACTGAGCTATCTCCTACTAAATCTTTTCAACCTGTCAATTGGGCTTTCGAGCAAGCCAGAGATCCTGATATTTCCAAGGTTCTTTTTGTTTTACAGCACGGTTCTCGCCACAGGGGGGAGGAGGTGTCGAAAGATGTCAAATCCCTGCTTCGTGACAGCTCACGCCTGTGTGTGGAGAACGGAGTCCTCTACCGTACTGCCTCTGTCGATGGTGAACCGGTAAAGCAGCTTGTCATACCTGCTTCTTACCGAACCATCTCTTTTCAAGGTGTTCATGATCAAGTTGGTCATCCGGGACATGACAAATCTCTTTGGCTTGCACGTCAACGTTTTTACTGGCCAGGAATGGAGGCAGATTTCAAGAGACGTGTGTCCTCTTGCAGGTCTTGTGTCTGTGGGAAAACCCCTCAAAGGCCTGCGGCGGATCTTGTACCCATCCAGACTTCTAGGCCTATGCAGCTTGTTTGCATGGATTTTTTGAAGTTAGAAAGGTCTATGGATGGGTACGAGGATGTCTTAGTCATAACGGACCACTTTACACGTTATGCTAAGGCTATCCCCTGCAGAAATGAGAAGGCAACTACCACAGCACGAGCCCTGTACGAGAATTTCATCGTTCACTACTCCTTTCCAGAACAGCTGCATTCCGACCAGGGTCGTAATTTCGAGAGCAGAGTCATTAAGGAGCTATGCAAGATTGCAGACGTGCGCAAGACTCGAACTACTCCATTCCATCCGATGGGAAATCCTTCTGCTGAGCGCTTTAATCGTACCCTGCTCCGTATGCTCCGCACCCTGGCAGATGACCATAAGACCAGTTGGGCCGACTTTGTCCCCTCTCTTGTTCAAGCATACAATGCTACCAAGAGCAGTTCTACTGGGTTTTCCCCCCATTTCCTTATGTTTGGCTGGCATCCACGACTCTCTGTGGATGCCTACTTAGGCACTGCACCCGGGAATGAGTCTGGCGTGAGCCATGCCTCATATGTGTCTCGACTTCAAGACCGCCTGAAATACGCCTACAGAGTAGCTGGGGAGGCTGCCAACAAGAGAGCCGACCAAAACAAACGCCTATATGATAGCCGTGTTCGCGAGAACAAAATTTCTATAGGTGACCTGGTTTTGGTCCGGAAAGTCAATCTACAGGGACGACAGAAGCTTGCTGACAAATGGGAAAAAGACCAGTATGTCGTTGTCGACATTCCTTACGAAGGCCAGCCGGTGTTTAAGGTTCAGCTTGAGACTCGCAAGGGACCTATTCGAACCTTACATCGCAATTTACTGCTACCCTTCATCTCCATACCTGAGCCTGAACAGATTCAAACCCCTAATCCTTGTCGCAAGCCCAGAACTAGGTCAAACCCAATTCAGGATCATGAGTATGATGGCGACTCGAGTTCAGCCGAGTCGAGTTCATCAGCAGTATATATTATTCCCCAAAGAAGAATGCAATACCCAGATCAGAGTCCCACCGCAAGCGTCACTCCCTCTACACCAGTCCCTCCATCTGTAGAATTTGAGCCGAGTCTCCACAGTACTCCCCATTCCCCCTATCCTGTCACCCCTGACCTACAGAACACAGCTTCATCTAGAGTTACACCCCAAAGTCAAGGTTCTTCTAGTTTTAGGTCAGCGATTCATGCCACGCCTTCGCCTCCAGTCCCAGCACCAAGACCGCGAAGAACAAGGCGTTCACCGGATAGATATGGTGAATGGGTGAAATCCCAAGTAGCTCAAAACGTTGTTTTTTATGTTTGAGCTAAGCTCATAAATATTTTTAGTTTTCAGGTTTTAGTGGTTTACAACCTATAGTAGTTTTTAGTGTTGTCATACCTGAATCTAAAGAATTTGAAAAAGTAAATTTTTACTATGTGTACAATTAGATTTATTTTAGAGCCAGAAGATTATTTCGCACTATGGATAATATTTTTGTATTCTTAAGCAATACATGCCAGATTGAAATATGTGAATTATTTCAATCAAATTACTTTCATGTAATTTTGCTTATTTTTCAGATTTCAATTTCTGAATCAATTATATTTTTCCTTCACAGGGAATAAAATTTTGTGAAATTGTTTAAATTCCTTTTCAGGATTTTGCAAACTGATATTTTCTATTATCATTTGATATTTGTATTGTATTTGTTGTAAATATTATTTTATTTCAGTTTTTCAAGGCAAATGATAATTTCAGGTACTTTGAAAGGATTTCATTTGTAGTGATTTGTGCAGATAAACCCTACAGCTTTGCATATGTCACATTTCATTAAAACAGTTTCATTTCATGGTCATTTCATATTTTATCATTGTGATAGACTAATGTCTGCTCTTTCAATCATTTCAGATTTAAAACTCAATAGTTTAAGTTTACATCATCATGTTTTATGCTTTTGAGTTGTAGGCTTTTAACACAATTTTCAGTACAGGTTGCAGTACAGTGAATCAATATGTAAACACTGTAGTGACTTACTTTACTGAATACCAATTACAGACATGTATTGGTGCAGTTAACTCCCATTGTTAATTACTCTGTTTTATTTTAGACTGCATTTACTTAGAACTTATTGATCATATTTCAGGAACATCCTTGGATATTCATTTCCATTAGTATTAGTTTAGGTACATTGTTTTGTACTTGAATATTATAAAGTACTTTTACTAATAATTTACTTTGACAATTTACAGGTTCTTTGAAATGTCGGTGCCATTTAAATCTAGTGGGGGAGTGTGTAGATAAGGTCATTTTCTCATACTTTAACTATACATTAGTCTGATAGTAAAATACTACTGCCAAGTTATCATAGTGTTACTGTAGTTCATTCATGCATAGTCACATGACCTCATGTCCATTCATCATTATAGAATTATGGGTATTGTCTTGTTTACATGTGTTGTGAACCTTGTCTGTTGTCTTGACCATCATGTTATGTCCAGTGCTGTCCAATAGTTATCTTGTATATTGTGTGTGTAAGAGTTTGATTGGATGAGAGGCACATAACATCTTTATATTTTTACTTCTTTTCACCCCACCTGGCTATGGGCACTTTTTGTCAACCTTGCTAGAGGATTCGAGTTCTTTAGTCAATAATACAATAATACTGTATTAGTTTATTTCATAAGTTCTGTTGTTAGAACTCTTGGGTTTAACCCATACACTATTTTACACTAGAAGATTAGCCAGCAGTACCTGGTCTAATATAAATATTGAACTCCAGTTCTGAGTTGGTCATTCATTGGTCTTTGCCCACACTCTACATAAAGTACATTTTAATAGGGTTAGAGTTCCTGTCAATAATATAACTGGTGACGTCATGGAATAAACGTTATGGTTTCGTTAAACGAGGAGACAATGTGGTCTTCATTAAATATACATTCGCATCACTTCATTTCCTTAGTTTTATGTATAAGGACATCGTAACATTAGTGTTAGTGTGTCTTATAGCTATAAATCAATATCCACTGATATAAAACAAGAACCCATGTTCTGATGTGACATTTATGTTGACAATAGATAAACTTAAGTGTGTAATTGTAATTAAGGGTCGTAGGTTGTAAGGCCAAGGTAATGGTAAAACATGTTTGATTTATAAGTATTAAAAAGACGAGAAACTGAATGTTAGATCATTATAATTTGATATGTCCCGGATTTTCAGTCAATCCGTTAAAGTTCCGTTTCTGTATGTCATAATGTCATATTAAATATTATTAAAAGAACAATTCATCAGTACGCATTGACCTTGGCCTTCAATCATACCGTTTTCCAATAAACCCAACTAAAATCACATCCTTTCGAAAGGCTTCACGTGTTTTTGTTTTGTTTTGCCTGTGGTAATATAGATAGATATGTATAATTGTAAATAGGCATTATAATAAGAAAGGAACATTTCGCTTTACTTTTGAATTTTCATTAACAAACAGTTTCAACAAATATTCGGAATATCGGTTTCACACTCGTTGGAATAATTTTATTTTACATATGTGACCAAAACATACTTTTATATTTATTTTGTAATGTATTGTTATGACATATATGACTATCGTCACTATTAAATTTGTACGTTTCATACTTTTGAAAATTATTTACATAATTTTATTATGCGGTAAAGTTATGTCACATTTGGGACTATATTCACAATTGGGAGTCCTACACACCAAGTTAATAATGTATGGACTATAAGATCGATTTCATTAGTATTATTCTTGATCTATGTTGAAGACTCTACCAGTAAAGGAATAAAATACAAACGTGTAATTAAACTGTATCATAGTTAACTAATATCAGATAATAGATAAACAATATCTCACGTGACTGAATTATTCTATTATTATATCGTAACACGTTCACTTTTCATTTTAGCAATGCTTCCTTTAACGAGGATAAAATGGATTCCTGTGATCCAGCAATTATAATTGTTTTGGTATTAATTGTACTTCTGATTACCATTGCTGTAATCTCAGCATTCAGTTATCTGAAGATGTTTATATGAAGCATGATCATAATCAATACATATATATAAGATTTTTTTTATAAAATATATTTTTTCATTAATATAATTAATCATAATTTTATTGGAAAAAGCATAACAACGTTAAAGGTAAATAAGTTATAATTTAGTTCAAGCTTGGCATCGCTTGGTCACTGTCTACAGTCAACTACAAGTCGGCAACTCTCAAAATCAAAAACAAAAATACATAGCCTTCATGAGACAAATAGTTCAGACAAAATCACAATACTTTTCATGAGGAGATTCACAAAAATTGTACATGTTCTATTCAGGTTCATTTCGCATGAATGAAACTAATCCTGGACGACAGCGATCGGAAACACAAATTAAAGTTATTTTAAACCATTTAATATTTTGTTGACTGTCAAATGTCAGAATAACTCTCACATTTCCATCAGATTGATCCGAGCCTTTAGGTATGTAACATTCGTGTTCCAAATGATTAGGAAAACTATCAACATTCATAAAATCAAAGCAATAATTACTAATAATACAAACAACGTATCAGCATGTTATGAACTTTGTGTTTTGTAAAATATTTTGTTTCGGGAACTACCATTATACATGTGTAAAATAACACTATCCGATGCAATACCCTATATGGTGTTTAAAATTTGTGGAGATTTGACAATAAAATGAAAGTTTTAAAACAATTGGGCGTGGCGGGAAAGAAGCCAGTTTTTTCTTGTACGTAAGTTTTAGTTACAGCATCTTCAGAAATTTCGATAGTGATGGTGCATTTCCCATGAGAACATCATGCTTGCTGTAAAGTTCAGAATAAGTTTGAAGCATCAGTAGCCCAATAACGACTTTTTGTTAGATAGTGATAGCTAGTTAGATACTTTCCATTTAGCATTGCTTGACCAAGGCTGAAAATGGTGGCATACCGTTAACTACAAATTAAAATCCCTAAAAAACAATAAGTATATACAACCCCATTTAGAGGACTACTAGTTAACCAAAACCACAAAAAGCGCAGTCACCTTTATTAGACAAATCATTCATATATCATTTAAAATTATACGTGTTTGTTTCAGTTTCATTTCACTTGGAACAAGAACTTAAAAAATGAAACTAATCCTGGACGTCAACTATTGAAAACACCAATTATATTTATTTTAAAACATTTTGTATTTCGATGACCACTGGAAGAACTGGGCATATAATTAAGTAACTACTGACAATTGCTGCGAAACTTGCCAACCGTCAAATAATTGACCATCAGCAAAATAGAGCCATGAACAAATCCAAACGACATTTTTCATGAAATTCCCGACACTATTGACCCCACAATGTAGAAATTCAAAATCAAGTGATTCATTTAATCGTGACATGGTCGAAATCTCCTGTGAAGATAACTTCGGTGCAGACCACTATAACCATGCAAGTTCATACATAGGTTTAATCCACCAGTACGTTGACAGACAAGACACTAAACGAAAGCTCTTTTCGCCATCGGTGATCCAACATACTACACAAGGAAAGGATATAAACTTTAAATATTCCTTCTGTAATAATTATGTACTAAGTCATAGTTGTGAAATAACCGAAACTGTTCATATAATTCAATTAATTTAACATGCATACTGAGGGACGCGCATAAAATGCGTTCTCATTAGAACTCCGCGCCGTTTTCATCTGTTTTGCGGTTCCGCCATTGTTGACTGCCACTGTAGCTGCATATATTTAAAATGAATGACAATTGCATCTTTTAAACTCTAAGCCATGTAAACTTATTACCTTTTTTAGCAGTTTGTTGTTAATAGAGACTTATTGAAATGATATGATAAGATACACTGACCGCAACCCATTAAGTATAAATAGTTACATGTTCGCTGAGAGGCAAATTGAACAGTTAACCCTCTTAATACTTACCGAAGCAGACTTCCCGGTTTGATCAGTTTTAGAATACCTGATAGTTATAACCGTTTCGCCCAAAGTTTAATTCATACCATCATTATTTACCGACGATATATTGCCAAAATATCAACCCGTAGAAAGTGTCAACTAAACAACACATTTTATATCTGGAATAACAGGAAACTGGGTATCAGAGATTCGTTTCACAGATGTCTTTAAATATTCTTAAAGCATCCTAACAAAAGTCCTTAGACAAATCTTGAACGACTTTGTTTTACACTGAAAATTATCGCATTGTTATATAAGTCATGTAAGCAATAGTTTGTATAATATAGACAATGTCTTAAGGCCAAATTTGTTCCCTTTGATACTTTAGTCAAGTTCTTTAAATTATTCTACACCAACATTGTATGCATTTGTTGCGGACATGAATTTAACAGTCTAATTACTACTTTTCTTGTAAATCAGAGAGAAATGTCTGAGGTATTTACTCTTGCGCACTAATGTGGGAGGAAAGATGTACAGCTCTGAATACAATATTATGTCTCATAGCGAATAATATGGATGAATTGTCTGCACATTACCATTACCCGTTCAGACTTTACTTGTTTGTTCAAAATGATAACCAGGGTCTCATTATCCGCTCATATTATGTTCGGTTGAATAAAGAACCGCCCGCAGCGTTTTTGTAAGTAACAAACATAAGCAACAGTTGCTGTTCTAAATATGTAATGTCTCACACTAATGTGATGGATAGTTAGTCAGAATGCCTCCACGAAATAACACATTTTCCCTGCAAAATAACAACCGCATCCAAACTTTGCTGAACCAGTACTATCCATAAATAATCCTCAAACTGTTCTGCAAAAGTCAACAAAAGTCCTTTTGGAGAGCTTATAAAACTCGACACCGGTGGTGAGTCTCTTTCAATCCAGACATTTCATCGTAGATTTGACATAATCATATACTCCCCTGGACCTAATGGCTTTCACAGAGACATTTTACACACCTACTTTTGATTTCTGTATCAGAATAATCTTTAGTGTACATACCTTGAGCCGAGATGCAATACGCATATTGACAGAATCAAGCTTCAAACCATAGAAAAAACTTGACAGTTGTTGGGTCTACCGTTTTTCCCTCAGCTTATTAAATATTCAAGCTGTCACATACTTTCTAAAACAAGTAAAACACTCCATGCATTAAGCAAGATTGTGTTATGTCTGGAAATATAAGGTCATCCACCAAAGGATCAATGCTTATAATACCCATTGCGAATGCTATCAGCCAATGAATAAATACGGAAAAGTTTTCAAACAAATTGCAGGATATGCTACACCAACTGGAATGCACTTATTGATATACATATTCTACCTTCCAACAAACATCTTAGTAGTGAAAGAAAAAAATCCTTTGGCGCATAGGTTATTTCTTAAATGCAGATTTACTATATCTCTTTGCCATCAAAGCTGATTTTCATAAATTGAAATCATGTCGTTTTATCAAAAGACATATATCGGACTGATGTATATTTGTCACCATTACCGCACTTGCAATTAGTTTAAACGTAGTCCATTGACAAATTGTATAAGATTATATTGAAAAAAATCACAAGGCTTTTGTAAGCTCGTATATTAGAAATAATATGCAGCTCAAAATAATCCGCCATTTTGTCCAGCCAGATCAAAATGTTTTTCATACATTTTCTTTAATAACGTCGGTATTCATAAAAGCGGATTTCGCTTCATAGAAGCAAACATATTTTTGAAACCAGAAAAATTGTTCCTGTATCACACTGTGTACTAACTTCTTTTTCTGATTTGGGTTTGCTGACTAAACGTCCCTCTTGTACTCAACAATTAACCTTGGGAATATCCAGTATATACCGTTGCAGTAATTTAAGTGCAGCCTACAATATTCCAAATTACCTCAAAACCGTTAAGCATCATGTCCGGTAACGTTAACGTTTATAAAGAAGCGCTACTGTTTGGAGGTAATCTAGAATTGTGTAGATCATACTGATATATATGTCGGTGAAATAACTATTTCTAATACCCAGACGGTCGGTGGAAACTATAAAATATGTATATGTACCTAAAATTGAAAAATCATTTAATCGGCATTTGAACCAAAGTGCCGGCACCGAATTGAGCGGTGCGCGTGACGTATGTTTTCTCCCTTTAGTTAACCACAAGACCACCGCCCAACAGCAATCAAAATGCATTATTTCAAATAATTATTTCAATGTTAAAGGTCAAATACAAATATTCACAAACAACACGTCGATAGATATTGGAAACACAAAACCATCATCGTCACAATATGAAGAAAATATTTTAATCTATCAAAAAGTGTAATGTTTTCAAATCATTTCACTTATTAACATACGAAACAAAATAAAATTTAGCCTTTACATAATATCGTTTTGTGCACCTTTAGAAAGGAACTGTGCATTAATTTAACATTCCTATGAGAGCCCCACTGTAAAATTTATAGAATTATAGATTGAAATTTCAATATAATCATCTTTGATTGCAGCTAATATGACACTAACCGATAATATTCCTATTTCTGAGCTAAAAGTGTTATCACGGAGACACAAAATAGCACTAAAGTGTTAAGGTAGCCATCTTCTTTGATTTGTGGTTAATTCTACAATCACTATAGATAAATAGGATACACTATGTCTGACCTAGATATGACGACAACCACACAATTTCAAATTGAGTCATTGGAAAATTGTTTAGAACCATTAGTATTGAGATTTTGCCATAAATATTTGATATTCTATGATTTATGACGTATTACAGTAGATTTTGATGATATAGTATGCGAGAGATGAAATATGTTCACTGCAACACAAATCTACCATCACTAAATAAGTCTACACTTGGCAAAATCAATGTTTTCGAATTTCTATCTCAACCCTCTCTCCATCCATTCCTGTCTCTCTATATATATTATTTTGTATTAAACTATAAATAATTCAATACATGCAATTCATTATTCTGGCACCGTCAACAGATCTGGCGACAACAGTTATTGCAGACTCTTTAGTCGAGATCAAAATTAATGAGACTGAAATTTAAACCCTCTTATTACTGTTTCATTATGACCCGTTGTAGAGCCTTGATTTCGAAAAAAAGCAACGAAATTCAAGTCATATCTCAACTTTAACACCCACGAAAGATAAAATAAATCATCATGAAGTAAAGCTCATGGTTATTAGACAGTTTGAAAATATTACACATACAATGGATTTATTTTTATTAATAAAACACATATATAGTTTATTTGTAACAAGAAATACGATGCACTGACCTTTTCAAGACTAAAACCAGTGCATAGCTCTCACTTGACTAAAAACGAGAGTTACAACTTAACTCTTTAAGAGAACATGTATACGCCGAAGTAGGTTTATTTTTACTTTGAAGTACGAATTATTTTAAGAATCGAAAATAGAATCGTAATTCATTAAATTTCGGAACATATCAGCAACTGGGAATATTTATATACATCACAAGGATCAGCTTACGAACAAAACATAAAACTGGTTCAGATTTCAGATAATCAAATGGTAATTTGCACCAGCATTATTTCCACATATATGCAATTTTGCATTGCATAATTGCTTTTTATAGTCTACCTGGCATAGTTTATCACCCGCGAACAAAAAACATTAATTAATTACTTTTGCATTAAACGGTAAGTAATCAATTTGAGAACATAAAACGACAGTATTAAGCCATTGCTGCGGTATTATCATGTTATGAAAAGTGCATATCGGAGATAAATAATGTATATGTCAGGTTCTCTGTTATACGTATTTTACAGACGTCTGAGTGTTTCATTTCTATTATTAGTATCCATGTGTGAAATAAATTATTGATATTATTATCGAATATTACTGTGTGAACCATTTGTGTTACGAAACCGCTTTCACTGCGAAATTAAGATTTACTGATAAATGAGAGCTCGAATAGTTCAATGCCGCATTGGCGATTGAGATTCTTAAATGGATTAAGTCGGATTCTATTGGTGAAACATTCTATATTTTTTAGCATATGTATGAATATAGTTAAATATTCAGCCAATTATTATATCAACATCATAACAAGAAATAAAAAACCTCGCGCAAGTATTAAGTTGTGCGTTAAATTACAAAATGTTCCGACTTAAAACCGAGATAGGATCTTCTGAACCAGCTTGGTAGGCCTACCATACACTAGCTTTTAAGTGACATCACCGTTTCAAGGACGGATATTTTAAGATAATTGTATGACGTCAAAATCATTTTTAAATCGTTTATAGACCATCGCATTGATAAAGCAAAACTGAACGATACATTTTGTTACCAAACCATAATTAACGACACGAACTTCTAAAAACTACCGTTAACAAACAAAATATTTCTTCTTAAATCATCACTCAAGATAAAGTAAAAAAAAATATATAAAAATCTATTCTGTTAAGTAAAAACGAAATCATCAGATGAAATTAGCAATCGAGTCTTGTGCTAACAAGCAGAAACAAACTTCTTCGTGTTCCCCTTTTAAGCATTCACTAAGTGCTTGTTATATTTCTAGTAATTGGAAGGATACTCATGTCTGCTCTGTTTTCAAATCATGTGACGATTTCATATGTCTAACTCACTGCTTAGTGCTATCAATAAAATATGCAAGACAATAATAAAAAGCTACGAGACAGACAATAACAAGTTGTCTATAATGATCGTCGCGCTACTCGAGATAGAAACTGTCTATAGGATATTGACGAAGAATTTCATCTGCTAGAGTTAGCCAAAGACGAGTACTACGTATACTCACAGTGGACAAAAACAATAAAGTTAAATCATGCCTGGATTTTTCTTGGGAATTACAACAGGCATGGTGATAACATCTTAAATAGTACAATGACCATGACGAAAAATAGTTATTTCTGTATCTCTCGAAAACAAAATTCCAATATCTGCAGTGGAAAACGGCCCCCTCACGACCACCCAAAAACAGTTAAAATGTGTTCATTCCACGGTGAACAGATGCATTCATATTTCACGAACAAAAACGGGATGACTCTACAGCATTCTTTACGTGCAGAGTATTACGTGTAATGTAATATTTGTTTTTGTGTGGCTTTGTTTTAAGGATCTATTGCAATTTACGCCCGTTTAACCAATTATTTGATATATTGTAGGTCTTTCGTAGAGATCGCATACGAACGCTTAAACGAAAAAAGACCTGACTTTTATATGGAGCTAGTTCTAATACACTGATGCATCAGCATTACACACTTTCCTTTACGGCAGCACACACATGACCCGACAATCATCTACTGGGGACCAATACAATAGAATATAAATCCTATAGCCCAGTCAATGGACCAACGTGTATTCCCTCTTTGAAAAATTCCAACATATGAGTGAGTCGTAGATTTAATACGTTTTATGAACTCTCTATTGATGCACAGAACGTTGTATCCAGCTTCTATATACAGGGTACATGAACAGTCACAGCATTCAAAATAAACAGCAACCAAAGCAACGTAAAGACATTCATTGCATACCAAAAATCATGATTTTAAAATGTACACTTCAAGCATTAAAAAAACCCAACAGATTCTATGACTATGGTACTATAAGCAGCAAAGAGGAGCTTAGAAGAAAAGTATGGATTTATTGAATATCTGTTCTTTAATTTCTTACATTATATCAGATTAGTAAGATATATTTATATATCTGAATTGTTCTTCTTAGTCCGTATATCATTTGAGTTTTATCCAGAATCATAGGATCCTCAGCTCGACCGATACCTCTCATAAAACAACAATCAGTAAAAAGAAGAAATGATATGTGTTTGTTTTACTATGTCTTACTTTCTTTCCTTTCCTAACTTTTTCTATTCTCAAGTTATTGGTTAAGAAAAAATTGTTAAAACATGTCATTTTGATATTTAATGTAAACATTGTAAAAATGTAGGGGACGGGCCGAACCTAATGTTGAAAGAACTTGTGGCCCAACCCCATTTCATGTTGAAATAAAATATGTTTAAACTAACAATCAGTACTTGTTCTACCCAGGAAGCGGCCTCGAGAGAGTTCATATAAGTTCTGAGCTTTTATTGCAGTCGACTCACTAACTTTCACAGCTTTTTGCGTTTTTTAGTTTATCCAAAGTAAGTATGATTTGAATGTGCAACTTTATCTCGACCAGTTGCTCTAACAGCAACATTTCAGGTAAAACATATCTTTTACCTATTTCAGTACCATTTTCCGGTAAACTCACATTCCTGTGGCCGTGACTACTAGCTTCATTCATTACCGCAAAATTACGTCTCAATCTGCCTACATTGAATGGCAAATCTGCTATATTGACAATACCGAGCTGAAAAAAAGCAAGCAGCGCAATTAAAGACATAGTGCATATTGCAAACCATAAATAGGCACAAATATTTTACATCCTTGGAAAAATTGCCTAAAACCATCTTTGCTCTCTTTTCTACGCGTCTTTCTGCTAGCGTGCATTCAGGAACCCGCATGCAAATAATATAAACATCACTTGACAAGATAAGCACAAATGATTGGCTGATTGAAATATCGCTGTGGGTTGTGGAACCCGTATGCATAAATATAAACATCACGTGACGAGGTCAGCACCTTTGATTGGTTGCTTGAAATTTCGTGAAAAATGCGTTTGACTGGCTAGTATGATGACTTTTCAGATAATTGGAGAACAAATATAAAATACTTGCGTTGTTCTTTATTTTTTAACTACAAAATGTAGTAAGGACTAACGTATTATGTTTTAACCTGTAATAATGGCGAATAAATATGTTTTTCAAGCCTTAATTTTAATTTTTGATCTCTTGAAGTATTCTACCTTCAAAATAAACAATTAAACAAATGAAGGTTTCCTACATACAACTTAAAAGACAGTATATACAGTTAATGTACTTGGAAATTTTCCACCAAGTTGATTTTACTTCATTGTGTATATCCTAGTTAAAGAATGCGTACACATGCCTCCCCAATACGGTTACGCAGCCCTATTCTCAAATTCTAGAAGCATTCCTACTGGACCCCGCCTCATGGCTGCTCCCAATACTGTTTTTTCCCAATTTCCTATGTTTTTTTTTTATATATCTTGAACTCTAAAATTTTCAACACACACGGTCATTGATCGTTATATATTTTAAAAAAATGTTATCGTAGAATGTTAAAACAGGGATATATACATAAGATGTGAAACTCATCTTCTCAATCTTAAGAATTGCAACATAAAAACTATATTTATTTATTGTTTTTATATCTGTCATACCGTCCAGTTTATATTCTAAGATGACATAACAATAATACCTTAATATTATGTAAAAAATCTAAAATTACAAGGTAACATATCGAGATAATTTTCATATTTGAGTTGATTTTTGACAAGGACTAAACTGATTTCTACTATTTCAGAAACAAACCACTGTTGAACGAAATTGTAGATAATCTTAGGAAGACTTTAAGATTTAAAATACGATTATTCACCAATGTGCAAGTGAATCCATAATCATTCAAGAGGGTTTTACTATGTGATACCCACTTCTTACAACATCTCTAATCCGTTTTCGTATAGTTTCAATATATTATTAGTAGTAATGATTTTGCACCAATATCTTAAGAACCTTGCACACCGTTAAATATATACAGGATACCTACCAATCTCTCGACAGAATCCCACTGTATAAATATTTAAAATAGCATTCAATAAACAATTACAAATATTAATACTATTCTTTCTATTACTTTTGACTTGATATATCCCTAAATTTCACTTACATAGACTAGAACAGAACCATCAAATGCATCAAATCACTTGTATAGAGGTTTAGGCTTAAACTGGATCTTTTTAACAATTAAATAAGAGAAGAGGGTAGTACATTATTTCAAAGCTTTGTCTACCAAATGTTTTTAATTTAAATTAAAAATACTGTTATAATCAAATAATGTTCCAGGAAAATTAAAATCATAAAAAAAGACGATATTTACGTCGAAATCCAATATTTCAGGTCATTAACATTGTATTATACGCTTGAACTGAATACTTTCAAAATGTTCCAAACACATTAATATTGTTATTCAAATCATATAATGAGCTTTACAATAAAGACAGGATTTTAAAATCAGAGGAAACAAGGAATATGTATCACTGCCATTAAGCTACGTTTCCACGGAGGCATTTCTTATTCTAAATGCGTGCGTTACACCTTCACTGCACTAATGTAAATTGTTACACACTACATGAATGAGAATAAAATGTTTTCTAGATATACTTATAAGTAATGGTTACATCTTTGAACTCTGATTTATTAGAACTAATAGCTGAAATACCAATTGGTTACTAAAGAAAACTTAAAAAACTTAATTCTAACAATACTATACAAGAACAGCTGAATATCATATAGTGTATGTATCAATACTGTTAAATATACAACATTCATTTCACAATAAGAAATTTTCTTATTTATGACATATTCTCTCGATAAATGCTTCCGTTTTAGAATGAAATCAAAATATGCAATATCACAAGCATATGCACATATAAACCATATATTTAACTGTAAGCAAATATGGCTTTGTGTTTTGTGCTTCCAAAAATTGATTTTATCAGGTACTATTCTTTATTACAGTTTGATAACAGTACTTATTTGAGCTACATTATTTATAGGAAAAAGTCTTTATATCTAATTAATTTAATAGTTAACAAAAATTAATAGAATACGTTTGATTATTATTCTCCAACAGTAAATATTATGTCCATATCATTGTGTGTCTGCAACTTTCTGCTTTTTTGTTTACTCTTATTATAAGCTCTACTGGCAGTCGTCTGTCGTCTGTTAGCAACACTTTCTCTGAAACCACTAGGCTAATTAAACTGAAACTTCACATGTATGTTTCTTTTGCATAGAAGACTATCCAAAACTGACTATCCAAAACTGAAATTCAAGATTGCCGTCATTACTAAAAATAGTCCAAAACTTGAAAAATATTCTTCTCATGAACGGCCTAATAGATTTTTAAAATGTTAATGAAGTAATGATAACAAACTATATTTTGTTAGATTTGTTCAAATGGTGTCCCTAGGGTGAAAATGACCCCGCCCCGTTAGTTTAATTAGGGGACACATGTAATAATAATAAATATATATATCTTTTTTTTAAATTGAAATGATTTTGCCTATATTTTCACAGAATTATTGTTTGGTGAAGGAGGTTCAGATTTGTGAATATGACTAGGTTCCACTGTCTTAAGAGGTCAGGAGGGGCTCCAAAAGGGTAAAAATTGGGAATTACAGAAATCGGTTTTTAAGAACCGGTTAGTCAGATGTGTTCATATTTGGCATAAATTATTCCAATATGTAGGGTTTCATTGTAGATAAAAATTTGGGGGCTAATATTTATAGGGGCCCTGAATTTTACATATGGATACTATGGAAAAACAGAAAATTCTCATTTTTTCATCTATATAGGCAAAATTAATATTAAAATCAGTTCTGAAGTATCAATAAGGATAATTGTCTTCCATAACGGGCAAGGATGTGTTAAAAATGGATCAAATTAGAACATTTTCAAAAATCTTCTTTCTTCTCAACAACCTGTCAGTCTAATTTATTCATATTTAATATAGATCGTCCCAATAAGTATGGGGATAAAGTTTATACAAATCAAGAGTCTTGTTTTTATAGAGGCTCTGTAAGGAGTTTTTGAGTTTTATATCGGAAAACTATTGGAAAAAATGGAAAATTCTCCTTTTTTCATTCATTTATGTCTTTTTTTATTCAGTTTGAGTTTTGAAGCATCTATTAGTCATAACAAAAGAAGATTTTGGTCGATACGAATGATTGACTTTCTTAAAGGGGCATGGTTGTGGTTAAAATAATGGTTAAAATTGAACATTGTCATAAATCTTATTCTCAACAACCGGTCAGTCAAATTTGTTCATATTTGATATAAATCATCGCTATGATTAAGAGTTTTAAGTTTGTACAAATTAAGGGGCATTAGTATACAGAGAGGGCCTGTAAGAGGTCTTTAAATTTTACATAGGAATACTATGGGAAAATGTAAAATTCTCATTTTTTCTGCTATTTGTGTTAATATGTTTTTTAGTTTGAAATCTAAACCATTGCCTAGTAACAATAAATCTGATTTTGTTTAATAAAGAGGATTGAATTTCCATAAGGGGCCAGTGGTTGATTGGGGCAATAAGATTAAAATTAGGAATTATCACAAAGCTTCCTCTCAATAACATTTCAGTCAAACTAGTTCATATTTGATAAAAATTATCCTTTCATCAGCAAGGATTAACGAGTGTGCATATCAAGAGGCTTGGATATATGTGGGCCCTGTAATGTGTATTTTACTTTTACATAGGATCATTTAGGGAAAACTGATTATTTTCATTTTCGCATCCATGTGTAAAAAAAAAAAATAATTTTAAAATCTAAAGCATTTTTGCTCATAACAAATCCCTAAGAGTGGGTGATTGAAGTTCTGACAAATCAAGGGGCTGAGTTGTATAAAGTCTCACTTAAAAATTACCTCCCTTACATGACGGTAGCAAGATTCTTACGCCATAAGATTCAAGAAATTAGAGCTGTGTAAAGCGGTTGGACATTTTTTTTCAAATGCATAAAATGTCACATTTCTTTGGTTTATGCAAAGTTTGGGTGATACTGGGTACTGTTTGATGATGCTATAACAGTTTAATGATGCAGTGATACACTGCAACAAATGGTCAAAATTGTCAAAAATGAAGGGTTGCCATCAAACCATCAAGATTGTGAAAAAGCAACCTTGTCAACCCCATGTTTTTTTCTGCATTAATGGACCAACTGTGGACATTTATGGGAATTAGTCACTTTTAGAACCATTTGGTAATGTATCCAGTGTTCCAGAAGTGCATGTCTCTATATGTAGAACAGTGCAAAATTAATTGTTGTGTAAGACGTTCAAGGGTTCTGCACAGGGACTTTATTTGTTTTACAGATGAATAGTATTGGAAGTATTTCCTTTTCATAGCAATTAAGGTTTTGTTCAGTATTTATGTGTTGGAGGTATTTATCCATAAGTTGTTAAGAGGACCCCAAAAGAGGGTAAATATTGGGAAATTTCAAAGAGTCCTATGGCCACTATGAGTCAGTAGAGTTCCTCTTGGGCCTCTTGATTTTATTATATATTTATTTTTTCCACTTTAATTGTGTGCAACCTTAAGTACTGTAGACTCATTGGTAGCGAATGTCTCTTGAAACTAATAACATATTGGCACAATAAAACTTGTCATCACCTCCTTCTTGTCATACTCTTTATTATGAATATGCTCATATCCGTGTAACATCACTTTTGTCTTCATATCTATATATGTTAACATTGGGCATTTCTTTGATTTACAATATACTCATGTGCCTACTGCCTTATTTGTAAAAAAAGAGAGTATTTATTTTACACTGTCAACTAGGTATATACAGCCGTGGCCGCGCTTGATTTGTTACTGACTGATCCGATGTCGCACTGGTATTATACCTAGGGTTATTACGTCGTATATTCTTGTTTTAATAATGGTGTATACTACATAAGCTAAATCGTGTTCGAAAGATGTATTCAGATGTACACGTAATAATATAATCACATGTTAACGAACGCGACTTTTCCAACTATGAGCTGGTAAATTCCTTGTTAACATTAGGTTTGTAACTGTCATGTAATCCATGTCACGCATTATCTTTAATTAGAATATAAAAATAAACAGATGCATTAGTTAAAAATAACCTACGTGCTAATTTGACGTCGTCGTCGTATTATTTGATAGCATTATAAGGTTTGGTAAGTACCTCACTTGTTTGAATAGATAGCTTATCATAGGTTAATACTAAGCTTTTAGATACTAGAGTAACACTAATGTAAAGAAGTCATTTACTGGAAAAGAACTAATCAATTATAGTTACTACTTACTGGCTCCTTAATTAACAAAACAAAACAGGATTACCGTGTCAATTTGATGTGGTATATGAGAGAAACAGACACGACTATACATATAAATATGGTAGTATTCGAGTTTTTTTTCTAAAAGATTGAGATTGTGAATGAGTGAAGCATGTAAATCATATCAACATATCATTTCAACAAAAATTGAACATTGAACAAATCAACTTTCCTCGAATAATTAGTAATTATAATTATATCTGATGTTTTATCATTGAGTAGAGGGCGTGTTTTAGAATTTTCTTTATGTCGCTTAATAGAAGTCAACCAAAATGACACTTAAAACCATTATATTTTTAACATGTTTAATATGTAGTTTACTCTCAATTTTCAGACATTAACGGTGTATTTAATCATATAATCTACTAAATACGATTCAACTGTACAACAGTGTCAATTACCATTCTAAGCATTTGCTCAGAATTGTAATAAGGTTACAATTAAAACCGTAAAACATAGACAAGCTTGATTACAAGTGTGCTATCAACTTATAATAATAATCTCATAACACTGTGCTTTCCTCTCATTGATCTTGAATTACAAATAGAATGCGTGCATGTGTTTCAAAATTTATACATTCCTGAAAAATTTATTTTTACAAATTGAACATTATGTTATTTTATTTTGAGGGTAAAACGCAATTAATTTGAAATAAGAATACATTATATGAATTAAATTGTATGTTTATGTAAAAATGATGTGAGTTTCTTGAATTTCTAATTTTGTCTCAAATACAGTACTTTAACTAAGGTCTTAAGAACATTCGTTATAATTTTGAAACTGAACACATTTGAATAAGACATTAATATTTTTTCTTATTTATAACACGAATTACCGGTGCATTGATATTACGAAATCAATTGACTGAGGATAGAAACGAGAGTATTATATTATATTATATTTAAAACAGAATTTGCTATGGAAATTGTCTCGATAAACACAATAATCATACGCTCCGTAAATGCTTACCATGTTTTCGACTAGCTATGTTTTCGCTCCTTTAATATTGTGATTGGTAGATAAACTTGTACCAATTGTTATTATATATTAATAACTAAGTTATACAAATCGTTGATGTCAACAATAATTAGACAACGATACTGAAGATGGCAATAGTTATGAAGAAAACTAGAGCAGTGAGAAATACTACCCTTGACAACTGAGGTGTTTCGTACTTCGGTTATGATGATATACTTGACAGTTGAAATAAGTTGTATCTGCAAATGCTGTATTCCTAATCATCTATGTATAACATTCAAGAAAGAATAAACTAATACAGATTGTTGTCGATTGATTATACATTTGAAAGTTGTTCTGGAGTTAGTATTTCAGTTACAATTCATCAGTACAGCCAGTAAACGATAAATGGCCCATTTAAAGACTAACTAACCCGTGTACTCAAAGTGATACAATCATTGTTAAAATGTCAAACTGCATATTCCAATACAATCGTTAACATGTATTATTTTCATTGAAATTTAAAATGTCTACTTCATTGCCATTTACGCTAATAATGAATTGAAATATTATTTTATGACAAATACGTTAATGATAATGTTCCACTATTAGTTGTTTTCAAATATTGATTGGTAGCTACTTTTGACTAAACCAGCCATTGCTTTCCTGTCATAACCTATTACTAATGAATATTAACAGCAGGTCAAGTCATCAGTTTTTGTACCATTCCGTTAAATAATTTAAATGTGATGGTTCAAGGAGAATCAAGTATAACATACCTGACTGTACTATCATTGCCTATTACTTATGAATATTATCAACAGGTTTAGTCATCAGTTTTTATACAATTCCGTTAAATTATTTAATTGTGATGGTACAAGGAGAATTAAGAATTATATACCTGCCTGTACTGTCATTGCCTATTACTTATAAATATTAACAACAGATTTCGTCATCAGTTTTTGTTCCGTTCCGTTATCATTTAAACGTGATTCAAGCAAAACAAAGTTTGAATATACAATGTGTGTTCATGTACGAATGTCTATTGAGTGTGCCTGGTGCTACTCATAACACAATTTGTTTTATTTGATGCTGTAAATGAACTGTCGAGTATAAGAGGGCTGAATCTGAACATCAATACAAATCTAATTTCGTATAATTATTCAACATTCTATATTAAACACAAAAGAACAGTACACGTTCTTTGTATATGAAAGCTGTTTTCGAATGATGTTTATTGAAAAATATTCTAACATATACTTAAACAAAATGATGATTAGAGAGGATTGGATCGAACACCGGATTAATAACGTTGCCCTCCTCAGTATGGGGCAAATTGTAAATGACGATTTAACAAGTCAATATACAAGTTTCATCTTGTCTAATAAATGGATAAGTATAACGTGATACAACTAAAAACAGCAATTGATTTTGCAATCAAACGAATGATTTTTACAAATACAGCAACAAAACAAAAGCTATAGCAGATGAAAGGACGTTCGGTTTGTATTTAATACAGGTCTGACGTCACCGAATCACGCTGGTTGTTAGGGAGAAAATACAACACAAATCTGATATTGATATTCCATTTACATACACATCTCTTGCAATCGTTCGAAGTTGGATCAACTCGTCTGTCATTTCAAGAGATGGATTCAGGCAAATCTGATTTCACATCAGCAGACGACAACGACATCAACATTTTATTGACTAAGATGTTATAGGACTCACACCACTATTATAGAAATAAAACTTTAGTTCTCTTTTTCTTCTTTTTTCAGGGCTTTGTACTGCAGTGTTTTGTTTTTTGCTAGCATGAGTTAAATGGTCAGTATTTTAGAAATCACCACTGAAAAATTGATGCTGATACCAGCTTTCTGGACAATTCTGTGTCATTTCAGAAATGTTGGTTCGAACCGCATCTAGGGCGAATAGTTGACATATCATTACTCTGGAAATTGATAGGTCTCACAAAAGCATTGAATTTAAAAAAAAAACAACCTGGTCAAGGTATACTTTTTTTTCTTTATAATTGCATATCTTGAACCAGTGAAGAATTTGAGCCCAGACACATGCTGCAGAATTTAATTTTTCACTCTGTTTTTGACATAAATGTTACAATGGAGCCCTATGGGAAATGTAATAGTGGTGTGAGACGTATAGACATCCTGTGTACACATTGTACGGCTAGTTTTATGTATCATGACTTAACAAACTATTATATAAGTAATATATATTGATTTAAATGATATTTACTTAATTGAGAACATAATTCTTAATTTCAAATCAATAATCTGTGATTTTGATATTGCGTCATCTGTTGGTAGATAAATTGCGTTTTGACGTTTTATTAATAACCACAGAGATTGGTGATTCGACTAAACTAATTTTTATTATATCGATTGTGAAACATTCTTTGCAAATTACGCGATTTTCTCCCGGTAGAACTAGTGATGAGCAGTATGCATATTTATATTCTACTAGACCATGCAATTCACAATCCATACTACCTGTTTTACGAATATATTTTTGTATAAACAGAACATAAAACAGAACAGGTCATTAACTAAATTATGCACGCACATGTATAGTAATGTGCAATATGTTATATAAGATGGCATGCAATTCATTACCCATTCAGAAAACACGATGGATTTAAGTCTAGCGTAGTGGAAATTATCAGTTCTTCGAACATAACAATAGCTCAAATTATCAGTTTTTCAAACACCATAATATCAAAATAACAATTAGTCAAATTGTCTGTGTTTTTTTTATAGTTAAAAAGAACATACCCCTTCAATTTAATTACGAACGTTTTAAGTACATTAGATTATTCAAACAAATTTGCACTTACTGCCAAATTCAACTTTTTACTATTATAAATACAAAGGCTAGCTGCAATTATCCAATTAGCGTGTCTTAACAGCAGATGTTTGTTGTTATACAAGCTGTCTAAAACCATTAATGAACGTTGTCAAACAGACTGCTGAAATGTATCTAAAGAGAAGACGCCTCATTATCATTGTATCGGGGAAACTATTAAAAGGACAAAATACTTCTATACAACGTGATAAGCTTCAACCAAATATCGTTTAGATGTAAGTGTTCATAAACATCCGATTGTGACAAATTGCCTTATTTATATGCAATTGTCATACAATGTGTATCATCTGAATACGCTTGTAAATATACTGACATTTCAAAGAAGGCGATACCTGTTCAACTTCAGCACATGTGCATTTGTAGTATTATAGTTGTAATTGTAATATGAATTGGTTATGTTTGTGCTGTTGTGATGGCTGTTATATCTGAAATATACGCCTTATGTTGGATATATTTTTTTCTATAAACTTACCTGGAAAAGGTCAGAATATTACCCTAAACAAATAAAGTAGCCAATGTATACTTAATATTTTTTGTCATTTACAACTAATTACGCATTTGAACAAGTATTCATGGTATAATTCCTTACATCCGGTATTAATTGCTTGATCCTTTCACAACAGAGAGAGATTTCATACCTAGATTACAACTCAACTAATCTCAATTGGCTATATACATGTCATTTAAGCGAGCATTGAGGCGTACAATAGCTATTTTAAAAGTAAAGTTAAACAGTGGTGAAACATTTTCACCTACTTAATTAACTTTACAATCACAAATGACAAAAATTGTGTTTGGTCGCTGTTTTAACATTTGTGTTGTAATAATATCTATTTCAACTTCATTTCTCTTTATTTACACCAACCGCTTTTAGGCGTTTAATTATATGACTTACGTCATAAATTGTATACGTAACGTTCTCTAGATAGTTCCAACGTCCAAGCGCGAGAATTTTATATCGGCCCTGAGGTCAGAGAGAAATATTTAGCCCCGGTAAAAATACAGATATACTTATCAGGTGTGTAGGAAAAGTGTATCTTACCCCTTCTGCAGAACAGTGAATAAATAAATAAATAATATGATAACACTGTTTCTGCGTATCAGTTGCGTATTTATTTCGAAACAAAATGATATTAAGTCATTTTATAAGTGTTTTCTACAGTTTTACATACGCACCAAATCCGCGCACAAAGGGAAGCAACTTGCGATCTTCTGCCATTTAACTAATACTATATTGTTTATTTAATTTTTTTTTTGTCGAATAAATGTGTTTATGGGAAAAACTATTGTCAACAACTAGCATGGTGCACGTCATTTTCATTTGTATAATATTAAACCGACCATCAAAAGGTCAATTCTTCTTTGATTATGAGAGAAACGTAAAAATTAGTTCGGCGCAAAGTGTTTCATCGAAAATTAAAAGTCACGTTGTCCATTAAAAATGCTTGAAATACATATATGAATGTGAGATCGGAATTATTGAATGTTTGTTTAGTATGATAACTCGAAATAATTGTACAGACGGCGTTGTTTTATTACCAATGAGGTGCGATTTTAAATATATTGGAGTCATTTGCTACTGATCGTCACGTTTTATCTATGTATGTATTGCACTGATCATGTTTCATTATTAATTGTGTATGCTTTTTTTATGGGTGTGTCATTTATATGTTACGTCCCCTGATGGTTATATATTTTCTTCAATTATCAAAATCATAAAACTAATATCGCAAATTGATATGAGCGCATGTATTAGGTATAACAGTTTAATCTAATTCAGGACATAATATCTTGTAGTTGTAGAAAACACAGTGTACCAACACGGTAATAATAATAGTGAAGACTGACAAAATAAAACTGGGCATAAACTTATTTATTTTACATCGATTGTGAAACAAGTTATTACAACTTTAACAGATCACGACCGATGTGTTCATGAGTAGAAGCAATACTAAGCATATGCGAAACAGTGTCTTGCTCAAGGCACTAATAAAAGTAGTAGGGCAGAATGGACACCACGACCCTCTAATCCTGGATTCTTTCATTACTTTTGCTTTGGCATTAGCTATATTCTCAATGTTTAGAATATAAAGTCGTTAACAAAACGAAATCGTTACGACCCAAGGTGATAATGGCTGTACCAATCCATAACACAGTTAACAGTTGAATCTTATGTTAAACACGTGGCCCTATATGTGTCTGTCTGAAAGAAAACTATTTTAGACATACACAGAATAGACTTTACGTGTCATTTGACAATAAAATGCCGACAGTTAAATGCATTCATTATAGAGAAATGAAACCTTCTCAGTATAAACATCATATGGAAAACATTCAACAGCAGTCCGCGTCTTTTTTAAATTGCAATGATGACGTAAATTGGGCATTATGTTAGGGAATAAAATACTAAAAGCCTATTTACATTTTATATACGCCATCATGATTTCCTGGTAAAACAATTTTAAAGTTTTATTTGTTCGACACAATTATTTTAATAGGAATAAATCATAAAATAATGCAATCCCGTATTTTCATAACGTCACAAAATAGTGGTTAAAATGTAAATTGTACGTGGGTGATTAGAATAAAAGTTATTTAAATACACAGTCCGCGTACTTGACATCGTTCTTTCTAGACGAGTAACTATTGCTAGACACACATTATCTCTGCAAGTCATTGACTACATTGACCAATCATCAAATATACTATTACAGGGACAGGGATTTGATCTCACCACCCCGTGATTGATACTAACTGGCTGTTATAGATAAGGAGATTTTGATATAAAACATCTAATAAAATAATAGACGGTGTTATGAATACCCAGTTGTGTTGTCTACTGAATGTATTTTCTAGTAAAAAAAAGGGTTATATTTCAAACTTTAGCGCATTTTTTCTCTTTTTGGGATATGTTAAGGATCATTTACAAAACAAAACGTTACTGCTTTTTTTGGTGCAATAAACGCAATTATACGTGTATACTTAGGACTATGATCTGTCTAGCGGTTTAGTTAAATAATTATGTGTCCGGAACTATCAAATAATATTGTTATTTTCCTTCCTTTAGCGTATATTTGTATTATTTTCGTCGCTGAAATACTATATCTCTTTCCCAGTATATGTTGAGAAGCATTTACACAATAAAGTTGTATTGCTTTTTGGGCAATAAATGAAATGATAAGTGTATACTTTGGACATTGATATATAAAGAGTTAAGTTTAAGCGTGTGTCTGGAACTATCAGATAACATCAAGTATCAATACATACATGTAGAGTATAAAAACCAAACCTGATATGTCTGAAATATAAACCATTGAACCATTATTACGGGATTGTATTTTGTAAAATAAATAAAAAATAAGACAATATGTGTCAAATTAGAGATTAAACATTGAATAGACACAAATAAAAAAAAAAAAGGCATACTTTATTGAAGTTTTGTATAAATAAAATATTAGCAATTGTGTATATTTGAAGTTTTGTATTTAATTTAGTATTTTTGTTCCTAGCGTGACACCAACAAGATTAGTCGCATGAGTTAACATCGACATATGTCCGTTTTACATTTTAGTTCAGTTGGTAGCGCGTCTGACTATCAATCATAGGGAAATGAGTTCGAATATCCTCTCATAGTCGCCGTGATGATTGATATACGACGTTACCTATCATTGCCATTCGTCTCTCACCGCTAATTTAAAGATATTTAGACATTTAACAAATACTGTTGATGATTAAAATATATTGACTTTATGTAGCATGTTTCCTTCTTTTGAACATGCTAAGTAAGGTGTTTGCAAGACAAAATTATATTGCATCCCTGTTCGTTAATATATTAAGTTTATCACAGGAAGAGTGAACATTGAAATTTTGATTTTCATATAACCGTATCAAATACTTTTTTAACATCCACAAAGCACGTGAATGTATCTTTTCGATCAAGCTTTCGATTATTTAAAATAGTATATAGCGTATAAATATGATCCTGACAACTCCTCTGTTTTCTAAACCCATTCTGCTCATCATAAAGTATATTATTCATCTCAAGCTGTTTTGTTAACCTCGTGTTTAAAATATTAGCATACACCTTGCAAGGTATAGATATTAAAGTTATAGGTCTAAAACTTAAAGGATCACGTTGGTCATTATTTCCTTTAGGAATAGGATTTATAATTCCACGTAAACCAATCACCAGGGATTACACCTTTATTAAATGAATAACTAATAAGTTTACAAAGCATATCAATACAGAACTTATTACGTAATACATCAGCCGGAATATTATCAATACCAACAGATTTTCCCAATTTCACTTTGTAAATACGATATCGAGTTATTGGCTGTTAAGAATAGAACAGTCTGGTTTAGGAAACAAAGGGTTTGCACAATCTGCAATTGTGTACAAAATTAAGATGATCATTATCAAACTTGTTTTCATCATTTGCGTTAAAAACACTTCCATAATCACTTTTCCATTTTTTATATTCCTATCATTTATAATATCACCATTTTGATCACTCTTTAAATACACATTTTTGTATGTTGTTGATTTTCTTAGTTCTTTTTTATTGAAGATGACCTAAATTTTCTGTTCTATATTTTCAATTGTCGCTATAACAACACCTGGCTTCTTGTCTCTACCTCCTTTTCTGATCGCCTTGACACTTTTAATATTTTTTTAATTTCAATCCTTCTCTCACCAATTCATTGACTTTGTTTAATGTAATGGAGGAATCATTTTCTTCTCTCTGGTCAGCTTTCAGGTTTCTGATACAAATATTTCTCTCTATGGGGTCTGAAATGGGAGTAGCCACTGTCAAGGAGTACGTATTTGCGGATTTAGCAACTTCTTCAGTGAGTTTTGTTAGTTTTGTGTCACTTAGAAATTTTTTCTTTAACTACTTTTATTTTGGAATCATTTTCATTTTGAACCACCTATAACAATTTCTTCTCTAATTTATTTGATAAGCCTTCAATTCTTGTGTTCAATTCGTCTCTCACTGATTGTATTTCTTTTCGTACTACAGACAGGATAGCAGCTTTAATTCTGGTTTCAAACGTATTCAATGTTACTTCGATTGTGTCAGATATCTCTGACTAAAGGCTGTCTTTGAAAGATAATAATTCCGCTTTCGTCATGTTAATCATGTTACTGTCAGTGTTTGATATGATTTTTCGAAGAAGCATTCATATTTTTATTATTTTCATGAAGTTCATCATTGGAGTCACCAGAGAGATATTACGGATATTACTCTTCATTTCATCCGTAATTACAGCACTCATGCTGGTCACCGATGGAGACTTTGTCTACAAATTCAGTATCCATGGTTTTGTTATGTTAAGTCATTTTATGATGTATGCTGATAATGTGTACAGAATTGTTAGCTTTAAAACGTAACATTTTTTTTGATCGCCACGATCCTCGTGTTTGGTCAAGCGGAACGGAATTCCGGTCAGAACCCGTTTTACAAGCGTATAGGCTCGATTGCATGTACTTCACCTACTTTAATTTACAGTCTTTCAAATAAAAAAAAAGTAACCAATATTTCAAAAATGTAAATCGGCAAACTTCAAGAATACCTTTTCAATTAATGATTCACTAAGTGTCCTTTTTCAAAAGCTCAAATTGGTGCTTAAACTTGCAAAAACAATTGCCTCGATAAATCACCTATGTTTACATTCGCCTGGTTCCCCAATATATCCAATTTAAATGGGAAAGTTTGCAATCATTAGCGTTTATTGTTGTGATTGAGTTATCCAGGATCCCAGGAAAGAGTGTTTAAAGGTTAACTAACTGCCTGTCTGTTAGTTAGTCTACGAAGGCATAAAATGACACTAAATGTTTACTCAAACATACCCTTTAACATTTTGTAAGTCACACTGATGTAATAAAATGAAATAATTACATAAATTTTCATAAATGCCTTAGGTTATAACAGATCATCTTTCGCAGTATAAGTGAGCTATTTGGATACACTTTACTTTACTGCTGTTTAGTTTTGGTGTTACATTTCCCAAATTTATATAAGATTGTATTACAGTAGGATATAAGCTATTTCATTAATTTACATATATACATTATACTATAAATATCTCCTCGAAATTACGCTGAACCATTTTGTTAAATGAATAAAAATATATTAGGTCATATCTAATAGCTTTCCTTTTCTTATGTTATACTGTATATCGCGTATGCCAGAACGGAATAGTGGATACAATATCTCATATAACAAGATATTGAATATCGTATCTTATCTAACATTACACAGTATATCGTATCTGATATAACGAAAACTATTTATCGTATTTGACATAACTGAATACCGTATATCGTATCTGGTATAACGGAATTCTGAATATCATAACGGTTATAACGGAAAAGCATATACTCATATCCAATACGCAACTCTTCTTTGTCAAAAGGGGTCACATTAAAAGTCCGCTTAAAGTGATATTGATCGTTCTTGAGGTCTATATTGGCATGGTTTCATCGAATCATTCCTAGTGAAATATCCGTAAAATCATCCATATAAACAAAGTTAAATACATATGTAGTAATATGTGTAAAACACCTCAAGGTTCGTACATTGTAATTCTAATTCGTAAGAATTATTTCAAAATAGTTCTTTGCAGAAACCGTTCTACCATTTGAAATAATATGAGTAAGTATAAAACTGCGTGCATCCCCCAAAACACATCTCCAGTCACCCCACCCTCCCCCTCCCCCCCCCCTCCCCCCAACACCCAATAAAAAAACTTTACACTGTCCTTGCTTATACCTTGTTCTTCATGTAAACATTTGTAAGTTGATGCCAATGCTAAACGTATCAGCTTTTTCCTGCTCTGTTAATCGCCAGTCTCGCATTATGAAAAAATCTCAACCTTTTAACCATTTCTGCGTTTCCTACCTCAGCGGGCCTTCCAGACCCAAATGCTAGTTCGGTCGTTGCAAAACTGAGAAATATAAGAATAAAATGCTGAACGTCACATGCATATATCTGATATAACGTTCAAGTAGTCCTGGAAAATATCGCAAAATGTTTTACCCTCTGTAAGCAGGAAGAGCGATGCTCTTCTAACTTGGAGTTCATGTTAGCCAAAAACAACAGTTATACGTTTAAGAACTATATCAGTAAAAGTCTCTAAACAGAATTATTAACAAGTGAGAATTCTTTCCGAACATGTATTAAATTATTAGTTAAGCACACGGTAAACACGAGAATCACGAAATGGCCACATATATTCTAAACGTCCTTTGTAGTACATGCTTCTTAATATTTAATGAATAACGTTAAAGAAGCATTCATGATTAAAACAAACTAAAGATCCAAAGCAGTCTTACATAGGCCAACCTCAAATACTGGCTTTCTGACATTCTACGTTATACAATACATATGAGACACACGGCCGGAGGTACTGAATGCGCTTTTCACGAAGATCTGACTTAAATCCCAGCAAAACTATACAAGAATTCGGTCGTCCAGATCGCTGACGGTCAGTTACTTTCGACTCACCATTGGAAACCCGTTTGTACCACCAATAGATAAGACTCCATTATATGCCTTCTGTTAAAGAGTTTTGTGAAATAAACTTCGGAGTATCCTGTGGGGCCAAAATACTCCCAACACAAAATTTTACCACACTCCAAATTCCCACTCTAGGTGTGACGTCGTCCATTTTTGTAAGTATACATATTCGCACTTGTTATTTCAAACGTGCCTACAATATTCAATTTTTTATCGATAACGTCGAATTTTTAAACGACATTCACACATGATCTGAAATTATGCCCACTAGTATTTTTATAACATTTGGCACAATATTGAGGAACTTGTCAGCTTTCAAATGGATTGTTGTTTTTTTAAATGGCGTCTAATTTCAAATTCCCCCGTACTTCTAAACTTGCGTTACTATGGTGCCTTTTGCATGAACTTAATAATGACTAAAGGTTGATTTGATGTTTTATGACAATAGAAGATGTGTCGATATATCCATTGATACCACTGGTTTGCATGTAACGCACTAAATACAACAATGACAGGGTCGTCCTATTACTTTTGGGACATACCTCGTTTATGCCCAAAACTGGAGACGTAACATTAAAAGAACATAGCCACAAACACATTAAGTTGACAAATATGATAAAAGTTTTATGTACAATGCATACATAATGAAGACGTGAAATTACTCACCGCTTTTCAACAGTTTCGTGATTATACAGCATGGTTTGACAAACAAGTAAAACATGAAACATTTACGTACTTATGTCAAGATACTATGTTAATCTGAACATATATGTGTTTACACCAAACGCATATTACATGTACCCTATCACGTCGTAGTCTCATGTGGCGACGGTGGAAAGGGCCAACTACTACTTGGTTATAACCGTGAAGGTTGAAGTCCCTCTTAAGCTGTTGTCCAGCAGTGTCTTACATGGATGATAACCTCTGTGTTTACTTATTCTGTGTGTTCTCTATTTCCATGTTTGATTTATATTTTCCCAATGTTGATGTCGTTTTCTTTTTATGCAACTTCTTCTCCTGATTATAAATCAATTTTTTATAGAATTATTCTTTATTGATTAACATTAAAATTATTTGATGTTCATATTACAATGCATCTTATACGGCTGTGTTGTTTTAATTAACAAGATCGGTAGGGTCGTGGAGCGAATCCTGCTACACATCTGTATACTCGTATGTTGAAATTAGCATTACACAATAAACTTTATATTTATAATGACCTACAACAGCTCTGTAGCTTGTTCATTTAAAGGGTATATAGTTCAATTGTAAGCAAATAGAACAGGATTATACATGTACTTGCAAAACTCATTTAAATTACTAGTATGTCAACATCAAAGTTAACATTGGATGTCATTAAAGACAAAACATTGCATGGCATATATCTATATCCAATTCAATAACTGGAATATTTTTATAAAAGGAGAATTAAACGAGAAATCAGTGAGCATATGTACTGGTTCGTACATGTATTTCGTTTGCTTTTGAAAAAATAGTGTTTAATATATATTGTCGATAGTAATGTCATCAGTATATTATTTGATTTCATTTGAATTACCACAATTGACGCAGCGATTTGTGCTATCTGGCGTGAATTTAATAAACTTTGCATCCGTAATAACAAGTATACAACTCGTTCTTGTGTTGTTTACCGATAATAAAGACAAGAATTTTAGGTCCATTTATGCGGCAGAAACCCATTATTAAGATTCATTATTTGTGTTGTGCATGGATACGTACGTCCAGAAAAAGAAGACTGAAACTTGACACGGTGATGCTTCATGGCATAGACAGGAAATACTCACAGATTGCAGTTTTATTATTTGTCAAATGTGGTTACTAAATCCAGATTAAATGGGACACAAATGAGAATGAACTTCAATAAATTTGTCAAATTGTTATGATTGTAATAAAAGCCTGCTGCAATTTCAAATATATATTATATCATTAACTGAAATTTCTCAAATAATTTTGTTTGTTATATAATGACGAGAAACATTCAAATCAAATTAAATGTTTTCAACAGTTATTGATACCAATTAATTACTAACATCTCCGTGGGAAACAGCAATTAAGTTGTGTGCATAACAGTAAATAAACTTGCCAGGACAATTATTTATAGCTGGTCCTGTTGTATTGGATATTGACACAACACAGTTTATGTATTTTTGCATCTCTGCAAAATGATCATTGGCTTGGCTGTTTCATTTAAAAGCCTTACATATCGATAATCCCTTACTAATTTTAAGTGTTCATATTTGTTAAATACATTTTTACTAAAGATATATGCTTGAGTACTGGTAAACTTTTCAGGATCCCAGGAAACAGTGGTTTGGTTAACTGATCGCTTGTTAGCCTCAATTGCATAAAAACGACGCTAAGTATTCAAACAATCAATTCATCAATCAACTCAATATAAATGTTGATTCTACATCCGTGAAATCGTAATTGTTTCTGTTTGTTGTAAATCTACTTGAGTTTACATTATTTCTTAAATGTTACGTTAAATATGAAACGCAGTATTTCACACATTTTAGCAAATTTATTTAAATGCATATAATTCAGTGTGACCACTGTGGCATTTAGATACACACAAAATGTGACAGAATAAACATTCAGCTAAATACCAATGGTAATAAATGATAATGATTTCTTAATCTCAATAAACAGCAGCTAACACACGTGATGTATAATTAACATGTGTAGCTTCTGTAAAAATCTGTAAAACTTTCGTGTTTCTGCGCCTGAAACATGTTGATAACCCAATGCTTTGCAGTATACCGTACTCCAGTATATGTGATACCATGTTCTACTTAAAAGGTGATAGTCTTCAAAGTTACGACGCTTGCATTTTTAAAAGACAAATTGTATACTTGTTTTGGTGCTCGCCCTATTGTTTTTGCCTATTTCATATTATGTTGAGTTGATTTACGTACCTCCGCTTAATTCTGGTCGTACCCAGAAACAAATGTGTCTTTCTGTATACAGGCATACCTTAAATAACATGAGAGTATCATAAAACTCACACAATCCCAACAGTAACACCATGTTACTGAACAATTAATTACACAAGTTTTTCAAGAAACCTTTAAAAATGTTATCTTAAACACGTCATGTTTTATGCGGACATACTTTTCTTCCCTTATAAAACATTGTCAGTTGATATGCTTATACTGATGAGTGTATGTTAATACGGGAAATGTGTTTTCCAGAGTAAATGTTCCGTTTAGAATCCATACATGTTTGTTCGCAAAAGATAGGTTTGACATATTTATGAAATAAAAATAACCAAATGATAGAAAACATGTTAAATGGTTTGACGTCATGTACATAAAACACTAACAGTTACATCTGGTAATGATTGATTTACATGACGTGACATTTATTTTCATTTGTCTCATACTGCTGGTTAAAGTGGGACAGTTTTATAGTTACTTGCAGAGATGGGTTTGATTGCGTACTGTAAGCCTCCTGGATTCCAAAAAAAGAATGATTAGGTTACCTGATCATCTGTTAGGCCGAGATAACTAACAATGAAGCTAAATATGCAAAAAACGCAACATTTTAATTTCAGCGAACGTCGTATTGTAGCATTTGAGTTGTAAAACAACTTCATTGTCGTGTTGGATGATAGTGTATAAACTGACTATTATCATAACCATTAAGATAGTTTAATACAAAACACGACCTACAGACATACTATACCCATAGGCAACAGGTTGTTCTCCCGTGCGGTAGTCGCATCATGGCAATGATAATTAGTCCTTGTTTCTTCTCATTCAAACATGCATATTATTCTTTTTTTGATAGTTATTTTTTTATTTGAATTTGGATTATTTTTGTATTTGTATCATCCTAAAAGCATTGTCATGTCTGAATTGTAGAAATTCCACTGTGTCAGCAGGTACACATTGAACAGAAAAATAAATACTTTGGAAAGAACACAATCCCTACTTTAACAGTTTGGCAATGCAGATGTCACCAAACAAAACAATGTAAATTTGAGACATTTATGAAACGCCTTTCATATGTTTCATTCACTGTTAAAAGAAAAATTAATTCAATGGTGGATAAAACTACATGTAATACCGTTTTTCTTGTAGGAAACTCCAACTCCCGCTGTCAGCGCGGACTGTGCGACTTTGATGGATACGCAGAAGAATGTTTTACCAAATACGAAGACGAGTACAACATAGCATTCAAAAAAAAAAGGAAAATAGTTTCAATGGTTAATTTTTCGAATGCAATTTACATGTACTTGTTTCAAAATTTCGGTTAAAATAAATTAATGTTTCTTATAACAGCCGGGCCGATTAGCTCAGTCGGTTACGCGTCTGACTATCAATCCAGGGGTCATGAGTTCGAATCCCCGCCTGTAAACAGTCTCCGTGTTGATTGATATACGACACTGTGTCTCATTATCATTCGTCTCTCACCACTGATTCAAGTGGGAATGTTATCAGTTACTTGCGGAGATGGGTTGTGCTCGGGTACTGGTTAATCCCAGGAAACAGTGGTTAGGTTAACTGATCGTCTGTTAGCCATCGATGGCATAAAACTAACGATAAATATTCAATCAATCAATCAATCTTATAACAGCTAATTGCAGTTTAAATATCTTAAATAATTATTGACTGTGATTTATATCGCTTAATTTACATGCACTTATTTCAAATATAATTCCTAAAATGTATACAATAATTCATCTTAAAACTGCTAATTTCAGTTTTTAACGTGTGAATTTATCATTGCGTATAACACCCTGCATCTAGTAAAATAATCAAGCCATGATGTGTATCGTTAAAACAAAGATCAAACATAACTTTATTTAAAAAAATGTTTCTTCAACATAGTGTTATTTTGCATGACTTCCCCAAGGGCTTTATATTAATTTGTTGTTGGTTTGTTCCTATATAAATTATATATGCACAAAGATTTCATTATCGGTAGCAACTATATAGGAAATAACGCAGCTGTTGCGTTATTATAAGTTAATGCTAAGGCAACAATTACATTATTCAAAATAATAAGCATTAGTGCATGCCCGTTAGGTGAAGAGCTTTGATAAGTATTTTAATATTCTAAGTGATATGAATGCATGTAGGCATAAAATGTATGTTTCAAATTGCAGCATTGTTCAAGACAATAAAGCAGGTATTATATACTAAAATTATGAGGAAACGCTTGGCAAGGTTCAGCGCAACTTCATCAAATTATTGTAAACTCTATTTACAGTTTTACAATACGCATGTAAAGGTTCTTATTAAATATTTGACAATTAAACTGATTATATTGACAAAACCATCTAATAAAATACATATGTATGTTTATATATATAGCGTACAATAGTTTCATAGTGTGGCTTTGAAATTCACCCGGCATTTCTTTATCCATTTCAGTAGTAATAATAAGAACATGACAAAAGCAAAAAAATTGAATTTTGTTTACAGATATATTAAACATCATTATTATTTCTAAAAATAATTTATTCTACTAAAACGAAAGTGAAATGCCCTAGATAATATTCAGACCCATTCATTTCTATTTAGATAAAATGAAAAAGTTCATGTAATTATTTCACAAGTTTCTGGTTGTCTATGGCAAACGTGTAAACTGTATACTTATTTTCTCAGTTTTAAATCATGTTTAAAATACATTCAAATAAAAACTCAATTTGTATACTAAAGATTATATGCTTATATTTTACAATCTAGTGTAACACCTTTCGTAATTATGATGTTTACACTATCTAACCTATAAAACATCATGTAATACACAATACGGTTGTATGTTCGAAGTTGTAAATATTTATTAGATATAGGAGTAAAATAGATTTCAACAGTATGATATGTTTTATTTATAACAGTCAATGATGTTACAAGACGGCTTCCACGATTGTTTCATGACGGTGAAAGAAGTCAACACTTATGTGTCATCAACATGTTAACCTAGAGGCATTTGTTCCCACTTGTCGAATGTTTAGTACAGTTGTAAATGGACAGATCAAACAAGGAATCTTAAATGCGTGATTACAGAGTTTCTACAGAATACTTAACATTGAGCTATTAAACACCTCGTATCAACTGTTTACAAAATGTTATACTAACCAATCGATAAAAATTTCGTAGGCCAAGACGCATCAAATCATATTAAAAAAAACCAACATTACATTACTATATATATATATATATAAATTCCATAATCTTCATTTTCGTCTCATCTACGTACATATCACTTTATACATAACAATTCTAAAAGAACCATAATATTTGTCATTATTTACTATAACTAAAATTCTATTATTTACAATTAACTGCTCTGCACCAGTAGATTTAGTGTGATAAGCTCTGGTGTTGGTAGTAAAGATAAATGATGCAATCAAAATGCGACATATTTGAAGCTTGATTTTGTCTAGTGAATGTAATGCAATGTTATTTCTCTTACATGTAAAATCACTTCCTTACTCAATTGATTCAATTAACAAATAGAACATAATATCGTGATTTAATTGAGACCAATAAATACATACACAGCTGTCTCCAACATACCAGAACAGACTCGGTTAACACGTCTAACATAATATCATGATTGCATTGAAAACACTGCATATACTCACAGCTGTCACCAACACAACAGTACAGACACAATTAATACATAGAACATAATATCATGATTTAGTTGAGACCATTTAATACATATACAGTTGTCTCCAACATACCAGCACAGACTCGGTTAACACGTAGAACATAATATCGTGATTACATTGAAAACACTGCATGTATACACAGCTGTCTCCAACACAACAGCACATACTCGATTAACATATAGAACATAATATCCTGATTGCGTTGAAAACACTGCATGTATACACAGCTGTGTCCAACACAATAGCACAGACACAATTAACACGTAGAACAGAAAATCATGATTGTATTTAGTACAATTCATAAATACACAAGATGTGACAATAGTGTTACCGCCTTGGAATACTCAGAAGCAAGATTGTCAATTGGATATCTTACATCTGGAAAGGGATGCACACAACGTCGCTTCTGCAATTACAAATACGAAAAAAGCGAAAACTCAACACGCGTTAACATATATGTGAAATTAGAAACTTACTAGCCGTACAACTTCAATCTAATACTGCATTCTTAAATTTTAACGCAAACAGACATAACATCTATCTACAGAAAGACTTCGTATTGCATGACGGAGAGAAATAATACATGCATTTTGTTATTCTATATGTCTGTGAATGTGATCGCTATTGCCTATTAATAGTAAAACAAAATATTTATTATGGCAATATATGTAGACAGAAACATTTACTTGCATATACTGTATCAGGTATGACAACATATATAAAACATTTTACAAAAATGCTTCGGGTTGTATCGCTGATAAATAATGTAAGATACTGTATTTATAATTAACACATGTTACAAGAGGCTTTTGTCATATAATGCACAGCACCAAATTGGCAGTAAATGAATACTTTAAACTGATATATCATTATATCCTAACGCAAATATGTATGGAAATAGTTAAGTAGATTTATTTCCATGCACCTGCTACGTTTACGAAACAATTTAAAAATAAATAAATAAAAAGATACCCTTTATCTCAACTTAATCTCAAATTAAATGTCAAACTAGTCACGTGGTAGCAAAAATAAATGATATAACCTGTGAGTCACCTTTAGTGAAACTAAAAGCAAGAAAACGGTTTTGTATGTTTAGCAACACTTTGTATTAAAAACAATTCCTACAGCCTTTGTCATATTTTTTATGAATAGAACTTAATGAAACTTTCCAGTAATTAAGTATAATTTGTGTTCATGCAATATCAGAAATAAAAAACAACACATGTTACCGTAAAAAGTTGGTATTACCTCCTCATAAACATACCCGTCCTTGACATTTGTAGGCAAATGTAGATTTCACAAGCAATGCAAAAACAATATTTAAAATTGTTTACATCTAGCATTAAATTAAAACTCATACACAAATGCATGCATATAATGTCATGTAAATGGTAATTATAAGCTTGAATTTAACTATTTTTAAAAACAAAATCATTTCGGTAGAGTGTCAATTGTTTTTCAACTTTGCAATAAAAATATAGCGTTTTCTTTTTATTTTGATATAGTGTATGGATAAATTTCCCTTAAAACCTCACAAAATACTTTATTGTAATGGCAATAAAAATAAAAAATACAAGTTACCGCGTAATTTGAGAAGTAAAATAGCTCTTAAAGGGTGCCATCGTTAGATAAACTGCAGTTGCAAAATTAACGGTTTTATACTAATGAGCATATTTATGTAAATATTAAGATTTCTATTATATTTTATATTTAATTTGAATTGCTATCAACAATTATTTTATACCAGTATGTATATTTCATATATTAAACACAATATCATCGACCAATTTCAAGCATATCCGTGATTAGCCTGCCATCCGAAATAGGGTCAGTTGTAGTATGATAGTATGAAGTGGCACTGACTGGTCTCGACAAAGTAACTTCCCTTTATGTGCAGAACTGTTGCACATGAAAATCTATAGCAATCGTCCTTAATTGAATGTAAGCCGTTTATTTATCTGATTTGTATAATTGTTCGCACTCGAGTTGATTAAAACTCATTACATTTCCGATTTCTGTTTAAATTTAAGACAACTCGTATTTTACCAATCCAGTTCATAGATTATAGTTTATTTCACTTCTGACAAAGTATGCAAACAAAGGTGTAAATAAAGGATGCTTATTTTTTAATAATTGCGAACTGGTGTTTGTTTACAACTCAATGGCCGGTTCTTTCCAATTAACACTTAAAACGTGCAACCATGAGTCCGTTCGGATTGACAACAAACGGTAATTTATGTGTAAATCGATTTGCAGATTCGATCTGGGATGGGGAGAGAAGAAAAACAACCGAGTCATCGCGGAATATCAAAAATGAAAACAATATATTAAAGCTCGATCTACTTTTTAAGAATAACACATTTCAATCGAAGATATTTATTTACTCGTTTTATTTTTTTAAAAAAAAAAGTCACTAAGAGGTCTTTAAGAATTTTTTTAGCAATATTATAAACCCATTTAATAACATTTATTTTTGTTATTGTAAAAGTGCATTTTGAAAGTTTTATAACGCTTTAAATTGTACTATGGTGATTAGAAATAACAACAACAACGAATGAATGAATGAATGAATAGTGTTTTACGACGTACAAAATCCTTATAGGTTATTCCACACCAACAGGAAGGAAGATTCCAGGTTCACTCTACATGTACAAAAACAGCAAATTAGCATACAAATTAAAAAACATCAACAAATGAATATGCAAATTGAATGTAGAACCTTGATATATGCAGAACTGCAGAGTTTCAGCAAATTTTATTGTATTACTCAAATTGTCGCTTCCTTAAACATGCATGAGCCACAGTGATCCGATTCTTGCCATCACTCATATGGCTGCCTGGGACTACAGAGTGGTTGGAAATTTAACCGCGATAGTGAACATGACAAAAAATGATAAAATAACATGAACATTCGGAGGATTTTTACCCCTCTGCAGTGATAGACAGTGATTCTATTCTAAGCCGAAACAACACTGGGCTTAACAACAACAGAAAATATAAGCCCGACTGGAAGGGTGCATTCAAGGGACACAGACACAATGGCTACTGCTCACCGACCAATTACATTTTTAATGAGTAATGTGAAACTATAGGGAATGTTTTTACACAGTGTTCAGCGTAACGCATTGAGAAAATGTTTAACTTTCGAGACGCGATGTATTGAGTTCTCACAATATCTATTTGCGTTATTCTAAAACTGTCACTGAAATAGCATTTATTGTCAATCAAACATGACTGACATTCCAACCCCTAAAGACATTTTTTCCAATGATACCAGTCATCTTGAAAAAAAGCGACATTCGCATCAAACTAAGGTTGAGTCCGCATCCAAGCGATACAGAAAATGGTAATTATGACCCTCGCAGTTCACCTGAATTTCTAACATGCCAACAAATGCATGTTCCTAACTGTTTGAAACAATCAACAAATGGTGCAATGATATATCCTTATTACAAGGCCAACTCCATACAAAACACATTTGAACCATCTGTTATCGACATTGTTTTCGTCTACGTGTACACCTTTATTCTATACATATAGTTTGTGTTATGCCTAATTATCTGCATGCATAATCTCCAACATCCAATGGAAGAACATGTTTGCTATTATAGTTTTGTCGGAATTATTTTAAATCGCGTATCAGATTTGTGATATTGTGCTGAATAAGATTGTTTTTGTTCCATATGGCCGCATATAGTTCACATTAATCATAAATATCGACATGCAATCGTCTGTTTCACTCTATTATCATCCGCACTATTTTTAACAGACATCAGATTTAAATAATTAATGATTGTCCATAACATTATGAAGCTACAAAGTGTATACTAAGGGAAACAAACTGTTATACAATGTTAACCGTAACATCTCGATTGTTCGACAGTTTTAATCTTGTTTCACAATACTTGTTCTCTCATTTAGTCAGGTTGTTCATGTATAGGTATTTGTAGTAATAAATACAGACTATTTTGTTATTGTTTTTTCTCTCTCTCTACTGCTGATACAACATAAAAACGAAAGATAGCTAATAATACTATATGTCATGCTTCAGAACTGTTAAATATTAAATCTCTTTTCTGTTTTTAGTTTTTCTATATTTTATGTGTCCCTGGTGGATCTAGCTCCTGATCTTGATAGCTGTTTAAGGAAATTTATGATTCTTATATTGTATATATAATCAATAACTATACAAAACACAGTCACAATAAATAAATAATCCTAAAAGATAGAACAATTGTAAATAGAATATCCAATGAAATAATGACTTTATACGTCTATAGGGAATTAAATATTGCTGTATTGCACATTTGATTTTCCCATATGCCGGTAAAGAAATAAAAGAAAAAAGAAGCAGAGGCCAAAATGAACATTTTGGAACGTATTGCTATTATCAAGATGCTTTTCTATCACATGACACTGAAGAAAAAAATTAAAGTTTACAATAAAGAAACACAGACTTAATTATTTCACGGGGCACTTCATAATTTAGAAACATCAGGCCATAGTGTCCAGTTAACCGTGCTCTTCTGGGAATATGAGCAATTATGATATACAGATTTAAGTAGTTATAAAAACGTTATAATGTAAAACTCTCTCATTGGTTTAAACTGCATGAAAGACAAAACAGCGAGGCAGATAATAAAGTTTATAATCCAACGGTATCAAAAATACATTCCTGATTAAAATAAAATGCATTGCAATTTCCTGCTTAACATGCCACTAATGAAGTTTTTAAGCGGTATGCACCAGTTTCACAAGTATTATCTGCCTCTATTGCAAACAGCTGAAATCCCCACAACAATGTTATCCAGATATCCTAGTTTCAATGTGTGTTTAACTCGCGTAGATAAAATATATTCTATTACAGCTCTCATCAAACGGATGCATTCAATTAACTTTATGGATTAAGTCCATCAAAGCGTTCGAGCCAATACATGTTGGTAAAACGTTCATGAAATAATTGTTGCAAAATGAGAAACCAGCCACAAGTATGGAAAATATTAGTATTTACAACACATCTAAATAATGACAAATTTAACCGCTATTTGTTAGAAGTACAACGAAAATAATTATGAAATTCACAGTAATATTTTGTGAATATATAGAAATTCATGCTTTTTACTTTGATAGTAATGACAAATATTTGAAACTGTCAAAACGAGCCTTTGTAGATGCATCGTTTGCAAGATATGGTCAAAATCGGACGATAGACGACAAACATGTTCAATGAGGTTTAACGCAATCCTCAACACATTTTAAGTTGATATGGCATATCCAGTTTTATTGGTTGAGGAAGACCCCTTAATAATTCTGAGCAGAAGCACAGTCATTCTGCAAGTAACTTTCTTGCATAACATTTTTGGAACGAGCGGGGCTCGGACACACTATTTTAGCGGTTAGAGGTAGGCGAACTTTAGACGGCGCCTTGGACCACTCAGCCAGAGAGGATCTACACATAGACTTAATAGACGCAAGTTGTATAGTGATAGTTTATACATTATTACATATTTTACTCGACGCAATTACCTCTGTCACGTGTTCAAACGTGGGGCAATTTTACTTTTTACCTTTGTGATATGAAATTATTTTGTAACTTTTTAAAATTGTGACAAATATCATATTTGTTTATTGAATCCAATACGGTTGTCCTGCATATGAGTAGGAAACTATGTTTGACAGAAACATGCAGCCGTTTGCTACATTTCAATATTAAAGCTGTTAACATATTCTTGTATCTATTCTGTATAGATTTAAATATTCAATTTACTATTAGCCTTTACATTAACTTTGCTTTGTTTCTTCCATTAGCGATCTGTTTTGCTAATTTGTTTCAGCGGAAAACGTAAAAGAAGCAAATTATTTGTATAGGAATATGTCCATTGAGTGTTTGTTAGTAGTAAATAGCTCCCCGATGCGTGTGTTTACATAAATTGCACACATTGTGTCATTCTGTATTGTCAGGTATGTTAGAACGTTTCAATAAAAGAAGAAAAAATAACATCATGAATTGTAGATAACTCTTATCCTACTAGCAATAAAGTGAATTAATTGGATAACATTTACATTAACTTTAGATATGCGTAGCTTAATGAACTGTTATTCCGGCTTTATTGCGGGTGAATTAAATGTTGCGTTAACCAATTTTCACTTACAGGGGTTTCATGTCTCACACACCAATTAAGTTTGTAACGTTCTACATGCACTTCGGGAACACAGAAGAGATTGCCCATGGTTCTAAAAAGGTCGTATTTCCAAAGATTGACATCTGTTAATCCAAATATGTAGGAAAAACATGAGGTTTAAATTACTTTTTCACAAATTTTGATGACACCCTTCATTTTTGACAAGTCGGCCCATTTGCTGTAGTGTATCAATACGCATCTTTAAATTGTTATACCTTCACCCAACAGTACGGAATGTCATCGAAACTTTGCAGAATGTTCCAATGATTCACATTTAAAAAAGAACATAACCATTTTAAGCATTTTTAACATAATTAATGCCCAAACGATTTTTCTAATTTCTAAGCTCTAATTTCTAGCACGCAATATTTTTGCTACCGTCATTAACGGGAAGTAATTGGTATTGTAAGCGAGACCAAAAAACGTGGAATTGTTTAACAAAATAAGAAATGCTTACGGATTGGATATAATATATTTATTAACTTGAATTATCCAGCGGTAGAGTATCCGGTATCGGCGGTTCATGGGTTCGTAATTTGTCCAAGTTGCAATAACACATCAAACACACTTATACAATGAATGATGATAATAAATACAAATATATAGGAAAGAAGTGACAACAGAAGACCCACATTGGAAAAGATGAAAGTTACACACTTATCATAAAGTTTGAACTCAGGTGGTATATCGGGGAAAACATTACTTGAAATCGTCTAAGTATTTAAATTATATCAAATTTACACACTATTATTAGATACATTTTCTCCAATATAAAAGGAAGAATACCATCAAAATTAAAATACCAAGCCAACAGAGCCAGAAATGAATTATCCGATCTATATTCCAATTGCAAGTACAGAGGAACAGAAACTTAGGTAATGCCGAAAAAAGGCTCAATGATATTTAAATTCATAATCAACACCTGACGGAAAAGGAACATTTAAATACAGAAGGGACTGATAAGATTACATATCCTTTTAGATGCAGCCAATGATCTAGCAGAAAGAAGAAGTAGCAAGAGAGCAACAACTATGTTTTGTATATTCCAACATAATTAGATTCATTTAATTAAACCAAGATGCAATGTGGATATTTCTTTTGTTTTTGCGCTTTTCCCAATAGATATGTTCACACTTCAAAATATAAAGATGCATTTCCACTTATTGTGACATGAAACTTTAAATTATTTATAAGCAATCACGCCTACGAATAACAACATTTTATCTCATCCTGCAGCGCATTTCTGCAAATTTGAACTCCCGTATGTGAAATTTACGGAGAATATCTGATGAAATCAGCAGCTTTATATAGTCATATTTGAAATGAAAAGGTCGGTTTACTATTTAAACAACACACGTTTTATAAAACGGCAAATAAAACGTCCATGGGGACATTTATGATCTAAAATCAATAAGATTAAAATTGCAAGTCAATGTTCGCTGCGTAAGAATTGAAGAGTATAGTAAATTATAAAATACAATAATAGTTTGAATTTGTAAGGCAAGCTTACATAGCTGGCATGTCTGTTAATATTTGCGGAAATTATTTAATTAACGTAATTGCTACGTGAATCAATGTGCAGTCCGTATATAAATATCTTTAAATGATCAAACTTAAAAAGGTTTAATGGTAGTTTAGAATTTGTTTTCTAATTTATATTTAGAGAATATAGGTATACAAACAAATTATAATCATTAATATTCGCAACAAATCTATATTCTCCTACAATTATCAAATATTGAAAAATGTTAATCCCGTATGACGAATGTTTAGACTAATCCCCATCCAATTAAGAAAAATGACCGCACAAAATCTAAATCATCTATGTAGTATATATTTGTGAACGAAAACGGCATCTTAAAAACAAATATGAAATGTTACCTCGGTTCAATTGAGCTGAATTTTAATTGCAAATATAGTAAGTACAATTGCATTTCAATCTTATCCACAATAATTCAAAATATCAATGTGTCCAGACGTATTAATAAATGCATGGTGGAGTTCGTGAAAGGTTCCATCGTAAATCGAGGAAATATCAAAGAAATAGTGCAAAAGATAGAAAAACTACAAATTGTCTATATGTTTTATCATCATATTGGGAACTTCTACACAAACAAATATTCTAGATTGTGTACTTAATTGGTCAATTGTAGATTTTGTAAAGAGTTCAGGGTCAAATTAACAGATCAAAAATATAATGTTTTCGGTATTTTGATGCTGTAATTAGAAATCATACATAATTTCTTATGAGCAAAAGATAGTTATCGGTATATAATTTATTTTATAGATAATCACAATATTATCCTACTTGCTTTCGTTTTAAACTCGATTCCTATTGTAAATTACAGATACTTTTACAGCGTCAATAATCCAGACTTCATACTATTTCAAAGTACGAAATATAGCCAGACAGCATCAAACAGACGCTAACTACAAACATATGACGCTTAAAATAAAACCGATCAGTAATATTGACAAACAATATAAATATCTTAATATAAAGGTTAATATTTTGTTCATTTTATGAGTCAAAGCATGTGATAGATACATTGTTTAGTTCATAATGGGTTAAACATCGCGTCATTAATATCTATAATGTTACCTTTACGATGACAACAACATGTTCTTGCAACATAATTGGTTATTAATATGCATGCCTAGTTCATTAATTACATGTCTCAATTAACGCACACAGATAGAACATACGATACATAGAATACTGGCACATTTTTCGCAAAGACAATATCTTGTGAATAGCAATCTTATTATAGCAGCACGTGCAATTAACTTATACCTACGCTTTGTGTCAATCAGGAATGTTACATACGAACAACACAATTACAAATATGCGTATACTGAAGTTACAAATTGATCTAACATAAAGCTGCTCAAGCCGTTATGTGAACCGCTTGGTATATGAAAACCATTGACATCAGATACTACAAGCTATACTTGTGCTCTACATTCTTCTTTTTTCTTATCAATACTTACAAAGTCGAGAATGCATCAATTAGTAATTGAGTAATCAATTGGAAATATTACATTAATGGTCATATTATTGAGGGGTCAGGTGGTGCTGTATAATGCTAGAAGAAGGAAAATATTACATACTAACTAAATCCTCTTCATCCCTAGTGGGCTTTAATGCATCGACTATCTGTCTACATATTGGTCAGTCTTTGGCAATATATGCAGCTTCGCCCCATGTTAATCCAACATCAACCAGCTCTGCCCTGACTGTTCTACGCCAAGTGTTTTTGGGACGCCCTCACTTTCTCTTCCAATCGAGTGTCTATCTATGAACAGTTTTTGGGATGCAGCTCTGGTTCATATGCAGGACGTAGCCGAGCCATCGAAATCGCCTAAGCTTGATTTTCATGATGTGATGCTGCATTTTGTGTGCTTGTATAACTGCTAATTGGTTGGCCAGATTATCCGTCAAATCCTCCTCAGGCAGCTGTTTTTGAAAGCATCATTTTTTCTCATGTCAACATAGACTACTATCCAACATTCTGAGCCGTAAAGTAGGACTGAATTAACAATGCTGTTGTAACTACATACTGAATGTCAATCCATTATGAACTATAGTAGAACAACAAATAAAAAAGAAGACTATGAAAATACAATGCTATATTAGGCTATATGTTGATGGTGAATTAACACAAATCCATGTGTGTAGAGTGCATATTCCTCGAATTTCAAATTGTTTGCAGTTTGAATTACACTTTTATCAAACTACATTTAACAAACACTTTTTGGAAAATGTTGTTTTGTTTTTTTGCCAATTAAATGTATTAACATACTTCTGTAAAACAACTACATCGTTACAGAGTTTGCATATGTTATGTTGAATCTTTTATAAATCCTACTGTTTGAATACAATATGTCAGTAATAGTTTACGCCAGAATCTGAAGTTGTGAAGTTATATTGACAAACCCCGATGTGTGTTGTTTGGTAAACGATATTTTTAACATGTATATAACATCAAAAAGGTGTCAAGTGTTAAAATTGTAACGCTCTAAAAAACTTGCATTTTTAAAGCCGTTCATAGTGGTTGTGATTTCTTGCTGCAGATGAGTAAACCAAAAGCTGGCATAGCATATATTGCAATAAGAAATCACTGATGTTAGAAACGTGACATGCAGATTCATTCAGGAGCATTAGAGACTATTTAAAAAGTATTATCTAGATTGTTTATTTTTACCGTGAAAAATCCAAGACTTCATTTCTTATAAAGCAAATAACAAATTTCAACTAATTTGCAAGGTTTTGAATAGTTTGATGTATTTGGACCAGAAAGTATAAATGGTACTAGTAGACGAAGTCATGCTGATGTGTGTTCCTTTGTAAATAATACAATCATTAATGGTATTAGTAGACGAAGTCATGCTGATGTGTGTTCTTTTGTAAATAATACAATCTTTAATTGTATTAAAATCTTCGACAAACAAAAGTCAGGTTTTATTTAGTAAAATTTGTGTACAAAAAATGTTTAATTGATCGTCAGACATAAAACTCGTCTCTTATTTAATGGATTTTTCACAGGCATCTGAATATATTTGAAATTTGAGGCTTTCTCTACATAGTTATATAATCCACCAATCCGATATTTTACATATTTCAGAATGCAGGTACTAAAAATTGCTGCCCACACAAACTAATTGTATCCATGGAAATAAAACTATATATTTTATAAAAGTTTACTGTTTACATGATGCGTGTCATTTAGTTAATTTGCTGTATTAAAATGTATGTTCTGAATAAAAGTTTGCATATGTTTTAGAGGCCATGTTGTTGTATTTCAGTTAAATATTAAGCGTCATTTTTATGACATCGAGTGCTATCAGACGATCAGTTAACCTAACCAATCTTTCCTGAGATCCTGAAAGATTAACCAGTACTCTAGCACGTCCCATTTCAGCAAGTAACTGATAACTTTCCCACTTGTATCAGCGGTGAGAGACGAGTGATAATGAGAGACAATGTCGTATAAACATCATAGAGACTGTTGTCGTGCAGGGATAATAACTCACGACCCCTGGATTAATAGTCAGATGCGCTACCGACTGAGCTGTATTTCCAGAATTTTATTCCAATAAAAAACTAACTGCAGCTATACACTTTACCAAATAGTTCTTGCTTTTAATAAAAGCTTGTCAGCGAGCATGACTAAAATCCCTGTTAAGCCTTGTGCAATTCGTGCTATTCTGGTGTCTTCAGATGGCAGATTCCCTGGTTATTGTCAGAGAGATTGTCTTGTGTTGTCTTGGCTGCTGCATGTTGTATTATACTATCTTGTTTTTTTATTTTTGGGTTTCATGTATCGCCATGTCTTGTCTTTTTTCCTTTTGTTTACTCCTTTCATGTCTTGTCTAATATTAATTCTCAATTCGGTATTTCTCCTCACTCATGTGCTATGTAAATTAAATGACTCCGTCGTGCCGATAAGGAAAACAATTGGCACGACGGTCGTGTAGATGGCATCGACCTTGATATAGGCGTTAAAGTTTTTGCTGTTGCATTGATAGCAGGACGCTATATAAACGATACTTCACATTCTGGCCGTAAAACACGCATTACAGAAGCAGAACAGAACAAATGTTTCTGAATAAAAAGTTCAGAAAATAGCATTATTTATATGACATCATTAAAATAATCAGTGTTAAATATTTTATCGGATTCATATGTCATGCCTCTTTAACTTATTTTTTTGAGTATATTTAACATTAATATCTAATATATAATGGATCTTACGCGAGTGCTCTTTTATGATTAAAACTAAACATATTTGTATAGCATTCTCTAAAGCTAAATTAACTTTTCCGTTACCTTCTCAATTATTGTTCACAGAAGAGTTTGAATTTCAGTTCAGTAGAATTTATACAGAGTCCTTAACTTATTTTATGGAGTATATTTGATATTGTATTGATACAACGCATTCAAAATGAATTCTTGATATCACATATTTAAATTAGTGCCAATGGAGCACCGTGGAAACAATACAAAAATATAGCATAAACAATTAAAAAAAACTATATATTCGTAACAAACAATTACGATTAAATGTATATTGAACACATGCAATGCTTTGTTTAGTATAACAGTCATCATTTTGTTTCAATGGTGGTGGTTTTATTATCTCATAGCTCTACTCACTTAATTTCCTTTTTAGGCATTTCCTGGACAACTGCAGCAGTGGTACTTTGGTAGAGCTGTCGCCGTGTATGCGAAATGTAGCCGGTTCGATCCCGCTTGGCTCATACCAAAGATTGTATATTAAGCGTCCTTTTCTTGGCGGTTTCGTGTCAGTATAATTTGACAGGGTGAATTATCATCATATTTGTCTGCAGCATGATATCCAGCGCTTCGAATAACATCTCACACAGACACCATCGTGATATTACCGGTTTATTTTCAAATTGTTTAAAAGCAACGCTAAATACTATACCATAAATTCAGTGGATAATACATTGCATGGACAATAACAACGCTAGTATGTAACTTGTCCGGCATAGAATATATACGGCAATTGAACAACCGGCAGATTACGGTATTCGACTGTATGATACTTTGCAAATTCAATATATGACCGTTATCTGACCACGTGCGCAGCCATAATAATTATGTATGTCTATTTAAACGTGTATGCTGAGTTTCGTCAATGTGTTATATTAGATTACCTAGCCTGTGGTTACGTCATTTCAACTGATGTTTTTGTTTGTCAGTTGCATGGACGAAAAGCTGTCGTGAACCGTTCATATGGAAGGCCAGTCGAATGAGTTCTACACGAAAATGTGTGAAAACTCCTATACAACCACGTGTGAAATCAAGACAGTTTGTCAGGAATTATTCAGAGTAAACAGCATTTTGTGTATTGTTTGTTATCTGTTTCTTACTGAGTTTAACGCCATTTTAAACACATTTCAGGTTACATATGGCAAACTTTCTCACATAAAGTTTTTAGAGAGAGCGGAACCTGAACCTACAAGGTAAGTGATCTTGAGACGGCGCCTTGGATCAAACAGTCAAGGAGGATCATTTATCATTTATTTTATTTGTATGTATTTACATGTTAATAACAATTGGCCTGCAGAATAGCATTTGAAAATTATAATAATGATGTGTATTATGAAAGTTCAAATACGCCATAAGACCCTTGAGGATACAACATGATCAAAATGATACCGTTTATATAACAAATTGTACAATAATGAAAATGTTTACAAATAAATAAAATAGACATACACGCTAACACACAAGTAAATAACCTCACACACATACATGTACACGCACGCAAATGCATTTATCATATTATTGTTTTCGCTATTTCAATGTCATATAATCAGAACAATACGATTTGTGTATTTCAATCATAATTTAGTGTTTCTGAAATATTTCCAAATATATAAACTGTTAATGCAATTTATCTAAAAAAAAAACAAAACGCTAAGACATATATTTGTTATTCGTTTTGACCTGCATAAACGCAAAAAAATTAAACATACTTGGACTTTTCAAATAATATTTTTTTACACATGTTTGTGTATGTTTGCCTGTTCAGGCTGTAAGAAAATCATATCTCACCCACACAGGGTGGTAGTACATTAATATCATATAGACAAGTAAAACAACAGCAAATGGAAATAGCAAAAGCATAAATGTCTGGGAAATACTGGTGTAGTTGATATTAAATAGTGACGTTGGCCTTAAGTAATATGATTAAAAATGAATTTCAAGAAATAAAATAAATATATCTAAAGGCAGCTACAATGTAAATAACATTTTTTACTTTAAATGTATGACAATGAAACCGTTGAAGAAAATATATGTGTTTCTTCTGTCAAACAGTGTCCAATCGTTTCTGTAGTAGGCGGTGGAGGTAATGCCAAATGGTGGTGGGATTCACGACCAGGTGTAAGAAAATAATATTTTGTCTACATTTGTTGATATTATTTTGAAAGTCTCAGACGATATGCCATTTCTTATAACTCAGGCGCAAATGAACATTTATTTTACAGTCCGTAGCCGTTCTCTACATGTAAATATAAATTATTTTCCGTGGAAACATGGAAACATGCGAAAACGGTCTTGTTACCGAATATAATTTGATATATAATTTTCTTTCGCAAACAGCACCTCCTCAACATTACACACAATCCTGTCTTATACTCAGTGTTATAATGATTAATTGTCGGTTTTCTGGCAGAACCACAGGAGCAGATGATGAGGATCCTTGCAAGGTGCGTAACACTTGAGGATGGTGGATTTTGTTAAAAGACTTTTTACCTATAATTGTCGATACAAACATTTGTCTGTCCGATTGCCAATTTTGTGTAAAACTGCTACAAAATATTGCGACGATGAAACATGTTCCTATCAAGTAAATCAAATTTAAATTTGCCATTAAATTGATATATGACCCCTTTGCGACTCAATATATAATGTAACATTATTTAACATATAGCACGGTCATCCGTGTCCTATGTACATCTTTCTAGTAAAATTAGAAAACTTCAATATGTGTGTCAAATTTGATGAACCGATGTTTTTTCAAACACATACTATCATGTAATTTGTATATATATATATATATGTATTTCATTCAAGTTTCATCAAAATATATGATATACCAATTACAGTTTAGCATAACATTAACACATATACCATGCAATTCTATAAGAATTGTAAAAGACTATTACATCAATTATATCACATTGTCAAGATCACTGTTACAGAGTAAAACAATATTTACAAACTGAGTAAGAATTGGGCGGTCGATGTTACATGTATACCCCCAAATTGGTTATATATCCTGATAGTCTAAAAGAGTACTAAGATAATAATCTAAATAAAAATAAAGTACGAAAAACCGCGCCATGGAGTAATTATACACGCACTATGAAATATTACTATCCTGTAATTTGTATATGTGAAGCAGTGACTAACTATACTTCTTCTTAAAACGGTATTTTATTTCACCAAACAAAATATACATGAACAATGAGTAAAACACATTTTTTTTTAAGTAAAAGAAAATGCTTCAATTTTATTTTTAGCCCATTAACGCTTAGCTCAGTCGATAGCACGTCAGACTTTCAATCCTGGGATCGTTGGTTCAAATCCCCTCCCGGCCGCAGTCTCCGTGATAATTGACAGACCAAATATGGAACACTGACGGTCAATTGCGTATATAGGACTGTAGAGTATATTAAACAAATAATATTGATAATATATTCATAATCACAAACTGTGTATTATTGTACTGCTGTTGTATATGAGACAGCTGAAGTTTATACACTTAATGAGTGTGTGTTTAGTAATATGTTACATGCAAAAAACAACAAGAAAAACGTCCAATACGCTAATAATAAATTCAGTACGTTATAATGCATTGATCTAATTCAATAAAAAATAAGACACAAAACATATGTGTAATAAACGAAGATTATTAAATGGTTATGACATTACCTGTATCAGATCTAGATGGTGAACAATATGCAGATGATATTGATGGATGATAATGATGATGATGATGATAATAATGATGATGATGTCAATAATGATTTAGATGGCAGTAATGATGATGATAATGTTGATGATGATAAGGAGCTGATGATGATGATGACGAACATGATGGGTACGATGATGATGGAAGTGAATATGAATATGAATAATATGATAATAACTAGGATACTGGTAATATGATAGTGCTTACATCCTTATGATGGTAACACGATGTTAATGACAATGTAAGGATAATGGTAACATGAGAATGATGGTAACATGATGATAATCGCAACGTAAGTATAATGGTAACATGAGGATAATGGTGATATGATAATAATGGTATTATGAGATAATGGTAACTCGATAATAATGGCAACATAAGGTATATGGTAACATTAGGATAATGATAATATGATGGGAATGATAGCATGAAAATAATGGTGACATGAAGATAATGGTAACGTAATGATAATGGTAACATTGGCATTTGACAAAGTAAGGATTTTTGTAACATGAGAACAATGATAGGATGGGGAAAATGTTTACGTAAGGATAATGGTAACATGAGGATATGAAAACTTAAGGATAATGACAGCATGCGAATAATGGTAGCATGAGAATAATGGTTAAACTTACATGATGATGATGGTAACGAGATAATAACGGCAACGTCATGATAATGGTAACATAAGAGTGATAGTAACATGATGATAATGGTAACATAAGGAAAATGCTATCATGATGGTAATGGTAACACGAGGATAATGAAAATAATGGTTGGTAGATGTTCATAGAATCATAAATTTGCAATTTTGTATTTCATAATAACATAAACATTATGTTATATAATATCGCATCTAAATAAAAAATACGTTTTATAAAAATATTGATGATTAAAGTAAAATGTATAATTAAATAATAATAATGTTAATTGTTATACAAATTTTTAAATTATTATTGATTTTGATGATGAAACCTAATTTACTAAATAAAAAGTGTTTTCATAATGTATAGGTTAAAAGTTATATAGTATTTTCTAACCGGCTTAGATGTTGTTATACGTTCTCGTTCCTGGTTACCAGTCATATGGTATTGTTGCATATTTTTATTTATAGAATTAAGCCCATAGAAGACACAAACATTAATTGACAGACACAAACAAAGCGCATGCGCGTTAGCACTGTTTGTTTCAAAATAAATATTTCGCTCGTTCCTCGAAAGTTTTCATTATATTTAAGGGGTGTGCTCATCATTGAAGTTGAGTGTGAATTTGAGAGATTGCGATCATTTTGCAGTTGCAAATCGACGGGACCTAATACTATTGACTGGTTTAAAAATCGAAAGAAAAGTATCCACTACAAGTAACGTTTTTTGCTCATTTTTTTCTTAATATTTCATGAAAATTCACAAAACAAAGGCGAACGCCACCTCTGTATGGAAATGAACCTATCAGTGCTATCAAGTGAAGCGCGAGGTCCTGTCGTAGAGCATCAGATCCATGATCGGAGGGTCGTGGGTTCGATCCCACGTCACGGTTATGTGTGCTAATCATTGTCTTTTCGCATTTGCTTTTACTGGTTCTGCCAAGGAAGACTGTTTCACAATCGAAGTAAAATGAATAAGTTTAAACTAAACTGACTAAGTTGCCATGTAAAATTTGTATTGGTTTAATATCATATTGCTGTGTTCCAATTTAACGTAAGCACCTTGTTTAAATTTATACTAATTTGTTTTAGCTCTATTGCTTGGAAAGAATGGTAGGTATATAATGATATGCGGATCACTCTCTCATCGATTGTATATTCATGTTAACATAACAATTAAATTTCATAGAATTGTGTTGTAGGTAAAGAAATGATTACGCCTTTTCACACGATATATTTTTTAGTCAAATCTGTTTAATTTAACGTTTTATGGCTATATAAAATAGTATATATTAAGTTTACTAGTTAAACATTTTGATTCAAGAGATTTAAAAGTAACTAACACATGACTACATTGATGGTCGTAATAATTGTGCTTGATAGCATTGTTGATTTTGTGCGATGATGTGCTGAAGTGCGTTCTAGCTGACTGGACTTAAGCAAAATTTGAAAAAAATAACAACGGAGATGTTATGGTATATGGCAGATGAATGAAGACAATGACACCGTTAAAGGAAAAAAAATAGTGCGTATAATGTTGAAACAAACCTTGTAATTTTGTATTTCATGATATATTTAAATTCGTTTTATTTTGAAAAAATACAATATAAGAAAAATCAAATCATGAATGCGAAATCTTAAAAGTATCATAATGAAGTGTCCTTAATTTTCTCCGGTGTCGTCAAAATTAAAGATGATGAAAATCGAGACCGTCACGATCTTGAGTAGAACATAGACGGTGAATAGTTTCCATGACAATATAACAAGATAATGGTCGGTATTATGCTCTGACAAACATTTATTTTTGTATGTCATGACAAATATTAAAATTCGTAACCGGGGTGCTGCTGATGAGTATGATGTTATTGATGATGATAATGATGGTTATGGCATGACACTTAGCAATTGATACTGATTGATGATGAACATTAAGATGTGAGGAGATGGACGTTAAAGTTGCAGGTGATTTCTTAAGATTGACTCGTTAACTGTTTAACAAAATCAGGATGATGGTGACAATGATGATGTTAGAGATGATTGATGGTGATTGATGATTATGGTAATGACGAAGTTAAAACATTTTTTATAACGTGATAGTTGTAAATTTGCCTATGGAACATTGAAAATATATGGTAGTCATACAGACAGAAAAGAAATAATGAAGTATATAATGTTTTGATCACGCACTTTGTATATTTGTATGCACACTATGAGACATAAAAATGACGATGATGTAAATGATGAAAAGATGATGATATTGATGTTAATATGGATGATTAAATTGATAAACACATTGTGATTATAATGTTGAGAATAATAGTTGATTTTGTGGCTTCGACTGACCTCGTTGGCAAAGTGAAAGACAAAAAATAGTGAAGATGAATGTAAAAACACGGCAGGCGAACAGAAGTAAACAGAAAGGAAATAATGGTGGGTATCGATTTAATATTATGCTAACATAACAGTTATATTTCGTAAGATTGTATTGTATGGAAGTTTAGTAAAACGTCTCATAAATCGATATGCTTTTTATTTAAACCTTTTGAATTTAATCTTTTAGGATACTATACATAAAGTTATCAGTTAAACATTTTTTTAAAGAAATATGCCAAATACTTTGCATATAGCTGCATTGGTGTTCATCAATTTTACTTGCGATTCATTTTTACAATGTCGATGTTGTGCGACGATAGTTGTAAGTGCTGAAGAAAATTCAAATTTACTGGACAAAGTAAATGATAAGAAATTCACGACGGAGATACAATCGGACAGGAAAAATGAATGTTGGTACTGACACAGTTGAAGGAAATCATGGTGAGTGTAATATTCTGATTCCTAAAATCCTTTTACTGCTGAATTTTATGATACATTAAAAATCATATTTCATAAATTTAAACGCGTATGAAATAGTACACGATATTCGATAATATTATTCAAATGACAACACTTCCAAAATACAATTATAATGATAATTAATGATTAAGTAAAGACCATAAGAAGACGATAACAATGGGTATTGTTGTAGTGTTTGCTTTTGATGGTGATAATTACGAGATATGTTGGACGTTGCCTGTTATGGTGGTATAGAAAGACCAACATGGATAATATCAAAATGAAGATTCCGATGAAGGAGAGAAGCTATCAGGTTCTTTCCAATTGACTTCACCAAAGTAATAGATGAAGAAAGTCACGATGAAGATGGGACATTGAAGTTAAAGGATTAAATGGTGGGTATACTATTTTGATTTTCAAAAGCTTTATAATGTTCTTTTATACATTTATTTAACAAACGACACAACTTTCAACAAACATTTTAAACCTGAAAATTATAGCACAGCCTAAATTACACACCTAATGTATTAACAGTTGGTTAAATTAGATATACAATATTAGGCACGGAATCAAATCAGGATGATGTTTATTTTAGTATAATGATGATGACTACGATTGGTGATGATGCTAATGATAATGATTAAGCAATGATCATAACAAGATGATGACAACTGCGATTGTTGTAATGTTTGTGAAATTGGTGATGGCAATTATGAGAAGAGATCGGCGTTGACTGTGATAGTGTTATAGGAAAATTGAATCGTCATTATCGAATAGAACATTTCAGTGAAGTAGAGGGGACATTGAATATGAATGTGGAACATGGAAAAAATGTAAAAATGATACAAGGAAAGGAAATAATTGACTGCATAATAATTTCATCATCACATATTTTGTAATTGTGTATGCATTTAACAAGACAATTGCATTTTAAAGTGCATTATAGGGACATAGGGTAGTTCGACTCATTAAACAATATGCTAATAATTACTTTTTTAATTCCAAGTTTAATGATAATATAAATATAATTGCCAACATGTGTTTTAACTTAATTTATAAATAAATGTTTTGATTTTAATGCAAATTTATGGCATCCAGGGCTAACATAGATCAATTAACCTAACCACTCTCTCTGTGATACTTGAAGGTTAACTTATACTCGATCACATCCACCTCCGCATGTTACTGATATTATGACACACAATAAGTAATTAAGTATTACATGTGATTGATGGTGACAATGATGATGTTATGCGCCATTAGTTGGAGTGATCAAATATGAAGCAACTCACAGCGGAGATTCAATGGAACATGGAAGATGAATGGTAACTGTAATACAATTAAAGGCAATTATGGTGGTTGGAATATTCTCATATTCGATGTGTTTTTTTCATTTAAATTAATTATTGTATATTTGGATACATTAACCATCATGTTTTATAAATGAAAATATTTATAAAATAGTGAGTAATACACAATATTCACAATTTATTACATGTGACAAAACTTCCAAAATTCATTTATAACTCAGAATAAAAAGCATATCAACCTAGATTGCATAAATAATGTAATGTGATAGTGGTTTCGTAAGAAAGACTGACTCGTCATTATTAGAATAAATAACCCAATGACGGAGAGCAGACATTGAAGATGAATCATGTTGAAATGAAAAAGAACTGCTAAACATGATATTTAAAAATGACATAGATTATATGGGTGTTCAGTTTTCTTCTGGATTCACATCTTTAATATTTGAAATGTTTATATCGAAACTTTTGTATAAACATGTAATATTGTAAAGCAATATTGATTAAATTAAACACAGAAGGGAAATAATTGAGAGCATAATATTTTGATAATCACCTACTTTGGATTTTGGTGTTCATTGTTTTTCATAAAAGTGCCTAATGAAGACATAGTTTATAGTAATTAGACTCAATAAATAATAAGGTGATCATAGGAACACCTTTTAATATAAAGTTATACGATAATACTAGTATATATTTGACTGCCAACAAGTGTTACAAATTTCTTTATTTTAAATAAACTACTTTAGCAAACAAATATAATGATGACATTGATTATGATAATGACATCACAGTGGTTATGTTAGTGAGTTAGCTGATCGTATAAATTGTGGTAGATGTCGAAAAGTATAATGCAAGGACTTTATAGTCGAGCGTGATTTTGTGGATTTAATTAATTGGAATGCCACAGTTAAATATGACGGACTTGACAACTTGACGGAGATTAAAAAGCGAAAAAGAAAGTAAAACGGAAGATTAATCGTGAACAGAAAGGAAATAATGACAGGTATAAAGTGATGCAATTGGGTGTTGGAGATGAATTGTGACCATAAAACAACTACAGGAAATAATGCTGGGTTTACTATTCTGTCAATTGATGCCTTTTACTCTTGTATTTTACGACATATTTACAATCGTTTTTAAAATATTTAAAGACACATAAGGTAACATGCAATATTCTTAATATGCTACATGTGACATTAAATGTATTTGATTAACAGAATACACATTTTGGGACCACAAATTAAGATGATGATGTAAATGATGGTAGGATGATTATCATAAAAGTGTTGTAATGATGATGAGTTCGGTGATCGTTTTGATGATTTTAAGGTGATAATAATGTTGGGAGATGATGATTGAACGTAATTATGTGACTTCAAATGACTGTTTGATCGTCAAAGTGGAATATGAATAGACGTCGTGATGAAGATTAGACAGTGACGATGAATATGACACATGGTAGATGAATAGTGAACAGAAAGAAAATAATGGTGGGTATACTACTTTGATAATCACTAGCTTATCAATGTTTTATTCATGTTAACATAGAAATTATAGTTGTGCTTGATTGATGCAGCTTTAAAGTATACAACCATATCAATTCTTAGCTTGTTTTGTAAATGGAAATCCAAACATACAGAATACCATGTTATGCGAACATGTCATTTTATTCTAATAATGACTATAATGTAATATTACTTTACATTATATTATAATGTACATAGAGTGTTATTTCATGACTACTAACTTTCACACACTCTGTCTAATGGTATTTATTGTTATTATACTAAATTATATTCGTGCTAACCTGGAAGTTGTGTTTTATAAACTGAATTAAAACTAAACACAACAACTTTTAAAATTATTATTGTTTTTTAAGAAAAATAGATTTAAGCAATTTCCTAAAAAAATTACAATATGTTAAATAAATGTCACACTGTAATGCATGAAACAAACAAAAATGATGATGTTAATGGTGATCTTAATGAGTATGAGTTTTGGTGATAATAATTGACTGTCAAAGGAAACGATGAATAAATACTTAGATTCGTGTGGTATTCGGGAGATTATTTCTAAAAATTACACACATCAAAGACGTAATGATGGGTTAAATGCTTTGATTATCATAAACCTATTATTTTATTTCAAGATACTTTAAAATCGCCCTATTTAATGATATAACAATTTAAAGAAATGCCAAGTAATATGTAGTATTTCATAATGTGTGTCAAATGGTCAGAGATATTTCATATTCCACAACTTATAAATCCATCTATTAGAATGAATGAATGGTGTTTTACGGCACGTCGACACATAAATAGGTCATTTTGTGCGCGCATCCATCTATTAGAAAATGACAATAGAGACTTAAGTTACAATATGTAAAAACAATTTATTTAATAAATTGGGCAATATTAAGTTCGACAGCAAGACAAGGTGATGATGGTGATAATGATGATGATAAGTTAGAAGATGGAGCAATACTCAGAATATTCATGATGGTTATTATTAAAACGGAAATTGTTTTATGGTTAAGATTGGTAATGATAATATAATAAATGATCAGGATAAAGATGATATTATATAATAATGGTTATTTTAGAAGACTGGTTTATTAAGGATAAAGAGGAAGAAAATGATGAAGTAGATTAGCCACTGGCGATCACAACAAAACATAAATCAATTTATTTTTACAAAAACTAATACAGACCCTAAACCGCTCAAGTACCCCAATTGCACGCAAACGGAGTGCACTCAGAGCGTAAGCGGAGCGCGAGCGTAGCGCAGACGGAGCGCGAACGGAGCGCAGATTGAGCGCTGACGGAGCGGACCTGGACCGTAAGCAAACGCTGGATTTTGAATAATAAACGCACTCCTGAACGCATGAAATAGATCGAGTGCACTCAGACACGCTGAATGCACTCAGATACGCTGAGTGCACTCAGATGCGCAGTATATGCGCTACTGAGTGCACTCGTTCATTCGGATACACTCTTTTGTATTATTTGATCGTGAAGTCGATACTTAAAATCGAGATAACAAAGACATTTTTTTTACATAAATATAAACCATGTAGTTTATATAAATGTTTTATTGTAAAACGCATGATAAAACTTATTTTGGTCAACACTTTATCAATTATAACATAAATATCAATATTTAGCTGATCAAACAAAACATAGATATGCGGAAAATTATATGATTATGATTCTGTTTGTTTGGGTATTTCGGCAAAATAAAAATTACCAATTTTCAATTTAATTTGAACTTTAGTTTTATATTTTCCCCAAACATAGTTACACTGAGTTTGTGCTTAGTTGTGAACAAATCTACGTAAAACTGTTATATTGCAATTAAAGTGGAAACATTTTACTCGTGTACATCTCATTAAAATAATAGTAATAAATTAATTGTATTCTAAAATATAAAGTGGGTCAGTAGTATAGCGGATAGGGTGCTGGCTTCAGACGGCAGAGGTCGCGAGTTTGACCCAGGCTCTACCCGACCTCTCGAAACACAATTCAGTACCAGACCTAATAAGAGAATGCACTGGAGAATGCATAAGCTCCGAGCTTACTTCACAATCAAGCTAAATTAAATTAATGTAAAATAAATGTTTGTATGCCAAATTAACACGACAGACCGAAATAACACATTAGACACAAGAAATAAAAACTAGTAAACGTAAATTTCTAGGTGACCTTTTTGAGGTTGTGATTTTATATTGACTAAAGAACAGCTTTTGATCATGAGGAAGGTTTAAATAAACAAAAAAGAACATGTATTCACTGCCTATAAAATAGTAAATATATTATTTTCCCGCTTTCCTACAAAATCGATACGCCTGATCACGTGCACGTAAGTACGTAACAATTAAGCCATCATAAAAGCTGTGAAAGGCGCAACAAGTAAGAAATGACAACAATAATAATAAAGAAGAAAAAATACTCAGATAATAATAATATAATAATATAATAATAAAGTAATATAGCAATTATAACAATAATATTAATAATAATAGTTATCAATAATAATAAAATATATAATAGTTATTAATAATAATGAGGATAATAATAATATTATAAAAAATCTGCATATTTAAGTATTGATTGTGACTATATATTTCTTATCCAATCACATGCCGCAGGTTAAATAAAGATTTATTCATCGGGCACAAATTATAATCAAAATGAAAATTACACACGGCAGGGTTCTTCGTGATCAATGGACCGATAAATCACCAATTAACTATTTATTGACACACATGTGGTTCTCGCCATGGGTATCTGTTTTGATGATTGCAATGCAACTCTGCCTTCATAATAGTAATTCAATTGTTTTATTAATTGTGAACGACTGACCAGATGCACGTACGCACGTATCCAATATAAAAGCTGTGACAAATCAATAAGTCAATATGTATATTATAATAATAGCTCCAATGATAATAATATTTAAAAAAATAAAACAAATAATGAAAGTAAAAAATAATACAAATAAAATACTACATTTTTACAAGGAATTATTTAGAGACATGTCTTTAATTTTTATTAGTTTTAAAATTGTAGGATTGTTTTATTTTGTAAATTAACAATTCTGATCTGTTTTTTAGAAGAAATCGCTATGGCAGCTGTGGTAAAATGACAGCCCTGAATATACATCCCTTAATACGTGTATGTCACACTTTCTACCAGTCATTTAGAACTGGCGTGGGGTTTTCGGTTCGTTAATTTAATGATATTAACATCATGATATTTACATACTTAAGCGTTCTGAAACTTCGAATAACCAATATCTTAAATGATTTTTTTATTTGTTGTTAATTGGCTAGCAGTTTTTCTTTTTTATCGTTTCTTTTCAATCACATAATGTTGGCTCAATTAAGATTCATCCATCTGGCACGAATTACAATCAAAATGAAATCATACATATCTTCCGTGGTCAATAGACCGATAAGTCACCGCTTTAGCATATAACTTAATTGACACGGCTCTCACTGGCATGTGACATAACGTTATTAACACCACGGGTGTGTTGCTGCGTGTCATATAATTAGCGGTATAGCACAGTGGGTTTAGTTTCAAACAAGTTTATTATAGTTTGTCATTTTAAATAATGTATTAACATAAAGCATACTATCAGTAAAAGAATAATTTGAGAAACCCACTGAAAAAAAGTTCATTGCAAGTATATTTATATACATAATGATAACGAAAATAATTATAAAACTTAAAATATCAGAATATCTTTTCTAAGTTTAGTGAAGCTACATTTGGACCCAAATCGAGAAAAACACTACAAGATTATTATTTTTCAAAAATCATTTATTATAATGTCAAATTGCATCGCACGGATTATAATAAATTTTCTATCACCCATGCAGTGCATATTATTGATTATAAAGCTTATTTTAGTTTGAACATTAACAAAACCAGTGATATATCCACATGTTGTTAAGTCACTGCTTACACTGAGCAGATTTATGGATTTTTATAAGGCCAACGAGGTATCAACAGTATGGTATCATTAATTAAATTTAATTATTAATAACAATATATTTAGTTTATGTTGATGATGTTTATGTAAATTTTGTGGACAAACTTAATTGATTTCCTGTAACAAACGGCTAACGGTATATCAAAGAAGATACTGACGCAAACACATGTCGGTCTGGATAACAGAAGCCGGTATAACGTGCGATATTCTTTGATCACCCAGACCACTGATCACATATCAAAACATAGACACTTCCGTTAAACATGCCTACTATCGATACTAGTTCAACCTTTCGCACAGCGGGTGACATAATATGTAGACAAACAATCGGATTATGAATTAATTTACCTTGACTAAATCCCATGGATACATTTTATTGCTCCATTGGAACAGATTAAATTAAAAAGTCAATATAGAATCATTTTAAAGAGTTGAGATGTTGCGATTGGTTATGGGCCGGAAACCGAGCTGAGCGAACTGAACGTTGAGTGAACGCTGAACGAAGCGAACGCTAAGAGGAGTATTAAATAGAGCACTCAGCTATACAGCGCTCGTGAGCGAATACTTGCGTTTGTGAGTGCATAAAATTAACCGCGTTTAATCGAGTGCACGCAAACGGAGCGCGAACGGAGCGCGAACTAAGCGCGAACGGAGCGCGAACGGAGTGCAAACTGAGCGCAAACGGAGTGCAATTATGGGGTACTTGAGTGGTTTAGGGTCTGTAACGGTATGGTATTTATTAAGCATATGGCTGTTGGAGGTACCTGTACTTCTTATTTCAATTTCCTTTTATCCAAATCAAACAATTACTTGCAAAAACATTTAACGAACACGCGTTTCTTATACTAAGTGGAATACTATTCCAAATAATTGCACCCGAATATGATAGACTACCTTTAAACAGTTCTATTCTAGGTTTCGAAATAAAGACATTTTATTTGAGCGTGAACGCAACATGATGGATGTATTATTCATTGAGTCACCGAAGTTGAGTAGTTCACATAAATATGGCGGATCTGTACCATTTGCTATGTTATACATGAGTTTTGCCGTTTGAAGAAAAACAGTTTGATCGATAGATAAAAAATTCAGTCTTTCGAATGAAATATAAAGACTTTCATATTCATTTCCTAAAATATATTTGCATGCTCGCCTTTGCAGTTTAATTAACTTATTTATATTTATTTTGAAGTATTTCCCCAAACTGTACAACAATAATTGAAATGTGGTTGTATGTATGCTTTATAATATAACGTTCTATGGTTCTTTTACCTTTGATAATAGCCAGATATATGATGAAATTTTTTTTGAGAGAGATTGTAAATGTTTATTCCATAGCATACAATCATCAATAAATATTCCAAGGATTTTATCGCCTTTTGTTGTAGTAAATACGTACTGTTGTACGTATGTTGTAAATTGATTTGATTTAAATGCTGTCGTTTCTGACGAGAGGTGATCAACATTACTTTTGATTTGTCTGTATTCAATACCATACCAATTTGAATGCACCACATATTAAGACGATTAATTGAAGTTTGCAAGTTACGTTTTAAAATATCTATATTTGTTTGTATGTCATATAACGTTGTGTCATCTGTATTTAAGTCAGTTGTTGTAACGTTATTTATAAACAATGGTAAATCATTTATGAAAAGTTAAAATAACAATTGACCTAAACTTGAACCCTGTGGAACCCCTGATGTTATACAATTGATTTTTGAAGTTGCTGAATTTATAGACACAACTTGACCTCTGTTTGTAAGGTCAAAGGCCTTCCGAAAATCGACCATGACAGCCCCAACTAGCTTGCCATCATTAATTACCGTTAGCCATTTATCAGTCATTCGAATTAATACAGATTCAGTTGAATGAACTTCCATAAAACCACTTTGTGTTTTATGCAATAAGTTATATTTATTTATTAATTTCATTTAATTAATATGAATATTTTTTTCTGTAAGTTTTGATAATGTTGGCAAAATAGATATAGGACTATAATTATTTACGTCATCCTTTCGGCCGCTTTTATAGAATGTTTTTATCTTGGCTTGTTTCCATATATATGGAAATATTCCATCTCGCAGATTTTTATTCACAATAAACATAATACTTTCAGATAAAAAAGGGGATGCTTGTTTAAGCAACCTTGGACCAATGCCATCTTATCCTGTGGCTTTGTATATATCTAAATTAGATAAATGTTGAAACAAAAGTTAATTTTATATCTGGGACGTTAAAAAATATGTTTTGAGGCATATTAGAGCTGACAAAAGTGTTAAGTAAATCAAAATTTGAAGCTCTATCTTAATTTCGAAGCTATGTTTACAAAATATTCATTAAATACATAAGCCATATCTAAATCATTAGATATACAACTATCCAATTGCAACGCTAGTTTCATGCAAAAGCCGTTTTGATAAGACGTTGTTATTTTGTTCTGTTCTGTTCAAATAAAACGACGCAGAGATAGCGTAATTTCCAACGGGTGATGGATTGAGAGTATTGGAGTTGACACCCTTGGATATCCGACGAATTGGAGATCAGTGTGGAACATGAACAAAGAATATGGGACATGGCCGATGAATAGACATACAGTGAAAGGAAATAATTGTGGGTAAACTGTTTTGATAATCACAAACTTAATGAATTTTCATTCAAAGTGGCATGGCAATAGTATGAATTTTATGAAATTGCACTATAAATAAATAAAGAATAGTGACTTAGTAAACAATGCGCTAATCATCAGAAGTATTCTGGATAATATAGATAAAGAAATTGATAAGTTAATTGGTAAAAAAAAGTATGCTGATACTATAGTGGTTTCGACTGAATGGGCGATCAAGACTAACAACGACGGAGATGAACGTTGAACATAAGAAAGGAAACATATGAAATAATACAAATTGGCGAGCATTATGTTATGATAAAAAAACTTTGTATTACAATTTTGTAAAATCGTATTTCAAAAAATGTATATTGCCATGTTGCTGGTTGTTTTCGATTGATATTTTAATGCTTGGGAGTAAAAGGTTTATCCGAATAAATATAAAAATATCAATACGATATTAGACGATCAAACTGGATTTATTTTCATTTTATTTGTGACTAATAAGTTTTAGCTTTTACGGTTGGTCGTTTGCTGGTCATGTGACTTCCCTTAGAAAGTGATATTCACCAAAGAATGATGGACATTGCTCAAAATGAAACGCCCGCGTATGTAACCAAGAGTATTTGTATATTCAGTCAAAGAGTTTTGTCAACATACAAGTTTTAGTTACAATTTATAGGTACATTTATACTCATACTTTGAGTATTTAGCGTCATATTATGCAATCGATGGCTTTAAGACAATCTGTTAATATAACCACTCTTTTCTGCGATCCTGCAAGGTTAACCAGCATACCCTTTTATTTCGATATAGGTTTGTATTGTTCCTAAAGAGTTTAGCGAATAATTCACATCTTTGATGTTTCTCGTTAAAAAGACTGGTTGAATGATTTATTGTTTTCATTACGGTTTCAAAAATCATATCGCAAGTGTCGCATTTGTAACTGAGAAACATTGATTCTCTCCGTCTATGCCGTCTAACTCTGGTCTTTCCACAGGTCATACATATAATGGACTTTTTTGTTTGCTTATGGACCCCGTGCATGTGCTTGTTGTAGTGGTATAAACTGAAACAAATACTTTATCACACGTTATACACTTGTGTGGACCGTAATTGGTGTATCTGTGCTCAAAATGGTGATGATTATAATGATAGTTGTAATAGAGACGTTGATGATAATTGTGATGTTAAGTGTCGTTATGATATATATATGGTTATCATATTTGATGGTGATGAAACTGCTTCAATCAATCGGATGGTGATGGGGATGTTGGTGATGATAAAGGGTTGTGCGGATGGGGCTACCGCGATGATGATGATGATGATGATAATAATATAACTATAATAAAAATAACAAGGAAGAAGTTAAGTTATGATTGAGAAAAGGGAAAAATGTACTATCAATATAAACAAATAATAACACAAACATGACAAGTATCAACAGAACCAAACACTTACACTAACAAAACATATATTATCAATAATAAATATATTGCAAGCAAGACACAAACATGTATCAAGGAAGGCAAATACTAACACGAACATGAACAGTGTCAATAAACGCGCAGACACATACAATACAATATTAACAAATATTAGCACAATTAATACCAAGACAAATAGAAACAGATGCATGTAGTAACATAAACATGACCACTTTCAAATGCAACATTTAACAAAATAATAAAACAATATAATCAAATATTTATACATGTAGTTTCACATTTCACTAATGTAAATGAAAACAGAAACATTTCCAATAACAATACGGATATTGATTGATTGAATGAATATTTTGCGTCATTTTTGTGTAATCGAGGGCTAACAGACGATCAATAAACCATCTGTGATATAAATTTGCCATGCAAGACTTGTATTTTTTTAAATATTTGCAACGGCGTATTGTGCACAGTTGAAACATTTAAGGAACTGAGTGGAAAAAACGCCGTTCCCTTTTTCGCAACACAACAGGAACACATCGAAACACACATTTGACCAAAACATAAAGACACCCAAAGTAACATAAACTTAGCAAATATGAACTAAAACACTTTCAAAACTAATCAATTCAGATATTTATCAATATAAACTTACAGAAGTATAACGTGTTTCTATTTATTTGCAAACAATAACACAATCTGATAACATATCAGCATAAGCATATACTAACCGATATATATCCACAGGAACAGGTACTGGTTGTTACAAAAATATGTTCACTTACATCAAAAAAATAAATATCATAAACATGACAAAATCAACACTTTTAATACAAACATGGCCAAATGAATATTTGAAATTTAGTATTTTTTTGCCATCGATGGTTAACAGACGATCAGTTAGCCTAATCACTCTTTCCTATGGAAGGTTAACGAGTATTTAAGCACATACATCTCCGCAAGTAACTAACAACTTTCAAACTGGAGACGAATGACAGTGAGACACAATGTCGTAGACCAATTATCACAAAGACTGTGACTGTGACTGGCCGGACATTTGAACTCACGACACCTGGATTAAGTCAGACACGCTATCGACTGATCTAACCGACCTGTATGGTAAAACTGATCGCAGATATGAATGATGAAATACATGAAATATATCAGCAGGAATATAAATTAACACACATGCATTCATGGCCAAAACATCACACACACTTGACAAACGTTTCCCGAACACGTACAATCAAAATCATGAATGTTATCATCACAAACAGATAGCAACAAAGACCTGAACATTACACACAAATATGCTCTTTTAAGACCAATATGACAGAAACTTTACATGAACATAGTATAAGGGCATGCGTGATCAATGTAAACAGAAATAGATAATTCAATAGCAACAAAAACTTAAGCTTGTGTAATATAAACAAAAACAAACGCGATCATCAACTGTATAAATCGGAACGCAGTTATGAACGTTCCTATATCAACGGTTTTGAATCAGCGTTATTTTATGCCATCAATGGTTGACAGATGAACAGTTAACCTATCATTTCCTGTTTACCTGGAACGTTAACTGATACTCAAGCACAGCCACCTATGTCTGTAATGTCGAATGTCATTTATCACGAAGACTGTGAACCCCTGGACTGATTGATAGTCAGACGCGCTACCAACAGAACCAACCGGCCCCGGCTATATTCTCATTGTAGGTCGGTTGATTGAAGCAGTTTTCCTCCACGATATGCTTCTGCTACGCTGGTATTTCGTTATGGACTCTGGATTATCGACAGAAACAAACCTAATCATTATCAACAGAAACATATGAGAACAAAAAATTGCCAATATCGGCAGAAACGCCCAGTAACACAGGCATGTGAAATATAAACAGACAAAACATAGTAACACAAACATGTCAAATATCGACAGAAACGCATTGTTACACAAATATGTCAAGTATCGACAAAGGCAGATAACAACTCAAACAAGTACACTATCTACAGAAACACATGGTGAAAAACACATAGTAACACAAGCATGCCCAGTATGAGCAGAAGACGAGATTAACAGAAACATGACATCCATCATATTTCAAAATGATTGTCACATATTTCATTAAAGGTTAAGAAAATACAAATGTAATTTTAGACCAACATAAACAGAAACAAATTGTAATACAAACTGGATCAATGTTAATAGTTAAATAAACCTGATCAATATCTACCTTAATACAATGTAATAACAAACCTGTTCAATGTCAGCCTAAATAAATAGTAACACAAACATGACCAATGCTTACATAAATACATAGTAACATAAATCTGTCCGATTCCAAATAGCAATACAAACCTGACAAATATCAGAAGAAACACATAGTAGCACAAACCTGAGCAATATAAACAGAAAAACCTAGTAACACAAACCTGACCAATATCAACAGAAACACATAGTAGCACAAAATGAGCAATATAAACAGAAACACCTAGTAACACAAACCTGACCAATATCAACAAAAACACATAGTCACATAATTCTGGCCAATATCAATAGAAACATATAGTAACACAAACCTGACCAATATCAACAGAAACACGTAATGACACAAGCCTGACCAATATAAACAGAAACACGTAGTAACACAAACCTGACCAATATAAAAAAAATCACATAGTAACACAAACCTGACCAATATCAACAAAATCACATAGTTACACAAACCTGACCAATATCAACAGAAACACGTAGTAACACAAACCTGACCAATATCAACAGAAACACATAGTTACACAAACCTGACCAGTATCAACAGAAACACAGAGTAACACAAAACTGACCAATATCAACAGAAACACATAGTTACACAAACCTGACCAGTATCAACAGAAACACATAGTAACACAAACCTGACCTATATCAACAGTAACACAATGTAACACAAACCTGACCAATATCAACGAAACACATAGTAACGTCGTTTTATTCCATCGAGGGTTTATAGACGACCAGGTAACCAAACTACTCTTGCCTGATTACATGGAACGCTATCCATTACTCAAACACACACAAGTGAAGAACTGATAAATTTCCCACTTCAATCAGCAATCAGACACGAAAGAGAACGAGACGGAATGCCATATATCAATCATCTCGCATACTGTGGTATGGTGGTGTTTCAAACGTCCCCTGGATTGATCGCAAGACGAGTTAAATGTAATCATCATGATGATAGTTTTCAGATTCAGTTTTGGTTATGGTTGTAGAACCTCTTTAAAAGTCTCAGATTTCAGTAATATTGGTTGGCTAAATGTTGAAAACCGAGTACAACAGCTGAGACTAAACGACATGCAAACACATGCATACGTGTCCATCTTACATCGTAATTTTATGTTCCTATAACAGTCGACATAGTTTTGGAAGTTTTCATGTAACTCAGGTAGATAGTCTTATGTCAAATACCCTTTTTATCAAGCTATTCGAGACTGGAACACTATTTAAAGACAAATAAAATAAATAAAACAGAAATAAAAGTCATTAAAAGTATAAAATGTACAGAACAAGCATTTTTTTTATTAAATAATATTGTTAATTATTTTAATATTTCTGCAAAATATTCAAGATTTTTTTTGTGGTGTATATGTTATCAATCAAGTCTTTCTGTGATAATTAACTCAAATATAAATATTTGATATATTCTGTGGTAATAAGAACACACATGAATGTTCGGAAATTTTAAATCTTAAATAAACTAAAAATAGTCAGAGTTGTCTTCTTGTTGTTTTTTTAACCATGAATACTATAATGTATAGCTCATGCCTATAATTTTAGGTCGACAAACCTATTACAGTTAATTGTTTGAAACATTGATATATAAAAATATTTTATGGAACCAACTAGACATAAGTTGTTAAACTTAACGGGTCGTCCTGTGTAATATATATGTCTCAAATATATGCACCTAATCAATATCGGCAGAAGCACACGTATTCTCAATGTCAGAAGAAACACATAGTAACACAACTATGTCCAATTTCATCAAAAAGTCACAGTGATATTAACCTAACCAATGTCAAAATAAACAGGCGACCAACATTGACAAAATCATAAGTGTCAATAAAGACAAAACCAGCTAGTGACACCATCACGACCAATACTAATACTTTTCGTACAACAGTTAACTTTGCACTGTTCTACATATAGAGAAATGCACTTCCGAAACACTGGATACATAACCAATGGTTTTGTAAACTTCCTTGTTCCCATAGAAAGTCTTTTGTTAGTTCAACTATGTAGAACAAACATGGGGTTGACGAGGTTACTTTTTCCCAATTTCAATAATTTGATGACACCCCTTCTTTTTACGACAAGTCTGCCCACTTTTTGCAGTGTACCACTACTCATCTTTAAACTGTTATAGCTTCATCAAACAGTATCCAATGATATCAAAACATGGCAGAAATCATGTTCTCATACGTCCAAAGAAAAGGGACAATTCCATGCATTGTAAACACAATTTACACAGTTCGAATGTTTTTGGGCGTAAGAATCTTGCTAAAGCCATGTAATAAATGTAATTCTTAAATGACGACTATAGACACAGATAAATAACATCACTGACTTGCCCATATCTACAGACATACATAACTGCCAATATCAACAAATACATAATATAAAAGTAAAACGGCCATAACCAATATCATTAGAATCACAAACATATCCAGTGTCATCAGAATCGGATAGTTACACTAACATGACCAAATTGAATTTAAGCAGATAATGCATGTAAGGTTGCCTTACACAGTTGAATTGTATTCATTGTTTATATAAAATAAGGTCTAGGACTTCCATGGTAAAGATAAAGTCCCTCATAGAATCATTTTAAAGTATTTATCTGCACATACAAATGCACAGCAACAGGAAGGTTAAAGACAGTGCAGTAACCAGCATGGTTTGTTTAAAGAAGGTGTAGTGACACCCAAAGATATTAAAAATAAAGAAAAACCTCAAATGCTCTTAAATAATCGCATCTGGTAGACTCCTTTAAAAGTCTTAACACCAGTGATGTGATATTGCAGTATATGCTACATGTATGGCAGTGTTAGCTTTACTCATCTGCTGCAAGAAATCACAGCCCCTATTAACTATTTCAAATCAAATTGCATAGGACTTCTACAAATACAATACATGTGTTACTGTGGCTTAAAGGGATGCAACTGTGTAGTAAGACCTGCAATCAACACCAATCAACGAAGTGCATGATAACACAAACTATAACAATATCGACGGAAACATAGAGAAACACGAGTCTGAATAATATAAACACAATCACAATATTATCACATATTTCTAGTGCCAACAATGTTATAATACAAATGTGAACGGTTTGATTTTTTGTTTAAATATTTAGCGTAATTGTATCCCATAGATGGTTAATAGACGATTAACCTAACTAATCTTTTCTGGGATCCTTGAAGGCTAACCAGTACTCAAGTACACTCATATCAACCACTAACTGATACCTTCTGCACGTGAATTAGTGATGAGAGACGAATGACAGTGAGACGTAATGTAGTTAACCAACCATCACGGAGATTGTAGATGAGGGTGAACTCGAACTCACGACCCCTGTAGTGATAGTCAGACGAGTTAACGACACACGAGTAATTGCAACATTATACATTATTGTTTGCTATGGTGAAATTATATTAATGTTTGCAAGTTGTCCTAATGACATTCAATTTGACAAATGTTTGATAAAATTAATATTGACCCCAATACGCCGTACGAGGGGCATTTAATATATTCTGTAACTGGTCTTCGGCTATTTAAGATTTTTACAAGAACGGGATTTTTTTCAGGCCAACCCTTCAAATTGTTCCCCCCGCACAGATACACACTTTTGAAGTCTTGCTGTCCACCATCTATATGCCGCAATGTAGTATCCCATTGGTATACTGTTCAGTCACTGACAAATTGCAGACCCAAGGGCTTTTTGAGTAGCATGTTTTACCTGCAAACATATTTTAGCATGGGGAAAAGGAAAAAGCCACAGGGACTTCAGCCAGGGGTATAAGATGGTGTTCAACCTGAATAAATTTTTCTTGTTATAAGAAAGATTGTACACTTTTACTTTTGTGGGCAAAAGCATTGTCATGAATAAGCTTTATGCCTTCCAAACCTTTACTTGGGCGTTTACTTTGATAAAACATTTTGACAGATTTAAGTATACTTTATCTTTTTAAAACTTACCTGTAAAAGTTCTACCCTCTTTGCAAGGAATTTGCACATCAGGACCTCTATACTTGAAGAACATGGCATATACAACGTCCTGGGCGCTTCTTGTCCTCTTTGCTATGGCCGGCCCTGCCTGACTTTTACCAAGCCATTGTTTGTTATTAATGCGCTGTTGGGGCTCTAAATAATAAACCTCTGTTTCATCCCCAGTGAGCAAGTTAGAAATTGTCCTAGGATTACAATTTTTTATATTTTTATCGGAAGATTTTTAGCACAATCTAAACGCTTGTCCTTTTTTTGGTCAGGTGTCAGCAAGGTGGGAATCCATCTAGCACTAAGCTTCTTTAATTTCAAACAGCTACTCAGAATGTGATGTACGGTGTATTCTGAAATGCCTAGACTATAAGCTATCTCGGAAACATTATACAGTCCATCTTCTTCTACCATAGCTGTAACAGCACTTATGTTTTCCTTGGTTGCTGCAACAACAGGCCTACTTGGGCGGTTATCTTCTTGAAGTCTATACTGAAATCTCTTCAATTTCTTAACCAAACAACAAACTGTTCCTAATATTAGGATAGAACTATCATGTATACGACACAGTTTACAATAAATATCTTTTGGCGATAAATGCAAAGCAACTCGGACATTAATTTTTCTTCAGATTTCATTATTACATTGAAAGATATCCACTGTACATGAGTGTGTATAATTCAACAATGCATATCTTGGTCAATTATAATCGGATTAAATTGAGAATTCGCAGGTGTATTGAATAAACATTCCAAATTCATTGCACCTGTTTTTTATGTTCTTACGCAACATCACGTCTACGGAAGGCCATTAGTGACATAATTTAATGAATGCCCCCGGTATTACATGTAGAGGATACTATTTTTTAACGATAAAGCATACTTTATTAAACATTTAGAGGGTGTTACGGGTAAAATTAAATGTTCAAATGTAATACACTATAATCAATAAATAATGTACAATTCAAAGACACATTTTTCATCTTTTTTCCGCTACCAATACTTGTATATCGTGTTCCTACCATATTTCCTTATGATGCGAGGCATATTTCGTTTCGACAAACTGCGTGTTTGGGTACACATATATTTTCTAAAAAAACTACCCATGTAAACAATAGGTTCTACCTCAACTTGAGTAGGGTTGGTATTAATTCTGATTATGTGATACGTGTTTTCTTTTGAATTGAATCAATATGTTTTTCTTACAATCAATATGTTATTGTACGATTTTACTCCGTATTAGAGAAAATACACTGTAAAAACAACTTTAAAATGTTCACCTCTCTAACAAATATACTGGAAGTCTAGTTCATATATCTAAAATACGAGACAGCAAACCATCACTGTAAATGCCGTAAGAACTTGTTTCACAATCCATGAAAAATTAATAAATCAATAAAGTAGAAAGATAATTAAAAAGGTCAGTAAAGTGTAGAATTTCAAATTACCAAACTCTTACATAAGCGTTAGAGAAATGCAGTATAATTAAAAAAAACAGGAAACATCATAAATGCATGCCAGTGGAGCTAACGAAACAAATGTTTCAGTTCCAGTAATCATTTAAAAAACTCATCTTTTACGTCATAGGCATGCAAGATAAATGAATTTAAGGTATGAATATTTAACAATTGCATCATTACAGTATGCTGCTGTATGTAGGATATTGTTTTACTTTCCTAGTTCATTTAATACCACACAATGTTTAATTATTTATCACATATGTTCTAGTTAACATTTTGTATGCTGTTCTATGCTGTATGCTATATGACCCATGTTAACGTTATATGTAAATTTATAGATAATTTATGGCCTTAATAGAAGTAGCTAATTAGTCATAAACTATCTAAATGAAACACGTTATGGCTTATATCCGTCTTATTGATTAAACGTGAGACATGGTTGCATGACCACGGTCATATTTTTAGTATGTTCTGTAACATGAAAATCATTTTATTCAAGTGTAAAAGGACTTTAAGATATACCGTATGAAGTAAAAAAAACAACGTAATATGGTAAGAGTTATATGCATAAAATTATAGCAAAGTAGTAAGATGAATACATTTTTAAACTGCGTTCTTACTGGATATCTAATAATAAAATGTTATTAATTTAATGATTACATATTGGCCCAATTCGATGTCCAAGGAATGTCATACTTACACCAGGTCATAGGCCGTGGGGTTAATAAGGCTGTCGAAGGATTAATAACTTGGTATGTAACAAATCACTTAATCAATAATAATTTTATTGATTAATTGCTTCTAATAACCGGATCAATCTTCATTGTTTTAAATTATGAAGTTAGTTAAATATAAATTGACATGATCATTTTATATTTGACTGTATGCTCTATATGAGATATATAGAACTGAGTGTAAGTAGCATACTTTATATGTTTTAATATAATTGGTTTGAGTTTACTCGAATACTAATATAGATCGATATGTTTAAAAGTGTCCACCTCAATATCACACTGTCTTCTTATTATCACGAAATGATTAAAGAGTGAGAATATGTTCAAACAACCGGAAATTATCATATTTGCCGGTTAGTTCCGGGTAATATTAGCCGATATCATATCGTATTGGCTGAATTAGGTTCGTTTTAGCCCAGTACACGTCATATAATGTCAAAATATTTCATGATAACATGACCAATACAGTGATAAGTTAATTAATAATGTCCAATATAAGGGCCCCCGGGAAGCACAGAACGCATTTAAGTAAAGAAAAATAACATACTTTTATTATTAGCTTTTATTGGTTCTTTTTGCTCATGGTTAATGATGATGTATACATCTTTGGTTTCATTTGTTATGCAATGTGTGTCATATTTGGTTATCCACGTGCGTCAACGTTTCCTTATACTCTAACTTATCGTTTAGAATCACGTATATCATTTAGTCAAGCTTGAAAAAAGATTAACCGAGGCTTGGGTGTGGCCATGACTTCTATTCGTCAACAGGCTCAATGAATCCGAGTCTGCTATTTTCTTCTTTTGGTTGCGTTCTGTGATTCCAATGGACCCTTTTATCTCATTTTATTGACTTTCACAATAGTAGGTTTACGTGTTGTGTGACTGCCATAAATAGGTTGGTCCATACCCCGTCTTCAGTGACCTAGTGGTTAGCACGTCCGCGCATCGGAAGCGAGAGGTCGATGATTCGAATCCCGCAGGAAGCACTTGAATTTGTTCTAATGTGACCAGTTGCTCACTAAGAGGCTAGTTCAGTTGAGGGATATCGAATGTCTAACAGCTGACGCCAGGCAAGGATAGTATTCGGGAAATAATTGTGTACAGCGTAGAAATGTCTCATAAGCCAAGTGCGGCTGGCCCTTTCAAAAGGGTTGATTCAATTATAAACAAACACATTAATTACTTCCTTACTTTACTTTCTCTGATTCAATATTGCTATGCTACAGAATTTCTTGGAATCATTAAGTTCATTAAGTGCTGCTTGTTAAACATATCGATTGAGTCGGTATAAGGAAGTGTATGGTTTCTCCATGCTTCTGTATTACTCAAGAACAGACTCAATAAAAAAAGAGTTTGCTTATCATCCACGTCTGTGCTTGTCACTATTAGTTCCATGACGGAAATACGTGTTGTCACTTTGTTTGTTGTTCGTCTTTATTGTCATAAGTATAGGCGTCATTTATGTTGGAACTGTTATGTCGATCATAGCATTATATATCTTTTTGTCAGGTGGATATTTACTTACTTTTATTGTTACCTAACGCTTATAGGTGTAAACCAGCCATTGATATGCGTTGTTTATTCTATAGTAAATAATAAAAGTTTGAAGGCTTGTCATTCATAGAGAGATCCAAATGAAAGATGTGGAACTTACATTTTACTGTTTGTCAACTTTTGCACTTTCAAAATATGATGAGAAAAGTAGGGTTCGTGTGTCATATATAGATTTTTTATCATGTATTCATACCCCAATTTCAAGCATCGGGTTTTTTTTTACTTATTTCAAAATTCAAACGTGACAATGCTGTAAAAATGTTCTTAAAACATCAATAATGCCATTCAAATATAAAAAATGAGCATTAAAATAAGAAAAATGCATTTTTAAAGAAGAAAAAACGAGGATTATTTATAACAGCAATAATGCGACTACTCCACGGAAGCACTTGTTTTTCATTTTTCCAATGGTGTGCTTTGCCTATAATAAAACTGTTTTTTTATAATTCCATGATTACCTCTTTTATACTAAATACTATCAATTTGCAGTATTACAGGCATCAAATACTGAACTTTTTTTCAGAATGCCACTTTAAATCATCATTTTATACAGGCGCAAGATGTTGATCGACATGCAATTTTGATGTGTTTCACTAATTTTACCATTAAAATGTTTACACCAAAATAGTCTCCCGACACATTGAAGACGTTATCTTACCAAAATACCTTATTCAATAGAATGTATATGCTAAGAAATTGCACATCTCTATCATCCTAAATAAGAAATCTTCAAAAATTGTGATTTTTCATGAAATTTCAATGTTAATATGTACATATATGCTTTATTAGAGGCAAATATGCCAAAATGTGTTTTTATGAAGAAAATGTCTCGAATTTGCCATTTAAGACTATGAGTGTGTAAAAAAGGTCATTTTACGTACAATTAACATTTTGGAAAATCACCCCCATCTCACTTAAGTCTTTCTTATAGTTGTAAACTCACCATTGGTTTTTGTTTATTATTCTATAAAAATTTGAAGGCTTGTCATTCATAGAGAGACCTAAATGAAAGAAGTGAAACTTACATTTTACTGTTTGTCAACCTCTGCACTATCAAAATATGACGAGAAAAGTAGGGGTCATGTGTCATATAAGAGATTTTCTTTCTGCTCAGTGTGTACACTGTTTACAAAGTGAAAGTAGACTTCCGGAATCATGTATTCATACCCCAATATCCAGGCATCAATTATTTTTTCTAGTTTCACAATTCAAACACGATGCTGTCAAAATGTTCAAAATACATCAATAATGCGAATCAAATAAAAAAAATGAGCATTAAATTAAGGAAAATGCATTTTAGAGAAGAAAAATCGAAGATTATTTATAACTGCAATTAGGCAACTACCCCACGGAAGTGTTTTCTTTTTCCGATGGGGGTACTATGCCTATATGCATGTAGTTATTTTATATAGGTTTTCTCACATCTATGAAAATATTAAATATGTACTTATATTACAATTTACATACTTATCATAATAACGCTTTTGTGTGGGGCGTTTGTTTCAATGAATTAAGGTTTCAATTTGATGAGCATGCATTGTGAACTCGTAATGTATGGAGAAAAAAGTATGTATCAATTGAACAGTCTCTGTAAAAATGATTTTTTTTAATCAATGGATATTTCACAAAAATATAGTTTTTGCTGGCCAATTCCAGGAATTATTTATTTTTAAAAATCAGAAATTTATGTTAAAACCGGATGTAATTTATGTAAAATGTCTAAATTAAATATAGCTAAAAGTTTTTATCCCATAAGTTGATTCGTATAAGAAGCTATTGCAAATATCTTAATGGTTGATGTTTTGGCAGAGAAGTATGTTCATATATGATGTAAATCAATTTTCCTTCTCAATATTGAGTTCATTTTACTTTAATGATGTTTTCATGTCTGCAAACAATGTAGGTTTTGCATTTAAATGTCATTTTTTTCTGCATGTTGAAAGGGAGAAAATTGGGGTACTTTTCTTATATTGATGGTTTAGCTGTATTGTATGAGTGCTGAATAAAATTATGTTATGTTGTGTTCTTATGTTATATTGTATATTCAATAACTCACAAAACTATACAAACAATCCAATAATTGTCTGTTTACAACATTATATACTATACATACATATACAAATTTACTGCATTTTCTTCTTATTTGTAAATATACTTATTTGTGAAATGCACTCAGGTATAATCGATGACTAGTCCATGCGACATCTCTGCACATGACTTCATATTGTCTTCATATGTCAAAAATTGACTTAGATATTATTTCATTGTAATACTTACAATAATAACAATAATGATCAATTTTTAGACAGGGTAGATTCATAAGGTTGTATATGCAATATAAATCTTGCTTTCAAGGATATCCTCTAATAAGCGTATTTACAACTTATACTATTAAGATTACAACTAGTTTTACATATCGTATATTTGGAGAAGATTCCTGCCAAATCAATAAAAATGTTAACAATGACAAAATGTTCATTTTTTCAATTTTATGCGAAAGATGTTTAATTTATCAGAAATTCTTTGTATGTGTATGACATGTAACTTGGGCCCCGCTAGTAACTAGCGTTAATATATGAACTTAAGAGTTACGAGACGCAGTAGTCAAATTATCCACGCGTGTGAATATACGACATGTACTTCTATTATAACTACTGCTACTTCTACTTCTACTATTTCTACCACTGCTACTACTACCACTACTATTACTACTACTACTACTACCACTGCCACTACTACTACTACTTCTACTGCTACTATTGCTACTACTACTCCTACTCCTAATTCTACTACTACTACTGCTACTGTTACTTTTACTTCTGCTGCTGCTACTAAAGCGGCGGCTGCTACTACTAACACTACTGCTACTATAACTGTTGCAACTACAACAACTACTACTACTACTACTACTACTACTACTACTACTACTACTACTACTACTACTACTACTACTACTATTACTACTACTACTCCTACTCCTAATTCTTCTACTACTACTACTACTACTACTACTACTACTACTACTACTACTACTACTATTACTACTACTACTCCTACTCCTAATTCTACTACTACTACTGCTACTGTTACTTTTACTTCTGCTGCTGCTACTAAAGCGGCGGCTGCTACTACTAACACTACTGCTACTATAACTGTTGCAACTACAACAACTACTACTACTACTACTACTACTACTACTACTTCTACTACTACTACTACTACTTCTACTACTACAACAACAACAACTACTACATATATACGGACCAATATGACTCATTTTGCCGAACGCTGTGAAGAAATAATGATAAAATATTAGCAATAACAGACACTTGATTGATTTTCAAAATAAATTCTCCATGTATTTTATTTCGCCAATAAAACTCTTTTCATTGTCTGCGCATTGTTTAATCAAATAAAATATTGTATAAACTAGTTAAACGTTAAAATGTTGATGGAATAATTAGTTATTGTTTTTCAAATCAACCCGTACAATAACTTTTATCGACTTTGTGGGAAAACATTGCATTTCTTAAATGAACTGTACATATATAATTGTATTTAATGACTGCAGAAAATTATTATATTTGAAAATGGAATGTTTGTTATAGTCAATGCTTCGTGACAATTTCTATAAAAAAATAAAATAAAAGTGACGTCAGATATAATCTAAATACCTTATTCACATAAATATGACTGGCAAAGATTGCACTTTAATGATAAATTATATTTCTGTAAGTCCAGAATTTATACGAGTGTCATTACAGTGTACGAATGATTACCCTGTGTTTCTCCACACATTGGTATTATATGAATATCAGAAGAAAATACAACTTCAGCAAATATCGGAAAAAAATACAACTGCAAGGCAGCTTTCTCTTTAAAAATCATCTATTGCAACGCTTCCTTCGTAGTGTAATAGCTGCTGTTTTGCTAGTTGTAATTAAGAGATGTGAAAAGCAAATTTAAACTATAAATAGTATACATATTTTACTGAAGGAACTTTGCATGTTATAAAAAATATAGAAATTTTAAATAAACCAGAGGCAATAACAGGCGGTTAGGAGTGTTTCTACTTAAAGGTGTGTTCACGAAACATTCTGGAATGATGTTTTGCGTCATTAAATGATTAACCAAACCGAACAGAAAATGTGCTTCTTCATAAATGATATTAATCGAATTGTGAATAATATAGTCAAGGAAAGCGTTATGTCAATTATTTACAGAAAAGTGTTAATTAAATGTACTGGAAGTAGGACTAAGAAATGAATTCAACATCAAATTTGGATTTAGAGTCGCCGTTCGAAATTTCTGAATATGTGCAGGTTTTGATCATTGTGATGTACACCGTGATAACAGTTATCGCCATAGGTGGCAATGGGGTCGTGTGTTACCTCGTGTACGCATACAAACGTATGCGCACGGTTCCCAATTACTTCATCGTTAACCTGGCCTGCAGCGATATCATCATGGCGGTTTTCTGTATCCCTTTCACGTTTGTGGCTAACTTGATACTCAACTACTGGCCTTTTGGAGAAATGATGTGTCCAATAGTTTTATACATCCAGGTTGTTGCCGTTTTTCTGAGTGCTTATACCCTAGTCGCCATGAGCATTGATCGGTATATAGTCATCGTACATCCGTTTAAGTCGCGTATTAATGTAAAACAAACCGTGATGTCTATAGTCGGTATATGGATACTTTCCTTGGCCATACCTCTACCAACTTTACTTAAATCAAGAATTTTATACCATTCCAACACAAGTGGACAGTGCTTGGAAATCTGGGAAAATAACACAGAAAAGTATGTATACGGTCTAATGCTCATGATTTTACATTATTTTGGTCCACTGACGCTACTGTTGTTTTCCTACGCAAAAATTGGATATAATATATGGGTGAAAAATATTCAAGGCAACGATAGAAATAAAAGAAAGTTACAGCTGGCCGCAGCAAAGAAAAGAGTAAGTAACTCTGAATTAAACTTAAATATGCTTTGTAATTACAATTTTACACATATCGCTAAATCCATAGTATATGATGTAGAAACAATTATATACATAATTTTATATTTCTGAAAAATAGGCATCTTGGTTAACTAACTGGTATGCCGTGACGGCCATCAAAATATTAGAGTAATTGAAGATTTACCATTAACTGTTTAATTTACAGCTTTAATATTACTATATTGATTTTTAAAAAAATCAATCGACTTATTCTGATAGCAATATATAAATGCTTCAAAAACTATAAATACAATGAATTTCCTAAAATATAAGTATAAGTATATAACGTTATAGTTTGGACATTCCTTTTACATGTAGTTTCGCTTCAGAATGGTTAATATACAAACGAAAGTAATGTTAAAAAAATAATTTATAAATTATTTGCATATACCATTGTAAACCACATGAAGTATCGCATTATCTATAAATGTTGGTTCTGTTGCAAGTTCAATACCAGGTATTATAACAATTCTGATTTTGTTGAACAAGTATGATACTACAATCATTTCTGTCTTCAAGATGTATTGAATACATTTAAATCTATTTTCTGTTTTAGTAATGACGTTGCAAATTTCTTATTTCTATATAGCTTTTTGACTTCATTATAAAAATTGTCGATTTTTCAAAAACAAATGGTTGAAAAAAATGTTTCTTCTATTAAACTACCTACATCTACTTTTGTATCGTTTAGCTTCCAAATTCCTTTATTGGACATACAGAGCAATCAATATAGGCCCATTACAACTGTCATCAGATGATTTTATCACTGATTACTATTCCTTTTTCAGCTTAAATATAATGTATCTCCCCGACGTATTATCTATTTATTAACGAATGCCATGAAACAGTATACAGTTGTTTCATGTATGGTTTGGGACCAGACACATTTTATGTCCGAAATGTTGTCCCCGATATCGACGGACAATAAGTGTTACTGTTCCCAAAACACACATAAAAATATTTTATTACCTGATGTTCTGTATAACAGCGAAATGATCAGTGTTTGTAAGCGCTCGCATGTTTTCAATCTATGCCTTGTTTAAATCCTGGATATGAATACCAATACAACAAACGCATGATTATGTCTAAGATCGGTGCATTTAATGAAGACGTTATAAGCAAAGTCCAAAACCGGCATTTGGTACCGGGCTATTCTTTAATGTTTAATCCTTTTTTTTAAAACTAATTCAGGGTACCGGATTATTAGCTATATTGACAAGCATTTTCAAATAAAATTATTTTATTTTTTTTATGCGTTACATGTGTAAAGATTATTGCACCGCACACAAAACGAATAAAGTCAAATTTGACCTGATTTACACATGCACACAAACAAGAAATAATGAATGTAATCATTATAATTCCAATCTGGATGATATATAATATATATTTAAGTTTGAGACACCTCTCAACGTAAGTATATGAATGACAATTTAAACTATATGCTACATAGCTAACGCGTACAAATAAATAGCAGCTAGAAATATAAAATGTAGTCCGACCCAAGGGATCGACAATTACAAGTCATTTTGTAATGGAAATGCTTTAAATTCATATATAAATGTTAGATTGAAATTACTATAATATTACATGTATGTTTGATGTGATGCTTTGTGTTCCTTCGTCATCTTCATATTCATCGTAAGATTGATGTATAAAGCTCAAACGCTGTGATCAATCCATTTCAAACATGAATTCCCATGTTAACTATACGGTCGTCATGTGAATAAACAATCTTTACATAATTTTGATTTGATATATAAAAATGTAACGAAGTGGTCATGCGTTAAACTTCAAATGTGATTTGTTTAAGCTGTAATTACTTGTTTCACAATCGTAGTAAAATAAATAAGTTTAAACTAAGCAACAAACTTCGTTCACAAAAAGCATTATTGTTTCACGAATGTTATATTTACATGTAATCGGACACGTATACGGCCATATTTTGTTTGTCAAATGTGTGATAAAATATTACCAATATAATTATAAGTTTATTACGAATGATTCTTTATAACAAGATAACAATGTTATAAGTTAAATAAAACATCAATAACATCAACAACAACACTTATAACTCCATTTATAATTATGCTGATAAATCTATTCATAATACACTCAAACCTGTGTTAGTGCTTACCTCTATTAAGTAACAACTTGTCTTAAACAGTTCGATTTTCTATTCACAACCTTTATAATTTTAGTGTACATCAACTGATTTAAAGCAGATACTTACCTTAACGGGTCTGTTATGCTTTCCCCATTGAATTGCTGCTTATTACAGGTCGGTTTAAACTAAAATTATGAAAATGTTTGACTGTTCTAACGCTATTGTAATAATAGCACTGTTATAATGAATCGATCGAGATAACACACTGTAATACTAGCCGTGTAATACTAATACTACCGTAATGATTATGACAATGTTATATACTTACTTGTACAATAAGTAAATATATAACAGTGAAACGAATGATGTCATTTGGCATATTATTATCTAGTATATGATAAAATACTTGTCTTTCGACATTTAATTTAATGGAATAATCTTATAAGTAATGATATTTGATATATGTACATGTGTTTATTTATTTACTTTTATCGTGTTTCTATTATTATACATTTTAATGTTATATTTATATACATAGTACAAGTCTTATTAAATGTCACTTAATTAAGAAAACGAATCTATCTGACATACGCGCATTTCAAAATGACGTGTTTGTTTCGTGTATTTTTTACGCGCATAAATATATACAGGTCTAGCACTCAAGTTTGAGATTTAGCAAATATGCTGTTTTAAATTATTGAAATAAAATTCAATAATAAAATATATTTCCTTTAAACGTGATAAGTGATGATTCGATACTGTCGCTTTTGCATAAACTTAGGTATTGCATTCATGTTGCAATTAATTTATAAGCAACTCTTTAAACCATGTGTTTTCTCTAATGACAAGATTTGTTGCTTATGTAATTTATTACTCAAATGTATTCCCGAGACAGGAACTGTGATGGTAATGTGTTTTGAGTCTATGCAAAGCAGACATAGCTTACATACTGTCGCTTAATGTTAAGTAACATAATATTTTGAAACACTACCCTAAGTGATTGACGCCTTTGCGTCTGCCTTAAATGACAAATATATGCTAATATCAACTTCATTTGTTTCATTGTACATTTGATACATTTGAGTCCTAACAGTCCCGGAAAAATAAACTTATTTATCTTTTTTCACAATTTTGAAATAAATATTGCGGTAAGATATACATACTTTATGAATACTATATAGATATCAATAAAAGCTATTTTGAAGTGTAGCATACAACCATGTAAAATATAGCAGACTATTCTTTATTTCGACTGTTCAGGGGTAATTAAAAGTTAGCTGTCTGTGTCGAACGTTCATCTGATAGTAAGTTACATATGTAACGTGCACCGTAAGTGAACGCCGAAGTAGTTCATGTAAACGTTGCTCGTTATATGTAAATTCGTATGTCATGATTGCTCCACTTTAACAAATAAAGTTATTTACATAATATATTCGTTTTATTAGATGACTCGGTAAACCTCACTCTGGCTCTTTTTCATTTATCCGACATCAACACAACGTTAGATTAGTTTTAAGAACTTAGACAAATTACGCTCGCAGTCTTCCTGGGTAGAACCAGTACTAAGCATATGCGGAAAAAAGTGTCTTGCTCAAGGACACTAGACATAGCCGTGGTGGTAGGTATGGTTGACTTCAAAAGTTAAGTAAAAGTTAGTAAACTGAACACTTACGTCACACTCTTCTATTTTGCATGTTCTTCGTTACTTCAAAAAGTAATAATATGATATTGTTCTATTTATGACAATTAATAAGAAATCTCTGCAAAGTAGATTAAATCCAATATTTCTGTAATGTTAGCGAAGACTGACCATTCATCTGTATGCGTTCATTGGAAATGATGGTCATACTTATATAAAAGTTCCATGAACGAATTATCTAATAGTTATAAATATTGATTGTTCTATTTTCGAGTCACTTTAAATGAGTTTCGTGACCCAAAAGTACCAGAAATAACAAAACATCGTCTAGATATGGATGGGATGATCAAATTAATTGAACTTTAAAAATAGCCGAAACCAATTTTACAAAAGGATATATCTATTTACTTCATCTCGTATTATGATTTGCTGTATTATGATGCGACGAAATAAAAACTTATTATTATATGTATTATTATATAATGTACCGATTGTATTTGTACTGCAGTGGTGTCCGTGGCCTTTCAGTTACTCCATTTTCATTCGGAAATGCATTTATTGCTGATGTTTGACCACCAATACAGATGATTGAGCCATTATTAAAATATTATTATTGTCAATATTCCGAATATCGACAATGACTATCTCATATACACTACCACAACATAAACTTAACGATATATAGACTTATGACAATACCTGCATAATACATACACATGTATATGCAGAAGAAGCGACAACGGGGGTCAAGACCTTGGTATGGTAGACACAGCTACCATTTGGGGAGAAACTTCAAACTTCAAACCGGGTTAATGGTGAACACAACAGCGCAATTATCTGCGTCATCACACCATAAAAGTAGATAATGTAACAAAATCTATTTTACACGACTGCATGAATGTACACGTTTTGGTTAAATGGATAGGAAGTTTGGTTTCTTGCAAAACAGCCAAATATTAACAGTAACAGAAATATGCTTTTTTTTATTAAATAAGATTATTAAATACCGTGTTGTAATGCTATATTTTCTATATTATTTGATCTGTATTCATAACGTGTACTATAACTAACATTATACCGGTATAAAAAAAAACAATTGTGGACTATATGTTAATTACAGAATTACTATATGATATTACAGAAAACTTTATTACAAGTTAATGACGTTTCAACAACATTTAACTTGTCGAACTCAAACTAGCTTAGTGAATTCTTGTATTGAAATACTAATATATTAAAAGTCCACCTAAACCATGAAATCAAACATTTTCCAATATCTTAAATTTACATACAATGGTCAAAATCGTTTCAATTACAATATCTCATAGGCATTCCAACAGCATAATTTAAATGATACATAGAAAATTGAAAAATGATGCAAGGCACAATACATACACACAAACGGAATGACACTACACCATTCCAAATCGCAGTGTAATGCTATATTTGATGAATAGTATTCATTTTGATATGCGTGAATTACCATTAGTAACATTTTAACGGCAAAAAACAGTAATGTCATTTTGTAATGAAATACTCGATTTTCAAGCCCACGTCAATTATAGAATTATAAAAAAACATTTCCCAGTGTCTGAAACTTACAACAACGCAGCAATGAAGTTTTAAATGCCTAGACTTGGTTGTAATAGAAGTATTATTGTAAGTGTGGCTGGCTGCCATCAGGTTAAGGAAGGATCCACTTTCGTTAATTAATTACATACAGACCTAAATCTGCAAACCAAGACAGCCTGCCAAAAGCCACTAAAAGTATCATAAATATGTTATGTATTTTCTACGACTGGAATTGTGCATTTTCACTTGGATTTACAGCAAACAAACTATTCATTGTTCGTCTGTGAGAATGAAATGCTTTAGATATTTAATATAGTCTGTCTGTCAAACACTTAATACCCAATAAATATTCACAGCATCAAACTTAAGATGAAAAGAGCAGATCGTAACTTGCCTAAATGGCGTGTGTAATTATCAGCCTTTCAATCAAAACAAACATATTGTAAAAGATAGATGTATATGTATTCACGTTGATTGCATTCACATTGATGTGTCCTATATTTTATTGTAAATTTTAAATACGGCTTGAAATAAAGTCAATGCGAATGTATTCATGTCTTCTCGTATGTTCATAGCTTTGTAAAGACAACGAGGTCAAAAGTGGTCTTGTTAATTTATTAAAATAGATAATGATTATGTGTTATTATATAGTTGCATAACTCTAAGTACGTAATGGGTAATACCTATGCCAAGTAGTAGTTCTGTTTTGCGAACAAAAATAGAACACGCCAAGAATTTCAGGATACAGGAATCTTACGATTTAAATATTTCAAATTTCATTTCGTATTTTGATAAATATATAAATAGAAATGAAAAAAATCATTCATTTGGCATGAAGGATTTATCATTTAGAACTAAGATATAGAAATCAAAATCAGTTTACTAAATGTAAACACATGATAAGCAAGTGTTGAGAATCTTACATTACGCTGGCATGCATGATTTTGAACTAAGCATTTAGAATTAAGAAATAAGGAATATTCAACCGTGAATATAGAAATCAGCATTTAACAAAAGGAATGTTGACCCTGTTTGCTTTCCACACATAGCAAGTATTACAGAAAATCAAACAAATTAGCTCATAAAAAGATATGTGCATTTAAGCATTAGATGAGTGTAAGCTTTTTACTAATCTTTGGGAAACAACTTTTTTGCAATTGTCTCTTTTTTATTATTCAAGTTTCGATGAATTAGTTAATACTATTCTAAACCAATTACACAATTTATACGCAATCACCTTTATACTGTGGGTGGTGCCTATAAGCTATTTTATTATTACTTTGATGTAATTGGAATACCCATGTTAAGACGGTGTTGTTTGATGTTTGAGGGGAGATAATTACTATCGTTAAAAGAATCACCACCGAATCATATTACGTTTAATCTTATCCTCGTTTGAAGTTTAACATTCATAGTATAATTATATGACCGTTTGTCTTATGTGAATATGGTGTAAAACGGTTGTGATACTCGCTGTAATAAGTGATTTCATGCATGTGGATAATCTTGTCGTAGTATATCTGATCCAAGATAGAAGGGCGTGCATTCAATAGATCGAATGTCCTGGAATGCATGTACTTAGAACCGGTTTGGTTTGTACCCAGTAAGACTTCGATCGTGATTTAGATAGGTTGTAATGATTAGTTTCACAGTCGACATAAATTCGATCAGTTTAAAACATTTCCTGCATGGAATTGATAGTTTTGCATGTATAACGAATATGACAAAAATTGAATTGAGCCATTGTTTTCATAAAAAAAGCAATTATGTCGCGCAAAAAAATAGTATCTTATGATTGAAATGTATATTTTAATAAAAATAAGATTTAGTATTATTTTATCTAATTGGTAGGGACTTATCGCGTGTCCAGCATTTATAGAGCTTTGAGCGACAATAATGATTCGATCCAACAAATCGATGTCCGTTTTTAATAGAAAAACTAAAGAAATCATTATGTCTTAAATATAGATCTATAATCCTTCAATTAGAGTTTGACCACGAGTTGAAATTTACGTATATCGTATTACTCACATCATTTACGTTCAGTCGGACTTGATTAAAATTGGGTTTAAGTTTAAACTTGCAAAAAAATTCATAAAACATGCATAGGGAAATATTTAATCTATTAATATAAGATACAAATCTAGAGAATCAATCAGTGTACATTCTTATAAACTGAGTAGGAAGATATTAGGTTCAATATATTTCAGTCTTATAACAGATTATATATTTTGCAATTTTGTTGTTGTTATTGTTGTTGTTGGTAGTGTGTTTTTTGCGTAGTTTTCAACAATTTTTCATGTTATATTGCGACGGTTCTTACTTGAGATGTAATATCATCGCAACACTGGAGTATCATGCTGCATACACATGGCACGATACCCCACCAAGTCACATTATTACAGCACCGTACGGACCAGACCTAGAACTCTACTTTAAATAATCGAAACCATGACCGTCCGTATATGAGGCAGACAATCTACACTGATTCCACCACTGTGATTTGTTATATTATGACTATTAGTATTGAACATATATATTTAGATAAACACCATATGTAAGTGTTGTAACACAATGCTTTTAAGGCTAAATAAACATTTTCTAGAAAAAATAGCATGCACATGGATTAAACAGTTGACCAAACACACCTCATAACAACAAGTGGACGACGTAGAATATAAACATTGACTATAAGACTATACGTGTGGCCAGCATGGTAAGTACCCAATGCTTATCGTGTATCTCAGCATCGGTGACAAAGGTTTAGTTCGAATACGACATACACATTAGTATGCTGAAACTTACCGGCATGAGGTCGATCGATTTGTCGGAAAACCTTATGATTGTTTAGCTCAATTTTCTGTATATTCCTAATGATCCACTGTCTGCGCGTGGCGATTAATTGGACGCCATCATTAGCCCAGTTGCCAAAATTAATATATAATCTATATGCTGTCGAAATGATATATTCCTTATTGTTTATGAAAGTTAATCAATACACTCTCTTAAAGAGAACAAATCATAATTTATTTTTAAAATACCAAATGGAAAAATAATGATAAACTGTGCATCGATGTATATAACTTAACCAATAATATTGTTTTAATCGAACATCTTACATGCAAATCTTCCCAAATTATATTAGTATTCAGGCCAATCGATCACGTATACGTCATTGATACATGTATAATCAAACATAATGTTCAAAAATGTTGACTGTTAATTTTAAACAATAAGAAAGGGAACATAATATCAGCATAAAGCAATTAATCATTTCTAAGTGGAAGGTTATAATACTATTAAACATTTATAATCATTGTCATACCACTCGATGTCAATATGTGAATATCTTAAAACTCATTCAACGGTTCGGTTACCCATAACACAAGTGGGTCACTGATAAATAATTAAAAAGTATTGAAATATTTATTGAGAGAAGTGACAGACGAATGTTAATGAGACACAATGTCGTATACCATAAATCACTTAGACAGTTGCCGTGCGAGATTCGAACTGGCAATCCAGGATTGTTAGGCAGACGTGCTAGATACTGAGCTAATATGGCCCTGCAAATATTATAGAAATGTCATTGTGTTATTCAACTATACAAAATATGATCTTGTATTAGTTTATATATAATAGTCATGTGTTGACTTTGGTTACGTTATCAATTCTGATTCAGTTTACAGCGCTATAGGTTGAAAGTGTGTGACTGGGCAATATTGAAGGCTGATATAAACAGTGTAATTGCATAACATCTGCTAAAATCATATTCGAAAGCACATATCGGAACCAAGAAAAACACAAGAAGACCAAGTTAAATTAAGTTTGTTCTTGGAGTAATAAATTTAAATACACCGGCTTAATCACTATTCTAGTTAAAGCTACGTTGAATGTGCAATAATGTGTTTATATTAAGCACATATGACAACATGTTAAGATAACAAAATATGAAAAATATCTAAGATTGAAGACAGTGCCGTCAACTGGTTCCTTAAGTGGATGGAGCATTGTTCAAACATTATTCGTTTGCATCTATCATTTACTGAGAAGTGACCTGTGTTTCACCCTGTAACGCAATTTACGATGTTCAACTCCATTGTTATGAGTCTTAATCCAATAAACTGACTGTTTTACAAATATTCGATCCAGACCGTGCCAAGCTAAAGATTGTATGCACTTTATGATATATACTGTTAATTGAAGAACTGCCATGGGGGTAATTTACTGTCATAAAACAAATATATTTCCTACGGATATTGGGTTTAAGAGTGATTTATTCAAAATAGCATTCGATAACTGCTATGTACATTAGTCTGCAACTGAAGTTACTCTAATAAATGAAAATATTATATAAAAGAACAAGCACGCCAGTTCTGAAAAAGGGTCCTCCGTGGCCGAGTGGTCAAAGGCGCCGTCTCAAGATCACTTACTTATCATCGCTACGGTCGTAGATTCGATTCCCGCTTGCTCCAAAAGCTTTATGTGAGAAATGTTCCAGATTCTTGCGAAAGGACGGTGGTTCTACTCAGTCTGAGGTCGTCCTCCACCAGTAAAACTGGATATGCCATATATAACCTGAGGTGTGTTGAAAATAGCGTTAAACCCCATTCAAAAACGAAAGTACTGAAAACGTGAAACAGTGTATCGTTATAGACTGATTAAAAGTGACACATTTTTATGTTTGCTTTGCGATAACTTATTTAGGTGTGGTATTCTTTTCAACTACGGAAATGTCAATCAGGACAAAAGTGATATATTCATACGCGTTTACTTTGCAGAGGCTAGTTTCCATTGACTTGAGGAGTCTGAGCAAATTATATATAAATAAAAATCGGAAATTCAATTGTCTCCCTTTATGAAATAAAATACATTTTATTTCACTGTATCTTCATGATCCGACGGGTTTCTAAATTTGTGCTTTAAATAGCATGTGAGTAGTCAGTAATCCTTAACTGGATCCTACTCATACAAAGCTATCAGTTCATGTATGTAAATTGTCGATCCAGTCCAGATGTGTTGCATGTAAAACCATAGTGTGTAAGTTATGGTTGGAACCAAATGTATTGGTTTGGCAGATGCCTTGATATTGTGTCTATGGTTTGCAATGTAGCTAGGTGCGTTCACCGTAGTCTGGTCTGTACATTTATGTCTGTTTATTCACAAATAATTATCTCCTTATATATATATCAACACAATTAAAATAATCAGGATTAAATACACTCGGTTGGGCCATCCCTCAACAAACCATACACATATATGCTTAGGTATAGTTATATATATATCAATCTTAAAGGGACACACCAGAGTCTCAACAAAATATAACATTATATAACCTCTGGTTGCATTGACATTTCTTTAATCTACATTAAAAGGTACAGTTTTATAAGAAATATGACCTGTATTCCATTTCCGCTGTGTCACATAAGTGCTAATGAGGATTTTCGCCGACGTATCAGTCTGTTCCAATTCTCAGTGGAAAAGAATACCACACCTAAAGTGAAATGAAATAAAACATGTAGTTGAAGTTTAGAAGCAGACGATCGTGAGACAATGTAAATACTCACACCTTGTACTACTGTTGCAAAGTTCAGCTTGTAATGGAAACAATAGCCGTTGCGATATTATTGGATATTAGATCGAGATAACTTAATGTCAATCAGGACAAAAGTGATATATTCATACGCGTTTACTTTGCAGAGGCTAGTTTCCATTGACTTGAGGAGTCTGAGCAAATCATATATAAATAAAAATCGGAAATTCAATTGTCTCCCTTTATGAAATAAAATACATTTTATTTTACTGTCGATTAAATGGTCTGTGGGAATTTTTGCCAACGACTTCCATTCACGTTCGGTAAACCTGGATTGTGTTCAATGGTATGATTAAGATAGTGTAACATTATATCTCAAATATGAACATTTTATGACCAGGATTACTACTTTATTGTTTCTAATAACAACTTATGGTTGGATTATGGCACCCAGTCAAATCCGTTGATTCAAAGAAATCAATAAAGCAATAAACCAAAGAAAGTATTTATCAACTTCTTTTGTTGTATTTTATTATTGAAATAAGCGTGGAACCTTGGCGCACGTCAATTTCGTTAATATAATATTCAACCGACCATCAAAATGTCGGTGCTTCTTTGTTCACCCGAGAAACGTAAAAAGTAGTCCGGCGTTAAGGGTTTTATCGAAACATTAAATATCTAATAAAAAATTGACATTGTCCAATGAAAATGCTTTAAAAACATATATAATAGTGAGATTGGTATTATAACTGAAAAGTGGAAGTTTTGCATCAAACGATTTGTCAAGAATGACAGGTTATATAAATCATCCGCTCGTTACTTATTTTATCAGGTAGATTTGAGCTGATCAACACAATATAATCTGATCGAAAAAGGCGTTACATATTTTTGTCTATACCAAGTTATACGGATATATTTCGTTATTGATGTCTTGTTTAGCATCTCTTCCTCGACTGGCTTGTAATAAGTCATCCAGGTCATTTACGTGGTTCGTTTATATATATAACAACAACGGAATTTACGAATTTTGGAATTTTTTCAGATGCCCATTCACAATGCATGATATATATATATATATATATATATATTGAGATAACTATTTGTGAATAACCAAGACATAAATGTACAGACCGAGTGCGCCTAGCGACAATGCAAACCATAGATACAATATCAAGGCATTTGCCAAACCAAACCATTTGGACCATGAATTGTATACAATGGAATTACATGCAACACATCTGGACAGGGTGGACAAATTTGATAGTTTTTATATGAGTAGGATCCAGTTTAAGGATTCGTGACTACTCACATGCTATATAAAGGACAAATTTATAAACCCGTTGGATCATATAAATACAGTAAAATAATATATATTTCATAAAGGGAGATAATTAAATTAATAAAAACGGAAATTACGAATTTTGGGATCTTTTCAGATATATATATATTTATATCCATGTATTTTAACACAATCTTTGTACTATTCAACAACATGCACTTTAGAATAATGTTTGCAAGAATATAGTCTTGTTCACCATCTCTTTATTTAATGTGTCAATAGAGAGAAAAAAGCGAGACTGTTTATTCATAACCATTTAGAAATTATTTCAAGGCTATAATCGCTGTTGATACTTTTCTGCTTGAGTGTTTGTTTATTCATAAGGAGCGGATTAGACGCCGAGTGGTTAACGCATTGGACTGTGAACCATATGGCCGTAGGTTCGATCCACCGCTCTTCCGACTAAAATATTGATTAGTATTTCGGATGAGATTTTAACAAAATTTGAGGTCCCATGTATCAGTGCTTAACACCAGGCATGAAAAAGAACCAGGGGCGTTACAAAATGCAATTCTGTATCTCTGCACTATCCTCAAAAAATCTAAAATAACTTATACACTTCTGCTTCGTCGACCATATGGGAAACTGGTGGCGACTCTAAATAAAATTGCCATCATCACTGTTTTGTCTTTGGTCGAATTACTATAGATGAGGGTCTTATTTGAATGATTATATTTTTGTACTGATGACTTCACTTTGACATGTCACTCAAATTCATCTTTACATAAACAGCGTGATTTATCATTGTCATACAACAAGTTGATCAATATGACGTCAAACAATATCAGAAAATATAATTTTACCCTGTTCTACATTCAACGATGATTGTAGTATTGGGTGAAGGGGTATTGATATTATATGGCCAGGCAGTTTTAGCTGCGGCCTAGAGTTCTTATCTTTTATCTCGATGTAGCAAGGTTCAGCTCCAAACATTGTATTCCGGTAAGCTTAAAATATGTCCAAACGTGTTTGTTTGAACTATGTACATGCTGTATTGTTGGCTTGACCTTTTTTAATGCCACGTTTGCTGCTGGTTATGAATGTTCTTGTTTATGAAAACAATTCTCAAATATCAGCTCTAAACATTCTTAACAGATTGCTAGATATATAAAATCATCCAAAACCGAAGTTTGTTTTTTTTTCTTCACATTATTTCTGTCATTTCTGATATGTCTCTCATTATTTGTACAGTTGTTATTAACACGTAAGTAAATAGAAACGTGTAGCTGTAATATCCATGAGAAAAAATGAGGCGGACAGAAATTAATAAATTTACTTGAATAATTACGCTTTCGGTGCGGCCGAGCCTTGATAACTATGTATTGCCAAAGTTCATAGCAGATGTGCACACTGAGGTTTTTTTGCACTTTATTAAGATACAATGCGCCATTACTTTACCGTAATTGCGTTCCGTACTGGCAGCTAAACAATACTTTAAGTATTGGTAATGGGGATATACATGCTTTCTCGTTAAAAACATATACTCAACAATTCTCTTAGCCTTCGGAATTTACAGATATATAATGAGTTTCGATGTATGAACAGCATTTAACAGATTTATATAAGTAATGGTCAATATACCTAGAACTGATTTTCAACAGCCATCGGGAGACGTAGTTTAGAAGGCAAAAAAACGAACAGCTATTAGACACAACGAAATAGTCCACATTTTCAAACATATGCAGTAAATGATTTACTGGTTTATGAAAAATATTTTTACTTCACAACAGCATTGCTGAATAGAAAAAATACACCACTTATTGCAGTTTTGCCATTATCATGTATTCTGCACACATATATTATAATTAATACAATTGTTCTTTTTTAATTATCATATTGTGCTTGATCTTCAATGATATTTGTGTCCTTGAAATACTAAGTTTACATCTAAATGTATTTATTGCTGATGTTGGACGACCAATACAAATGGTTGATTTATCATAGTCACTACCACAGCATAAAACATTAACGATACATATGATAATCATACTAACTGAACATTACATATACATGTATACAGAAGAAGTGACAACAGAGGTCACGACCTTGGTACGATAAACAGACAGAACTATCACTGGAGAGGGATATTAAAATAAGATAATGGTAAAAACCTCGTCATTACCGCGTCCTCCCATTTTTTGGGTTTTTCTAATGCAAAACATAAAAATGTAAATTGTTCCAGATTCATGTTGGTTTTGATTAAATAAGAGTATTAATGAATTGTGGATTGCACGTTAAATTTAACAACATTCCAAACAATTTAAATACGAGTCAAGCATATCTCAAAGTAGAAAGTTTCTTCTTGCATTAAACTATTCGTTTTTTAAGCCCATCTTAAACTTACAACCATGGGGCAAACACATTTCAAATACATAGACCTAGGAGTGTTGTATTTTTTATTGTTTATGTGTGCCTGGCTGCAATAAAGTTAGGGAAGGCTCAACTTACGTTAACTATTTGTATACACAACTAAATCTAAAAAACCAAGAAAGCCTGCCAAAACCTATTAAAAGTATCATGAATGTTTCTTTTTATTATGTTATGTATTTTCGACAACTCGAATATCCATTTCCACATGGATTTACAACAAACAAACATTCACCGTTCGTCTATGAGAATACAATATCTCAAAAAGTTAATATAGTCTGCCTGCCGAACACTTAATATCCAATAAATATTCACAGCATTAAGCTTAAGATGAAAAGAGGAAAACATTTCTTGTCTAGATGGCGTGTATAATTCCCAGCCTTTCAATCAAAACAAACAGTATCTATTGTAAATTAGCTGCATATGTATTAACGTTGCTTGCATTTACAGTGATAAGGCCTGTGCTAATTTATTGTAACTTGTAAATACGGCTTGGGCAAAACAGATGGTACTTCATTCAGACCGAGTTATTTTATATAAATAAGCTCTTTTTTCGTCTGGGTGTCTCACCACTATGCCTGTATATTAAACGATTGTTAAAATCAGGTTATACCTGTGCATGTTGTTCTACCATCAACGATGTTTAAATCCCTAAATCTATTAAAGAAATAAACAAATAACTGATAAAATACCCAGTCATGTTAAATATGAATCATTTTAGTTAAATACATTTCATTTTTCAAAATTTGCAACGATGTTTAATAAAAGTACAATATATCATTTTTGTTTTCGTAAATTTATAGAAACCATTACAGAAAAACAAATAAGCACATTAAATGATACGTGTATTAAAGCATTAGATAAAAGTAGTTTTAATCCCTATTTGTTTGGTATTAACCTCTTTGTAATTGTCTCGTCTTTATTACGCAATTTAAGTCTTAATGAATCACATACTACTATTCCAAATAAATACAATATCTAATATTTAACCGCCATTACACTGTAGGTGGTGCTTATCTAATATAACGTTGATGCAATCGGAATACCTTTGTTTAGACGGTGCTGTTTGACGCTTGAAGAGTGAACAAATCGATGCCATCTTTAAATATAAATAAAAAGAAACCATTTTGTCTGAAACCTGGACACTAATACTAAAATAATAAGTGTTTTCTTGAGTTAACATATATGTTACCATTGGCGTATTACCTACAAAATTGACCATCCGTGGGAAAATAACGTATTCAATAATAAATATGATATAAGATATAAATCTAGATTGTTAACCAATGTACATATTTATATCTTGGGTATTGATTTTCTGTACCAGATTCACGATATCCCATTGGTACCATTGAAAAAAGGTTTTATGTTTCGCAATTTTGATAAAAAGAATACTAACATACTACGTGGTATTGCTTTCGTCTTATAATTACTCTTAATATCGACCATCAATATTTTAAAAAGAACACCATTAGTTATGTAATTGATACAATTCAATATTTTATGGCTGAATAAACTCTTCTTATAATAAATAACATGCATGCTGTTTAAAGAGTGGACCAAACACATCTCTTTACAATAAGCGGAAAGCGCAGAATATAAATAGACTAAGAGACTATACGCGTTGCCAGCATCGGTTGTACCAAATACATACCAGCATCAGTGAAAAAAGTTCAGTTCAAATGCGACATACATTGGTTTAATGAAACTGATGTCACGAGGACGATCGATTTGTCGGATCCTATATAATGGTTCGTTGGGTAATTAATGCTCATGGGTGTCATGGAATGTTCAGCATATTTTTCTCTATTTTTTATTTATGATACACTGTCTGCAAATGGCCATAATTAGCCGTCTTTATTAATCAGAATGGGACCAATTGTAGCAAAATAGAATGTCATTACTGAATTATAGCACGTGGTGTACATTTACATGCTGTCGAAATGAACGTATTCCTTACTTTTTTATGACGGGTAACCAATACACACTCTTAAAGACAATAAACCACACAACATTTTAGTTATACTAAATAAAATTATGAAATTTGCATGAAAAAACTTTATTTCTCAACCAATTATAAAGTTTCAATCGAATCTTTTACATGAAGATCTTTCCAAAGTATAGACGTTTCAGGGAAACAGATAACGTATACGTCATTTATATAAGCAAATATAATATTTAGAAACTTTGACTGTTAATTTAAAACTATAAGAAAGAGAATATATTATCAACATGAAGCGCTTAATGACTGTTAAGTGGAATACTAAAAATACTATCAAACATGTATAATCACTGTGCTACCACTCAATGTCAACATATGAATATCTTAAACTTATTAAACGGTTTGATTACCCATAACACAAGTGGGCTACTGATAATTAATTAAATTGTATTGAAATATTTATTGAGAGAGGTAAGAGACGAATGATAATGAGACACAATGTCTTTAATCAATTATCACGGAAACTTAGACCGTGGGGGTTTCGAACTCGTGACCGATTGTTAGGCAGACGCGCTAGAGACTGAGAGACTGAGATAATCAGGTCATACCAATGATATTAAAATGTCTTTGGGTTGGGAAAATATACGAAAGATGTCCATGTATTTGTTTATTTATATTAATTATGTGTTTACTTTGGTTACTTGTTTCATTGAATTTCTCATTTATTGGACATGGGTGAGTCAATGATATTTAATGTTGCTGTATTCAGTGTAATTGCATATGATCTGCTTAAAATATGACCGAAAGCTCGTTACGCTATCAAGAAGCAAAATGAAGATCCAGTTAGATTGAATCACTTTTTGAGTGTTATATATATTAATGCACCGGCTAAATCTCTCCTCTAGTATTGAATCACGTTGAATAAGCAATAAAGTGTATATATTTTGCTCAAGCATAAAGACAGATAACTATTAGAATGCATGATGCATATATAAGTTTGAAAGAAGTCCTGCCAACTGATTCTTAGAGGGGATCATCGATCAAATGGTATTCGTTTACATTTCATGAATTACACAGCAGTTCGTTCACGACGAACGACCTGTGTTTCACCCCTATAGAGCAATTTACGATGTTCAACTCCATTGTGATGATGCCTAAACAAACAAATTGACTGTTTTACAAATATTCAATCCCAGTCGTGTCAAACTAAAAATTGTATATGCTTAATGATGTATGCTGTTAATCGGAGAACTGTCATAGGGGATAATTTAGCGTAACTTAACTGTCATAAAACAAATATATTTCCTATGGATATTGGCTTTACGAGTGATAAATACAAAATATCGGTCGATAACTGATATGAAATCATATTACTAGCATTAATTTGCAACTAAGTTAACTATTGAAATAGAAAGATGATTAAACAAAACAAAATTAGCTCGCCTGTCCTGAAAATGTGAAGTAGTTGACGGAAACTGATAAAAACTGACTTATATTCCTGTTTGCGTTAAGATAAAATATGTTATTACAACTGAATAGTGTACGTTCTGCATAACAACATATATCACGACTGGCAGGTTATATAAAACATGCGGGCGTTAACGAGTTTATCTGGCATATTTCAAACTTGCTTATCAACACAATATCATCAGATTGAAAATAAGGCGTTACTTTTACTACTTGACAGACGTCTATGCCATGTTTCGCGGATTTCTTAATCGATGTCTTGTTTACAAATCTCTTCCTAGTCTGGCTTGTAGTTTTACCAGAAAACGCTATGCACATTTGAATACTGCTGTGTTTGCAAGAGAATATCTTGGTCACCATCTCTTTCTTAAATGTGGCAATAGGGAAAAAGTGTGACTGTGTGCACTCATAAACACTTAAACATAATTCCAAGGCGATACTCACTGATGGCATGGTTTGTAATCGTGTGTTGGTTTTGTTATTTGAAATATACGTTTGTTGTGTTTGATATATATTTATCTATTCATGACCATGTAAACATCTTAAAAGTATGACAACCACAACAATATATCAACTGTTTTACATTATCCGACATCGTATAATTTTTGATGATTTCATCTACTTGTATTCATAAATAGAGGACGCCAATGTAGCAATACATTAACTATATAACGCCGTCAACAAGATATAATCAATGCATTGTGAAATCCACTGTCATATCATTATTCGTGATGCCAACAATGTAATTATGACTTGATCATGACATGTCACTAAAAATAACCTTTACAACCAAAGTGATTCATCACTTTATATAATGAGTAAATCAATTGGACGTCACGCCAAATTACATAATAGAAAATGTCATTAATAACACTAACTTTACCTTGTTATACATTTAACGATGGTTACAACATTTGATGAAGGGATGTTAATATTCTATGGTCAAATAATCTAAACTTTCAAATGCCACGTCTGCTGTTGGAAATGAATGTTCTTGTTTATGAAAACATTTGTCAATTAAAAGTATAACTATTCGACTCTTTACAAGCTTACATGAATTAGATACAACTTTCGAAAACCGAATTTGTGTTTTTCTTCAGATTACTACTGCCATGCAGATTTTTTATTTGCTATCGATTTTCAACTGCGTACCTATATCAAACATCAATTAATCTGTTTGCTTATTACAGATGTTATTAACATGTAAGTTAATTGTAGCCGTAATATCCAGAAGAAGATAATCAGACGTACAAAAAACGAATACAAGTTAATTGAACGATTACGCTTTGAACTCGACCGAGCCTCGATAACAAGGTATTGCTAAAGTTGCTGGCAGATGGGCACAGTCAGAAACTGTTTTATTAAGATATAATGCGCCTTTACTGTAACGTAATTGCATTCAACACTGACAGCTTAACATTCATTGAAGTATTGGAAATGGGGATATGCGTTCTCTCTGGTTTATAACATGTAATAATAATTATCTTCGGCATGGACAGATATATAATGATTTTTTTTATATATGGACTCTCTTACGGATTGAGGGATGTATTTCTGGAATATTAGATTTTATTTACCTGTTAGAATATAAATTATTTAAATCGTAAGTTTTCAATGCCTCCAACTTTGAGAAAGCAAATATTAAACAGTTACTTAACACAATGAAATGATATTTACTTTAATACATATTATAAATGATATTTAACATAGAATTTGTCGTCACAACAGCATAGCTTGACAGAAGATTATATAACATATATTTTTTTAAAGAATCCTTCATCTTTATGTCTAAACAAATTTCGTTACAATATATGTAAGTCGTGATAAAGTCCATTATATTATACATAAACACTGGAAACATTTAGCTTGCCCAAACAACAGCATAGCATAGAACCTCCATGTCATCAATTAAATAAACGTATCCGATCGCAGCAATTCAAACTACGACCACAATGACCATGTTCAACCTAGACAACAAATATAAATGTCTCACACCACAAGTACATTTCCTATAAGGCACCATTGGAATTTTATTGTTCACAGTGTAAAGAATAAAATTTCTTTGCTTGTTTTTCAGATCTGTAATTATAATCAAAAACTCATATCTTGACAGATAATTTTTAAATGTAATTATTTTGCGATACCTATCAAATTCCAGACTCGTGCAATCACAATAACTATCAAGTTCAATTTCACAGACTTGACTGAAGTTTGGTATCGCGATATGAAATACTTGTCGTTACTTTACAGATTTTCCAAAACTGTCAGCAGAAAATGAGAAAATAGAGTTGTTGCAATAATTATATGAAAATTAGAAATTGTCATATTGGAGAATGTTATACTAATGAATGTGGACGAAAATATTAATATATGTAACGAATCAAACATTTGATAGATTACGTGTAGTATAGCTACGAAGAACAGAAGCTATATGCATTGCGGGATGTGTAACATTCACATGACACATCAACTAACAAATAACATTCTATTGCATTGATTATTTTAATAACAACATGTAAACGGGACGGGAATGCAGCGGATAGAGTGTTGGCCGTTCACGCTAGCGGTTGTTGAATAGATTCCAAATTCAACCCGACGGTCAGCAAAAAAACTCAGTACTGTTCTACCTAGGAAACGGACTCGAAAGCGTTTAAAATAAGCGTTGAGCTTTCTACGCAACTGAGCTAAATAAACTAGTGTATACTCTACACTAAAAACTGACATTACAAACATACTTGTAATGCATAATATAGAGTGCAATGTAGTTAAAACATTGAAAAAAGTACAGGTGTTTATGAAATTCGATTTACAACTCAATAAACAACGCAGAAAAATGCTTCACACTGACTATTTATTAATACACTTAACAAAGTACCATTATACTAAAGGTAGAATGCCATTGTATTATCAATTGATGTTACATATTAGGTTTTTAATCGGATTAAATGTATTTCCAATATTGCTTATATTGAATTCAAATAAAACTTCAAGTACTAGTTTGATGTTGTGGTGATTGTGTTCTTTAAATGATTGTAAATGATTTTAAATGTTAAAATGAATATATAATTTCTTAACTTTGATTCATTTTACAAAATACAATTTAGTAATATGTTTCAATGGTTTGCATTTCAGACAATTTATTTTTGTTTTTATACTCTATGTATTGGAACTTGATGTTATCTGATACTTCCAGACACAAATTTAACAAAACCGCTGCAAAGATCAAAGTCCTAAGCATATACTTCTATTGTTGTTTATTGCATCAAAAGCAGTAAAATTTCGTTTTGGAAATTATTCTCAACATATACTGAGAAACAGTTAAAGTATTCCCATAACGGAAATAATAGAAAATATACGCTAAAGTTTGGAAAACACTTTCATTTACTAGGAAATACATTCAATAGATAGACGACACCACTGGTTATTCGTAATACTGTCTATTATATTAGTAGATATTATATATTGAGATGTATATCCTGAGATTGTATAACAATCGGTTAATATCAATTAATATCAATTAAGATATCGTGTGATCGAATTCCTGTGTACGTTTCACTACACAGTTACGCCCGTTCCCTCCCCTAATGGTAACATGTTGGTTTACCTACCAGTTATTGTGCATTTCTATGCTATGAAAAGTATAAACTACCTATAAAAATTATACGCGGAATAATTTATCGTGGATATCCTATACCTAATTTTATAGAAAATAAAGAACAAAATTCATCTATTCAGTGAGATCTTATATGTCTCACACAACAATTAATTTTGCACTGATCTACATATAGGGAAATGCACTTCTAGAACACATTACCAATGGTTCTAAAAGCATCTTGTTTCCATAGATCGCCATATGTTATCTGTTGCTCCAAATATGTAGGAAAATCATGCGGTTGACCACAACGCATATTCAAACTGCTATATCTTCATCAAACAACACACTGTGTCAGCCAAACTTGGCATTACTCATAACAGTGATCCAACTTTTCATATCTAGAGGAAAACACGGACATTTAAAGCATTTTCAAAAGAAATATGCCCATCCAATTTGCACAGCTCTAATTTCTCGAAAAAACTTTCACCCGCGCACAATTCATATTTTGACCACTATTATGTGACATTTGGAAAAACAGGATTGCATTATTTTATGACTTATTCCCATTATAATGATTTTAAACTTTAAAATTGATAACCAGGAAATCATGACAGCGTAAATTAAATGTAAATAGGCTTGTAGTATTTTATTCCCTAACACAATGCGCAATTTACGTCATCATTGCAATATAAAAAAGACGCGGCCTGCTGTTGAATGTTTTCCATAGAGAAGGTTTCATTACTCTATAATGAATACATTTCGCTGTTGGCATTTTATTGTATAATGAGACGTAAATTCTATTCTTTGCATGCCTAAAATAGTTTTCGTCCAGACAGATACATTATAAAGCCACGTGTTTAACGGACGGAATAAATGTTAAGCTTTGTAATGTATTAATATAACCATTATCACCTTGGGTGGTAACACTTTCATTATGCGTTTTGCATTGTTCGTTTCTCTATAACAAAAGTCCAAGTTGACTAAAGCAAGAATAAAAATTAACAAAAAAGTTTAGTACACCATTTATTTTGACTTATTTATTAGGCATACGGTTTGTTCTACAATTTATTATGACCTGAAATAAAAATGAAATGTTAAACTTAAAAATTCATTCTTATTTAATATCGATATTTGATAATACTGCACTATTATTGATACTAAGAAAATATAGTACTTACGTTGGCGAACTCACGTGACATAATGGTACGTAGTGGCGTAGAAATCGAAGAAAAAGTGCCTGCTTCAAGTTACACTTTGCAAATAATCTTAATATTTCATAAAGAAACACAACAAATTCGAACGTCGCCTCGGGGCTATGAATAACTCGATTTATTTGTAAAAAAACGGGCAATTTGCTCAATTATGGTAGAGAGTGCACAAATATACGCCGTTTCATTTTTCTTGCAAAGAATATGAATTTTTGCATGACCCCGTTTTTTCAGGAGACGTAACATTTAAATGACACAGACAGCAAAGTAACATACACACACACGTTACTATCAATCTAAAAAGGTACTATGGTTATATAGAAAAGACGGGACGGCCAGTAACAAAAGTCGCCACTATATGTGAAATCACCTCTCATTTGTTATAATACATATTGTGTACAACCATTTGAAATAATTATACAGATAATGTCATATATCATCTTTTCTAACAGTTGCAATTAACTCAATTTGTATCACTACTGTTAGATTGGTGTAACCTCGTATGCATTAATGATTGTCAATTTCAGATGATGTTTAAAAATACATACGTGTAGTTAACATATGTGTAACAAATGTGCACAAAACTCCAATGTATATTATAAAATCATACACTATATAAAACATTAGATTGATGTTTAGTTTGTTTGTTATACAAATTAATTTAAAACATCGTTCAGTGTAACATTTTATCATCTAAAGGTAACATACTACAGAAACACACTAAAACAGTTATGGACGTAAGTGCACTCATCACTCCATCTTTAATGCCTCAACAGCGATAACACGTTTGTTATTGTATATGCAATTGATCCACAGAAAATATCATAAGCTTGGGTTAGATAAACGTTTGCTTTGTCGGGCAGGAATGTTTATCTTGCAGTAGCACACAGATACACATATCGATGACGATGTGTTTGCGTTGTACTTAACCCCCTATTAAACGCATTTAAATTGTTTATTATGTCAATACATTCATAACTTTAAACTCATAATTATAACTGAGGCGAACAGTTTACCTTTGTTTCGCTTCAGTTTAATCAATACAATTTGGAACTACTTTCAGGCACATTTCGATACATGAATGAAAGTGTTGCTTCTTTTATAATAGAAAGAGATAAAACAACTAAATAATGACACGATAATTAAAATACGTTGGTAATGCATGTTCGGCTCAAACAAAATACCAGAACACTTGTTTATTTAACCCTGCCTCACCTATCTGACACATGCATGGTATTTTCTATGAAGTAATCCAATTACGAAAACAATCATGAGAATGAATTTGATATGTTGGGAAAAATTATTTGTGTTTAAATATTTTTTTAAAAAACTAAAAAGGATATGATAAACGTGGTATACGTAAAGATATCTTGAGCAACATAATTGTAATTTATATTTCGTCTAGTCAAAGTAGTCATTAAATAGTATTCTTATTTACTTTTAGTCATATGTCTGGTTTAGATGCGTTTTGGTCATAATATAGTTCTTTGATACCAAATGAATTGACAATGTTCTGATATTCTTTAAATATTTACTCGACTATTTTTAAACTTGTACAAATGAAATAAATATAAACAACATTACAACAACTCGAATATGTAAGTTTTATAATGTTTTACGGACAAATCATATCTAATATGATTTAGAGCAGGAAATTAATATTATCCTGGAAGTCAGTCTGCTATTTTTTTACAAATTGTTACCGATATGAAAAAGATCCCAATTGTTGAAGGTGAGTGTATCAATTGAAATATAATACCATAACTTATACAGGGTAATCGCCATGCAGAACATTTCGTCGGTTAGTTGTTTTATCCTTGAAACTTTACTAAATTTATCTACGTTTTTTAATCGCCATCTTTGAACTGTTCTTTATAAAATTTATTCTACATTTTGTAGGGACACGTGGTCATATCGGAAGTAGGTTGGTTGGCTTTACACTTATAGGTATAGAATATTATGTATGGGACTAACTAAAATAACTTTAAAATAACATTAATTATTCTATTGTTATCAAAAAGAAACATTTTTCTAATAACACCGATATTGTTATTTGACAAAACGTCAGCCTATGACTTTCTTAATCAATTCTGAAAGTGTTTGCATTCGACCAAAGAATACATTCTAATCATCCAAACATAATTATGAGGTTTGGTTAAAAACAACATTTAAAAAAATGGGTTGATCATTGCTGATATTTTTAACCAAATAAATATAACAGAAAAAAACATAGATTTCAGTACATTTTTCCAAAGATTAAAATATTTGTTATCCATTGTTAAGATGATGCTTATCTTAAGTTCAGTTTCACATGTACAATTAAATGACATCGTTATGATCTAATTCTTATCAAAATTTACAAACAGTTAGGTTTCAGCGTCCAAACTCGTATTATCTTAGAACGAATAGCACAAAATGAGCACGGCGACATACTTAGAAAATATTAAACATGATTTTAACTGAATTAAAACAAGAGGTCCAAGAGGGCCTGAGGACGCTCTACTTGCTCATAATGGCCAAAGCAATTTTTCAAAATTTCACAATATTTACACTCTTTGGGGGTCGTCTTAACAACTTATGGATAAATATCCCACCACACTCATACTGAACAAAAAGTTAAAAGCTATGAAAAGGAATAACTTTAAATTCCCATACCATTCATCTAAAAAAATAGTCGCCGTACAGAACCCTTATACAACCCAAACCCTTGATGTGTCAGAATTTCAATCACAATATCAAAATCAAAATATTTACACTCTTTGGGGGTCGTCTTAACAACTTATGGATAAATATCCCACCACACTCATACTGAACAAAAAGTTAAAAGCTATGAAAAGGAATAACTTTAAATTCCCATACCATTCATCTAAAAAAATAGTCGCCGTACAGAACCCTTATACAACCCAAACCCTTGATGTGTCAGAATTTCAATCACCCATTCTTAGGGATTTATTAAGAGCAGAAATGATTTTGGTCTATCTGACTTACCGCCCAATAAGTATTGCTAAACATATAGAAGCTCTTATGTATTCGTCAAAAACAAACCACTCATGGTCAACAGGTTCCTTGTAACCTAAATGATTGACAATAGCCGTCCTTGAAACAACAGATAAACCCGCTTAACACATTTTTAGTGTCTGTGTCACAGAAATAGTTTTAACACCTCTAAGTGGAGTACACTCCCTAGTCGGCAGACGAAATTGTTGTTTCGCATCCACTATGTACATTTCTGTACGTACGCCTCATGAACTTAAAACCACCGATTCCACTGTTTTCAATAATTGATTCCATTAAGTGCTTCCATCATTCCACGGGCATGAGATATGAAGCATCAAATATTTGCATTGTTTATAGTCTTGTCATCCATTACAAAGATATGAAGTATTAAACTACTTCGAATAGAAATGATAACGATTTAATAGAGCCAGAACCACAGCTTTGGTTTAGTTTGTAATACAAATACAACTACGAAATCTGACATCATCAAAGCCAATGCTTAATTTGAGCCATGTATCATAACCGTTTCGAGTAAATCTATTTGAACTGATATTTAAAATGCTTTTAATTTAATCAAATTCCTCTATTAGTTTGAATTAGATTTCTGACACAAGGAACATTGTTAAACAAAATAAAATTAGCAATTATTTCTATTCATTATCAATATTACGGATATTCTCCTACTAGCATACGTACTGTTCGCTGTCAGCATACCGACTCATTATCTTGACTCATTTTTGCTCATTGCCAATATTGAAGATGTTTTTTTAATAGTTTGACAACACTTTTTTTAACTCTGTAACTTTCTTTTCGTTGATGCTCTCCTTTCCTAAAATTGGTCTGGTTGTTCATGAATTTGTATGTTGTAATCAAATATATAAGAAGCCTATACTACATGCAGTATTGTAGTACGGGCTATTATAAGTATAAGCACAGTATCAGCTTATATAGAGTAAAACTAAATGTTGCTAATTACTTCTTAGAATGTATATGATTATAGCCAATATAACGTGCAGAATTAATCAAATCAATAGCAACGCTTTTTCAAAATGCTCTTCCATTAATCCAATTGTATACATCTCAGACGCTGCACATAGATTAGTTGCTTCACGCAAACAATATAGCCGGAGGTTAAAACATTTTTGTTCATGCTCAAATCAAATTTGAAGTCAAACACAATATCAGATTTAGAATTAAACACAAAGTAAAACTAAAATACAAGCATCTGTAATTTGTGTATTTACATTTGAGCTTACCATTCGAAAAACGTTTTAGAACGTCGAATAATGGTCGATCATGATAAATGTTTTATCTATTTCCGGAAATATATAACTGATCAATGATGTTTCATATTTGGGAGGTGAGTTAAATGTGTATCAAATATTTTGTAACACTATTACTATTCTTTCCTCAATAGTTATACAACGTCATTTGTATAAAAGAAGCGACATATGCATCAGAGGGGAAAACTCACAGACAAAATATTCAACATTTATATATTATATCCTTGTTTATAAATGCTGCCATACGAGTTTGAATAATGAATTGGCAAACCTAGTGTGTGTGAGTCAGTTTATAAGGGGAATGAATGTTTCATGTACCATCTCACACCTCTAGCACCGCCAAACCTAGTATTCTATTTCCGAGTGATATTAAATGAATAATTATTGCCACAATGAGTTCCATGATCCCAACGAACTGTACATGTTCCCTTACCAAATTATTACGTTTTCACATATTCCATGTGATTGTAGAGATTTTAGAACATGCTTCCGTATCGTGTCGTCTGTAATTGATGCGTGTGCGTGAAAAATCGCTCGCTGCACGATTCGTCACTGATACGTGCACGGATTACGTTTCACGGATTAATACAATGTTCCAACGTATTTCCAATATAAGCGATTTTCCAACAATACGGACACGGACATGGAAACGGACCATTGACGCGTCCTCGAAAATAACATTACATAAGTACCCGTATCCGTAAAGGGATTCTTACTTTTAAGAAAGCTGCAATCATAGGAAATCTGTGCAAACCTTGGTTGTAATTTGGTGGGGGAAAACCCGAATTCTTCATTCTGTTTTGTCTTTTTTCATTTCTCGAATCAACATTATAGTTGTTATGATTAGATTTTATTTTTGAAGCCAAATTACAAAAGAAAAGTATTTATAGATCTTGTCCGATTTTCTTAGGCAATGAAATCGCTCAGTTGTTTTTAAAATAGAATGTTTCATTTAACATAGAACCTTCAATTTTCCCTTCAAAGATAAAAAGAACGTTCTATTTTGAACCAACTTCTGAAGCTGCAAAGTCAATGCTGCAATTTTTAGTACGGTGGCGAATCCACGTGAGCTTATGCTAAAAGTCAAAGGAAAGGTGCCGGTTTCCGGTAAAATTTGTGCAGATTACTTTCTTGAAATTAACTTTCATGAAAAAATCACAAAACTAACGCCGTCTCTGTAAAAAGATGAACATTCGGTGCTACGTGTATTAACTGGCCATGCAAAATGTGCAACGGCGTATATAATTTTGTTTGTAAATTTCACCATCCCGTCTTTTCAACTTATCAAAATACGACGTTGCACTTTATACAATTAATACGTCTGTTCTTTGGTAACTTAGACAGTTTAGTTTCAACTTATTTATTTTACATTGATTGTGAAACAAGTAACACTCGAAGTTTTCCTTGGCAGAACCAGTACCAAACAAATGCGAAAAGACAATGTCTTTCACACATAACCGTGACGAGGGATCGAACCCTCGACCCTCCGATCATGGAACCGATGCTCTACCACTGTACCAAGAGAATCCATTTAATAACGCCGATAGGTTCATCTCCATGCAGCGATGTCGTTCGTCTTTGTTTTGTGAATGTTCATGAAATATTGAGAAAGTGATTAGCAAACATTTTACCTGAAGCGAACACTTTTCATTCGATTTTCAAACCAGTCCATAGTATCAGGTCACGTCGATTCGCTGCCGCAAGCAACTACAAAATAATCGCAGTGATGTAACATGCGCCCTATATCCATTTAATCCAACTTACGAGGCGAAATAATAATTTTGAAATAAACAGTGATAAAGCGTATGCGCTCGGGTTTATTATTTGTGTCTTTCATTGGCTTAATTCTATAAATAAAAATAATGCAACAAGACCATGACTGGTACCCATAAACGAGAACGTAGACCAACTTCTAAGAAGTTAGAATTTACATTGACTTTTCTACTGGCGTAGAAAATACCATATAACTTCTAACCTAAACATGGATATTGTTCACCAACACATAGACTAGTGTTTTACAGACACGAACCACGGGCATAGACCATCGCGGATGAATAGAATAGCAGCTTACTGTCGCTGGGTTCTCAAGGAATAATTTTTAAACTGTTTGAGGTCTGTTTGTGTTGTAGTATATCTGCACTGGTAAATGTGTCACACAGTGTCTGGTAAAATATAAGCGGATGGTATTCGAAGTCTCTAGTTAGTTGACTACTAATGGACATAAACTGACTCAGAGGTTTTTTGTGCAGGCGAATAAATAATGAAATATAAAACAACGTAATTGTCTACTAAATAACAAAAGATACATAGTACAATGTTTGAAACTGTTATATATTGAGTTACATGGACATCACATATATTTTGATTGTTTAAAGCAAGCAATACGTGTTCACCAGGGAAAAAAATTAATTTCAAGTTGTACCCGTCGCTTTACAAAGCTTTAAAATGTAATCGTTGAACAACATGGGCCTGAAACATGGTCTACAGGTGCACACAACAACTGTCCTTTACCTTTGTCAATTGCCATGACTATATTAATACAATGTGATGAGAGGGCAAAATTCAAAGTCTAACGTAATTATTATAATTCAAATCATAATTTATTGACTATCTTTTTATCAAAAATATCCTATACTTGAAATGATAAAATACAAATAACACAAGCAATGCACTGATTTTCGGAGTATATTGGTTATATTAGTTTTAACTTGAATTTGAGCTGAGTATTAGATAAGAGAATGTATGGGGTATATTTATGCAACCGCAATATGCAATATATTGGCATTCTCCATTAGTGTATATTCTATTATGTGTTCATTAATTAATCTTAAAATAACCCTATATCAATTCATGTACTCATATGATTGTAGTCAATGCAAATTATACATATTAAGAACGTTTCCTCTGAGTTTTAAGCCAAACGTAAACATCATTCCTCACGCTTTAAACTTTAATTCGATTCAGTTAAACATAAAACTCTACATACTTGTGAAAATACAGATAAAAGAACTCACTCTAAAGGTAGGTATTAACTTGAGGATATATCTAAACTATAATTTGGGATTAAATTATTTACGTTAAAGTACAGTTATTTATGTAAAAATTATGAAGTTGAACGTTGTTTATGTGCAAATTATGTATGACTTAGAACAGCTGATTTGTAAACCATTTATAATTTACATCACAACAAAATTGCAATTTTAAGATAATTATTGTTTTCGTTATCATTTGTTGTTTGTGTTAGTTAAACAAAACAAAAGTTAGTAACACACAAACACATTTAAGCATAATACACAGCATGCTGAAAGGCTCAAACACTGCAAACGTCTTGTTGTATTTCTGCAATTTGTTTTTAAATGTAAACCACGACGGAGATAAAAACAAGCATTAATTAAAAAAAATATTGGAAACAATTTATAATTGTGTAAAATTTAAGATTAATGATATGTGAAAACAAATGTTTAAATAGCCAATTTAACACAATAATCTATAATGCCAAATAACGGACCAACATTCTCATTGTCGGTTTAAGGCCGAATAGGTTAACATTATAAATTAACACTACCAATCAATTCCATGAATATTGGAGTTGGGATTTATCTATAAACTCAATACAAAAGTGTTTCTTTAGAAAGGGCCGAACAATTAAAGACCTGTTCTATTAATAAACATATCCATGGTAAAGCCCAGTGTGACTTAAAATAGGGACACTGTGTAGCCAGTATTGTGGCAATAATAATACTCGGAGGTCAGCACATCTGATATACAAACGGCATGTTTGGTACTGTACCATTTTAAAATAGCTATAATGAAGCCAATAACACACATGGCAACATTTTACACTAACACTAAAATAAAATGCAAAAAGAGATTTAGATGCAAAATTCTAGAAAACTGATATTAGATCACTCGGACGAACAAATTAAACACACAATGTAGTTGTGCCAATTTTCCAGCTTGTCCAGCGGTCATTTTACACTCGACCTAATATTCATTTTACTAGATTTTAGGAAGGTGTGATAATCAGTGCACAAAATTCATTTAGTATGAACTCATTTGTAAGAAGACGTATAGACGGATCCATATGTTTTGTCAAGGAGCGGATACTTTTTAAATCAGGTGTTGGAAATGCATAACTGAGAGATTTTTTTCCCACAAAACAAGTACGTTTTGAGTTATTTACTAAACATTCATGGATGAGGGAAGAACGCATGTCCACCCCTAAATCATCCAGTGATTTTTATATCATTTCTAAATACTTGTAGTCCCTTGTAATATCATTTATATATGTTTTGATCATGTAGAGTATAGGTCGCTTTGTTTTGTGTATGACACTGACGATAATAAGTCCTGCTAATTCCTTTCACTAAATGTGCTCCCTGCACTTGCGGGGTTCATATCATAGTTCAATAGTTTTAAATATAAATAATAATAAGAGCTAATTGTGAAATTAAGAGCTAATTGTTATATTACTTACTGAGACAAAGTAAACACAAAACGCACCAACATAGCAAATACATCAAATGATAATAACAAAAATCAATACAAACACAAAGAAAATATAATGATAAGGGCGCTGATTTGAATGGTCAGTAACACTTTCACTGAGGGACCTAACAACGTTTAAAAGTATTCGACTAGTTTCCAATTTGTAGGATGAGTCGGTGTAAATATTGCAGATATAATAACATATGTTCCGGTATAATACACAACAAAATTTTAATGGGTTATTACGTACATAATATTCACATTATATAAGTTTTTGTATTTTTATCAACGATACTGCTTTTATTGTATCACGTCCAGTGCTAGAACTATGACCGATAGTTTCGATATTAGGTACAATAACATTACTTTTGTATCGATTATCAAAACCACCAAACTAGCCGAGAAGTCTACAGTGACTGTTACACAGTAACATGGACCAGAAGCAGGGGAAGGTACCGTATATATTATCAATTAGAACATGTAAGTGTAACAGTAGGCGTAGCGTCATAATGAACGACTCATAAGAATAACTGACCAAGTAGCTGTGTATATATATTATAAAGTATTTGTCCTTCACGCACATTTCTATATCTAATTACCAGACAATCCTACTTATAGAATTAATTGAAAACACAAATATGTGTTTGACAAAACAACAACCTGGTAAATCACCAATCCCAAATACCTAGTATCCACTCCCCCTTCGTTATAGAAGTATACGATGTACAAACCCAGAAGTTTGCTTTATAAAACCAATAAATATTGTGGAGCTTTTTCATAAATATCGAGGAATTATTTACACCCACGTTATGTGCATCATATGTAAGCATCAAAGAGCCTTAATTATGTTTTTCTATAATAGATCAATAAAAAAAATTGATGAGGAATGTGAACAAATACTACATTTAAACATATCCATCAAACATCGTTAATCACGACAGCAACATACCGTTTAATATATGAACGATTATGTTCTTTCATAATTTGAATATAATTTAAAAACATTTTCCCTTTTTTCCATATATTTTCTATATGTTCATGCATGGCTCTTTACAATTTACAATTGTTAAGGCATACATTTGGATTTCATAAACAATGAGTACATCATGTGGTTATCAACTGACTTTATCAAGCGTGGCATTAACCTATCATATGATTATGTATTCATTAGTTTTAATTTAAATTCTGTAGTTGAACAAAATTTACAAACTACATCTTATATCTGACAATTACATGGTGTTATTTGTTTTTAGTAATTAACGATGTCAATCTATATGTTCGTGCAGATATAAGCTGCTTAAAGTACTCATTGTTATTCGCAATTGAAGCCATTTCTCATAAATATTGTTCACAAAAATAACTACAGATACCATAGAATCATATATTCCTGGTGAATTGCCAATTTGCAGTTCGTTATCTCTGAACAATTGATCCATGACAATGGTACTTTGTTATACTTATAACCAAGAAAGATTATATAAAACATATATTTATCAATGAAACTTATTCCCAAAAGAGATGGATGGCTTAGAATTGATTTCACAGGGTAATTAAATAGAGCCATCGACATTATAAACTGACAAGTAAGATATCCCAATGGACTCGAAAGGATGTCGTCCCTATCACCATTGATTCACACTGGAATTTATAATAATATATTGGAGTAAAAGGTGCTTATATATGTGATTCGATCTGTACCCTAGTAAATGTCCGGTTTGCGTATTATTGTTTTGTAATCCGTTTCATTCTCATAATAACAACATTACATATCGTTCAAACCTAATTCATGCCATCAAATCTCGTTATTTTAAAATTTTTTGAGGACAATGGTCAGGTGAAATTAAATATAAATTGTGGCACGTGCATGTGATCTCTCTTTTTTTTTAGACTACTTGGGGCTTTTTTGGTTTTTAATGAATGTATTACTGATTTCATAGAGAAAGAGAAAAGTACTAAAATGATGTAAAATGGGAAAAAATACTGTTTGTGTAGTTGCGGGTACCTAATCTCGTGTTAAATTGAGTGGGTATCAATTAATTTTTAATGGCATAATTTACCTAAATTATGCTTGTATTGCGACGAGTGTGCAATTTTTGATAACTTCTTTGTTTTCTTAGAAAAAAAGTGGAAAAAGTTGGTCACTGTTATCAATTTTTAACAGAATTTTCATTACATCATTTTCCTCAAGACATAGTTCTTCATTATGTATAGTGACCATTTAATGTCATTTTTCTTTAATTTTGTTGAAAACTTTTGTATATCGGGGTTTATTATTGTTTGTGATCGTAAAATTCCATACACATATCACATACACGAAGTTCATAGCTCCATCTCTCACCACACAATATATACAATATGGGTTAGCTTGAAACTGTTATAAATACAAGGATATATACATTTAACTTCCCAAAACGTTTATGGTACCTTTTTTAATTTTTTGAAGTTTTGATCTTGACAAAAATCTCAATTTTAGCTTGACCATAGTCCTTAAGTAGTAAAACTATTTTTAATATTACGATTTAAAACAATGTTTTTTAAGCTTCAATACGCGCTTAAATGAGCTCTGAAATTTCATTCTAAGTCAATAATGTACATGCTTGTCACACATACACAATTATCACTATCTCTGGCGTGTATTAGAAGTTTTTTTTTCATCACAAAACAACAAACTATTTGTCACCAATTAAAAAACTTAATTCATTTGAATGCTGCAGTAAGATTATAAAATATTCTCCTTTTCTTAGATTATATTGATTCATATGTTTATATGTATTAATCTATATAATAATGTGTTCAATGTAGTATACGGACACAAATACAACTATCTTTATTCAGCTATTAAACATACAACGAGTTTATTGCCTACACAATTATATGAAAATACGACTATAGTGAGAACATGAACAATTAAAACTTGCATTTGTTATATACTATAATATCAACCTAGATCAGATCCATAAAGAAGCACACAATTTATTTTATTCACGTTTGCATTTACCTTTTTCTTTAGATCTATACCTTAAGTGATGTTTCTTAATATGAACGCAAAATAAATAGAGTTTGCTCAGTTATGGACAGTACGTTTTGCCATATATGCCATAAGCATATAGAATTTGTTTAAGTTTGGCCGTCGGCAATAGTTATGTTTTAAATAAAGTTAAATAAATATTTTTTTTAACGTTTTGTTAGAGTTAATCAAATTGTTATTTGTCATTATTGTAGTTTTCAAATTACAATTTGCAAACGACCAATGACATATTTATATCAAATAATGTATAAAATATCTCTATTTTATAAAATTGATTCAACATTAAAATTCTTATAGACACACTTTATCCTGGATTCTTTCTTAATTGCAATTGTATATATTTCTTATTTATTTGTTAACGGTGAATTACAAATACATATTGCCTATTTAATTTGTTAAAGGGTAATACTTAAAAAAATTCAGGTAGGTCAATTTTATAGAAAATGAAAATATATATCCAACTGAAAGCATATCTTTAAGATATGACAGCCATCTCAACGACACAAACACAACCATGTCATATTACAAGGGGTCGCCTTCTTTAAAACGTTTGTATAGTTAACAGTGCGTTTAGCTGAAGTACGATGTTAAAAAATGTTGCAAGTACAAACTGATTGCGAATAGGATTGTATCTAAAAAACAATGTGTCATAATCAGATGTTGTAAACACTTATAACGTAAATAGAGTTGGTTGAAATCTGTGACGTATGAAAGTATCAATATTTGTTATTTTAATAGTTTCTCTCGTATAAAAAATATTAACACGTCCTATGTTTAAGAGGATTTCAACGAGTTGTTTGCCAACATTATAAATACAATTAATGATTTTAGAAGCATAAATAACAACAAACAGCTGCTGTGAAGATACACTAATTGAAATCATTAAGCTAGTCGTTGCACCTATAAATGCAAATTTATAGTTGAATTGTGCAGTAAATGCAAACTTTTATGAATAAAATGTACTTGAAACGTTCATAATCAAATGGACGCGGTATGTCCTCCTTTGAGTAAGAATAAGTAATCATTTTCCGTGACCAGACTTTTTTATCTATTTCCATTTTGTTAGTGAGATATGCCATCTTGAACAAACAACTACTAATATAAATGAAATATAAAATATGTATAACGTTTTGCAAATAATCTGATCGAAACTTGATTCCATTCAACCTTGATATGTCCACGTTCCTTTACATTTCCACTTACATACTCGACAGCGCATGGTTTAAAGAGTAACTATACTAAGGTATGTAGTTGTATATGCAATGCAATGTTGACACAACCTGAAGTACATTGTTAAGTTAATGGAACATTGCCTTTTACTTAAAACATGACACCGCCTATGATAATGTACAGAATATTATTGATTTCTCATTAAGTTTCTCAAATAAGTTAATAATGTTTAAATTTAGTTCAAACTTATTTGTTTACTTCGACTGTGAAACAAGTTCTTATAAATCACGTTCGATGTCGTCCTGGGTAGTGCCAGCACTCAGAACATGCGGAAACGTTGTCTATCTCAAGAACACAACACATAGCCGTGACGGAGGATCGAACCGACGACCCTCCAATCATGGGTTCGGTGTTCTACCAGTAGACCACGCACTGATGTATAAATTTCTACTAGTATTACTAAAAAAATAGTATGTTAAGTCGTGAAGCATTAACCCAGTCCGGCTATGTGTACACAGGTTGTCGATAACATAGTAGTCGATAAAATTTTGATGCAGTTGTCGTCTGCTGATGTATAATCAGGTTTGTCTGAATCAATCTCTTGAAATGTCAGACAATTTAATTCTACTCCTAGCGATTACTATAAATGTGTTTGTAAATGGAATTTGATTATTGATATCAGAATAGTGTTGAATTTCCTCTAAAATGCAGCGCGTTTCAGACAAAAACATAAAACACGAAATTTGACGTTCTTTAGTCTGCTACAATTTTTCCATTTCACCAATAAGTACAATGTGACAATACTTTTTTTGACAATTAATACGTATGATGTTGTAATACTACAGAACATAGATTCCTCATCGTCATATTTGTAATGGTAAGTGTTTAAAATTAGCCTTAGATTGTCCCAATGGAGATTTATTTCAAACTTTTATCATGTGTTCGATTTCAAGAATAATTGCTGTTATTCATATTTAATACACGTAATTCTTTTGTGAAACATTTGACAGCAGTATATATATTTCGCTTCAATCATTTCATCACTTTGTTTAAAATATGTTAGAAAAACTATAAAATATAAAATATCTTTCTTTGTAAATATGTCTTCCAAAATATATTTCTATATACAAGGAACGTGCGCGTCTCAATTCTGTTTAACACAGAATGTGGTCTTGTTGAATAACTATACCAAATTGGATTTTTATTGATGTCCAGATTCGGCCCACCGGCAGTTCATTTACAGCATCAAAGAGAATAAATTACGTTACGTGTAGCACCCGGTACATTTATAGAATAAATATTGTATATTGGAACTTTGTTTAAATGATTATCCCTGACTTTCCTTGTACAATCACGTTAAAATAATAACGGAATGGTACACACACTGATATATCCATGTTTGACTTTTGTATTTATATAAAAATACAAATTGATAATTCAATTTATATTATGTATTCTTATTTAAAATTAATTTCGCTTTATCCTCAAGACAGCATTAGGTTCAATTTGTAGAAACAGAATCCCCAGAAGTGTATAAAATAGTAACATATGCAAGCATTCTATTTGTAATTTAAGATAAATGGGAGTAAATCACGGAGTAATGAGATTCCTATAGGTTGATAGCACACTTGTTGTTAAACTTATCTACCTTTAACGGTTTCAACTTTATCATTATTACGATTCTGAACACAAGCTTAGACTACAAAGAGACAATGTTTAAAATTGAAGTTTGATATATGGTTGCATGCATCGTTGATGTATGGTAATTGAAAGAAAAATAAATATTAACCATTTTAAAAATCCATAATTGTTTCGAGTGTTAATTCGTTTGGTTGATTTATATCTAGAGACACCGTTATGTATGTCTTAATGGAACTACTTTTATGGGGAATTTTGGTTTGTGCCATCTGCTTAACAATAAATCAGATTTAATGTTAATTAAATTATTTGTCGAAATAAGATTTTCTCACTATTCAATGTGTTCACATAAACGTGTAAAATTGGACAAAATACTCTTACAGCAGAACTATCTTAATTTGAAAACTACAATAATGACAAATAACTATCTTTATCACAAATTACGTATTACACACTAAGGAATTTTCTAAATGAAATTCACCTCTCAATCGCAAATATCACACCGATTTAAAAACCTTTTGCAACTGGTTTGTCTTTTTCTGACTTCAATTTTGATGGCACTTACGAACTAAGTAGGATCCTGGGTCATTTTTTAAAACCTTGTGTGTAAACAATCTCGAGAAGTTTATCAAGAGACTTAATGATTATTCCATTCTGCAATGTTCTGCATTGATCAAGTTACAGCTTGTTGTGCGACGACCCTAAGGCATTAAACTGACGGAAACCCTGGTTAGTTTTTCTTATCTCCGTCTTCGCGTACACTTAATTATTATTATCTTGCATTTTTGGCTACTGTAAACTCATCGAGTATATTTGTGTATAGTATCATATGTTTTATTCATATTAATTGATCATTTGTTTGTTTTGCAATATAATCATATGCATTCTGCAGCATATGTAATAGAAAGCATGACGTGGATACTTTAACTCACACTGTCTCTTCTTATGATATGACGACGGCGAAAGAGCACATTTCAACCAGGTAATGCAGTGAGCCCTATTGCAATTCTTACTTCAGTATTTATTGTTACAGTACCTATTTTATTTATTACTTATCTTAATTCAATCATACTGTCCATTGGATGCTACGTCTCCAGTTGTTTTGCTCAATATTTTCTTATGCCTTTTTATTTACAAAACATGCAGTGCTAAAAAGAAAGCAACAATTAAACAGTGTCACGAACATGAAATGTGCTTAGAGCAGATTAAATAATGCGGTAAATATTTAATAACACTGATATTACTATTTGTATCACATGTATACAGAGCTAGAACAAAAAATCAGTTTTATTTATATTTTCTAGCGGCCATTGGTCGACTCTATTTTGCTATAACCGACCTTTCTCTTTGATAAAATAACAAGGGTGCACCTGCAATTATTCAGCAACGTGAATCAAATTATACAATTTAAAATCGATATAAACTTGCTTGATTTGGTGTATATCTCATATATAGTGGAATGTTTGTTAACTCGAGTGTACCATTTGATTTAATGCTATTCAAAGTGTACAGTTATTCTATAAAATATATATGATATATCACACATGTGCAAATAATTATTGCAGATTTAAATCAATATGATAGTCTTTCCATTCGAGCTGTAATTTCAATGATTAACTTACATCTTTCATTATGAAATGTCAGTATACTAGAAAAAATACTTTTAGAATTGACATACTTATATGCAAATTAAATTGTCGCGGTATACCTTTGTTCTGTATATATAAAACAAGTTAGTTTAAACTATATTTTGTATTTTTTCCCCGTGAATGACTTTTTTGATTAGTAAACTATGGTATAAAAGGCAAATTTTAAAACCCATGACAAGCTAAATAGCCAAACGAACACTGCAAAAAACTTACACAAAACTTCCATTCAAAGTAATTCATTCTATTTAATAAGTAAATACGACAAAGATGTCAGATAAACATGTGATTCATTTTCAACTAATGCGTCCGTTAATATTTTAATTATGGAGAATATATAGCATGAGTGACAAGTCTAATGTTAAAGGATAATTTTCCAGCGAACCACTAACAGTTGGAAGAGTTAATCGCGTTCGTTACCATGTTATTAATGTCATTACGTACATGATTGATTTGAGCAAGGCTTAGCTTATAGAACATACACCTTAATTAATACAAGGACATAAGACGTAATTATTATGAGACTATTTCAAGTACAACAATGGAACAATCAGTAAGAAATCAAGCGGTGCTTCGGAAGCCTATACCTAGTTAACCAAACCTGGCTCTCCCCCTTTGGCGTAGCATAATACGCAACAGTGTCAATACACATCAGTCTTCTATCTTACAAAAAAAGGTAAAATGTACATGACTTGTGTATATTGTGAATCCCAAACATATATAAAAAGACAAAAATCATATTTTACGTAATTGATGCCGGCGATTATACAGAAGCCATAGCAATAGGAAAGTTATAATAAAGGGTACGACTAGAGAGAGAAAATGTCAAATATTCAGCGTGCCAATCTGATTCTTAGGGAGTAATTCGCATCCATTGAGTCCCCAGTGCTTCCGGTGGTCACACCATTAAAGAAGAAAGTTAGTTTGATGACCAACAAGTCAGAAACACAAGGACATGCAAAAACTGATTAATGTTGGAGACTTTATAGACATAGATACTTATTCTACGACTTTTTGTTCACCATTTAATTTAATAGATATGTATCATTATTCTTATAAAGAGACTGTATATCAAATGAATAGTGTGAGTTAGTATGCTTTTAATTTAAATGAATAATATCTGATCTTATATCTCGCAATCACAGAACACATCCAAGGAAAACATCGAGTTGATTGAGTTTTACTGTGTCTGTCTGTGAAGGTAATGAAACATACATTCATGGTATTGACACATCATGATAGAAGTGCTGCTCATCTTTGTTTTAGGTAATGTACAGATTAATTTAAACAGTGTGTGACTCACTATTAAATCCATCAGTATATGATATGTCTAAAGTTGACGTTTACAATCATTATAATGTTGAAGTACCTACATTGTCATAATTAATCTATAAAATAATGAAAATAGAATCCTAAGCTGAAAATCAGTAAAGTTTCTTCTATTTTGTCTTGAACACGTATCCTACCAGTTTGATGAATAACCACGGTCGTATTAAAACTTTTACTGTCAGACAGGAACGCTTTTGAATAAGTGCATGATGTCAATGTTATATTTAGATTTGAACAGCGCATGTATATCAATGTATGTGTAAATACAACTAACACTTTTTATACTATATTATCAACTAAAACTATGACACATCTTTTGTTGAACTAATTGACTTGTATTTTGACTTAATTGTTTCACATTTTGAAAGTATTGCTATAAAAACAAACTATAAAACTCAGTATATAGGTGATAACATCCACTTCCTACAAAACTTGGAAATTTTTGTTTACAACAACAATGGCCATTTCCTACAAACTTGAACATAATTTGTTTACAACAAAAATGTCGTAAATATGTTTTTGAGAAAATTTCAGCTTTCTTTTCCAATAACAAAAAGCCAAATATGAATAACTTATTAACGTACATCTTTATTTCAGACACGTTTCATATCTAACTATATTACTCAGAGTAGGTTATTTGCATAACAAGATTATGCGGAGATAATTCCGTATAGTATAATAGCACTCAAGGACATAACTTAGATGTTTAGTAAGTCAATAGTGTCGTTTGGTTTTACTCTTGTGTCAAAAGATAATCAAAGACATTCAAAAATTGACGTTTTTTAAAGAAAAGATTTAACATCGTGCCAAATTCGTTTACAGTTTAAAGATTTAATCTATATATCTATATGCTTAGGTCACATTTATTATAAGTATTCTTTTTTATATCACAAACATAAAGCGAAAGAAAATATACATAGTAACAAAAATATACATAGTAACCAAATTGTACATTTTGTAATTTGTAAAAACAAGAAAAGAAAAAAAATCAGAAATACAAAATAGCCACAAAAAACAATTAAAGTACTTGGTATTCATTTTCGAAACGGAATAGATATACATAGACCATCCTCCCACTAAGATAAATAAATAAAAACATAATTAAATTGAATCACGAAACAATGCCCGAAACCATGACGAATATTCCGCAAAAAAACGTAAAATAAGTAGAAACTTCGATCCATCATCTCAATAATTAGACATTATGTTTCGCTTCGTAAGCTAAACAATTTGGACACGGGGTTATTGCTTATAACACAAATCCTAAAATTGTTCTCTTGACCTTTTAAGATCAAGACAACCACTTTAAATTACCAACACATATATGAAGGTTATATATGTGATGTCTATGATCTGTACCAATTACATTATATTCTAATAATTGTATCTTTATTTTGCCTGGTATGTTCAAATATTCAAATAGCTTTCTTTTTGTTTGTTTTGATCCCCAGAAATGGGGGAAATAAAGAATTGATTCATTGATTGAATTCGTTTTTGATGGCAAATTCAAAAATAAAAACACTTTTATCACCAACATTTGTTGATGCTGTTTAGTCATTATTTGTTCCTCAAAATATTTTAAATAAATTTAAACACAATGATTTTTAATTTTCTGTGGAGTCGTAAACGCGACAAAATTAAAAGAATCACATTCATTTGTTATAAGTTGAATGGCGAAATATAAATGTGATCCAGTTTACTTGTATAAATCGCTCAAAAAAAATGAATTAAAGAATTAACTTATAGTAATCAAGATGGAATTTTAGGCAAATTAATAAAAAAAAATCCAATTTGATGTCTCAGTTTTGTTAGTCATACCAAAATGATCGAAAATAATATTAAAATCAGATGAGGAAAAACAATCAATAGTTAAAACGCAATATCGATATTTATACTCACGATGATAATGTGATTGACTTGAAAACAACAAATAACTTTTTGTAACCTAAATTTACAAAACCATACGTTCATTATTATTGGAATACACACTAAAAAGCACTATTTATTTGGGAAAAATATATATGCTTTATTCACATATTACATGTTAATAAAAATAAACAATTGAAATATAAACTAATTTTATAATAGATCCCTCCAAATAATTATGACAGTGAAAATAAGTAAAACTCCTTTTTATAATCTATGTGGTTAGAACGAAACATACACACATAGTTGCATGAATTGCCAAGAAGAAGATTATTAGATTATTAATATAACAGCTATTTTTAAACAATGTGGCGAATCTGCAGTAATGAAAATATTGCAATATATATAATGGATCGGCCTAGTTAACGTTTGGAACACAAGGCAACTGAACGTGGTGTTCGGTGTTGTCGTTGCAAACATTTAAAACAGACACATTTAAAAGTCGTTGTCTTGTGTTTCACATGGATACAAAGTAAGCTACCAAGAATATAACAATATAAATACTATTTTAGCCCTTGTAGGAATCTGTATTTTGAAAAACATTGCGTAAGTAATTGCAGAAGCACGAGGGCTTATGTTTGTGCAATATTTAGATACAAATATATGTTATTCTTTCGATATTTAGAAAGGAACAAAAAAATGTCAAACATGCCCATATTTAAGTGGTATTACAACCTAATAAATTATTACTAAGATACTTGGAATTAAACATGATATGTTTATATGTATTATATATGAGTGGATAAAATGTGATATCTAATGTTTTATACTGTAAATTATGATGTAAATACTAAATAAAAGTTTTAAAAACTAATAAAAACATATTGTTATGAATATGATGTATTTACAAGACATTAATACTGAAACTTGAGAATGTTCATAAATTCTTATATTTATATCTTTTCATATTTATAGTGTTGTAAAAAATAATTTGTGTATAATTTAACTTTGGTAACTAATTATTGTTGTAGCCATTAGTTCTTATAAATCAGAGAACACAGCTGCAACCGTTATTTAAACATACGAATTGGCAACAGTTTATGGTTATCTATATAGTGTATAACAATCGATTCTTATACATTAGTGTAGTAATTGTGTATCACATCCATTTAGAATAGGAAGTGCTTTTGTGGGGAAGTCGCATAATAGTGGTGATAAATAGTCACTTTGTTCTTATAAATGCAGTTCCTTATTTAAGATCTTAATTTGTGATTTGAAAGGCGATGTGAATGTGCTTGAAACAGTTTAAAAGGATTGTGTTGTTTGAAATATAATTGTTGCTTGGATGTTTAGGTATAGATACATTACTCCTGAAGTCTACTTTCACTGTGCCAACAGTATACAACGAAACAGAAAAAATTATCTTGATGATAATTTTTTTTTCTAATATAATTTGGCACTACCGATGTCAACAAGCAATACAATGTAAGTGATTCTTCTTTGTTTTGGGGCTTTGAACGAATGACAAGTGTTTAAACGTGTTTCATTCACTTTAGAAAGTAGAAGGAAAATCAATCGTGGGCTTACCACTGATGTCGTTTTATAAATGATTGTTTTTTTAATAGATAGTCTTAAGGCGATTATAAATTATTAAAATTAGGGTTCCATTTACGTATAGATAAGGAGACAACTGCCAACACTTATGCATCACTGCAACAAAATATATACATATATTCTAATGATACCGGATGCCTTACAGATCTTGCTTGTTTGTATAAAAATATTAACCCTGACATGTATTTATATGTATAATTCTATTGTATACATTGTAGAACCTTTGCAATTTTTGTGTACGTGTATAGCGACGTAGTTGCTTTTAGCCAATACATGTATTGTGTTTTTGTACTGTTTGATATTGTATATTATTTATTTATTTATTATTATTTTACCTAACATGTGTACATCCCTTTCCTCTCTATGAATGAATATTCAAATTCAATACTTTTATTTATTCTGATATTTCAGATGATCCGAATGATGATTACTGTTGTGGTCTTCTACGCCTTGTGTTGGCTTCCACTCCACACGATAACGCTGATTGGTGATCACAATCCGGACATTTATAATAACAGATACGTTCCCATTCTCTGGCTCAGTTTCCATTGGCTGTCAATGAGCAATAGTTGTTATAATCCATTAATATATTTATGGATGAGTCCAAAGTTTAGAGCCGGGCTACGTCTGGCTGTGAGGAGCTGCAGACATCGTAAACAGCAGGCTTGTACATCAGAAGAAGAAATCTATCAAAAGCTGCATATGATTTTCCCGCGATTAAAACTTGAGCTACAAGCTGAAAATTATAATATAAACGGTAAAGAACAACAACCACATAAACACATCGATGAGTTGAAGCCTGGTGGTTTTACAATTCCTAATAGTATTCACAGCGATACATAACGTAATGGTTCTGTCATATAAATTCAAATACTAAACAAACGATAAAATATGTATATTTGATCATTTTCGCTGCATTAATGCCATCCACTGATATATATAGGGATGCTTTATGTACATGCAATTATACTATATTTTTACAATATATAATATTTTGAATGCTCTTTATGATCAACTGATAATTGGTCTATGAGTCATAGAATTATTTTCAAGTATGTTTCCGTTATTTAATACGGTTTAGCTATATTCTGAAAATAGGGTATCTATCGATGAAAACTTGTACATGTATATTATGGTCTTGCTAATCAACAATGCATCTGACATTTTAGAAATAAGGCTTAGTTTACTTATGTCAAACTGATATATTATTATAAACTAAATGTGTCATCTAATACATGATCTTACAAATTGATTGCAAAACCTAGCGATATACCACTACACATCGATATGTATATAGGTGCAATTCTGCTTTTGATTTAAATATTAATAAAATCAGCATTTAAAATAAATGTTCCAATTCATAAAATTCCTGTATCTTCAGCGTGCAGATGTATCAATTATGCATCTGCAGATTGAGCAAAACAAAAAAACTTACATCTTAGTATTAATCAATCATGTAGACTGCTCGAATGCTTTACACAGTTCCATTCCTTGCCGTGCAAACGCTTGCAATTCGTATGACTTTTACCGGTGAGCATACAGTATAGCAGCGTTAATTCAATTAGACATTCGTTTGCTACTTTATTACTCCTTGATCATATTTAAAGTACCTTGAATGAGAAATGAGAATAAGCTGCACGAGTGATGTTAATGATACACTTAAAACACACGTCGTTGTAGTACATTACTGTAAGAATACAACAATGACCATTAGGGTGATGAAGGTATCATAGGTAATGTCGTTCATATCAAATCAATTAGGTTAACATTACCGGGTGTTTTGAAAACGATAATACAGATCCACAAGAATGGCTTAATTTATTTAATTTGTATTTCAAACAATATAATATTTTACTACCATAATAACGTTACGTTATTTGTTATACGATTTGCATTATATACTGTGCATTTGTGTAAGATGGCAAATAAATATGAATATAGGTTATAGTAACTGGATTTCAAATATCTTATTACATATTTACAGACAATTTTATCAAAATGATTGGAATGTAGAATTCCTGTCCTAAATATAATACAATTACACACACTATTATCATGACAAATGTGGATTTCTTGTTAAGTATACAAGATAAAAACATAAATTTTAAAATAACGATCAAATGGAAAAAATATATTAGCCAATCCCTGCTACATTGTATGTCTAATCTTTATAATTGCAAACTATATTATATATGTATAGCGGTATTTTGTAAATAAAAACCAATATGTGTGCCAGTCAAGTGGGTAAGACATCATAGACGATGTCGTGATTGTTGATTGGATATCTGAGACAAAGGAAATTAATTAAATGTATGAAATAAATTATTATTTGTTATAACACATAATTCCGTTATATTAGATATTAACATACATTTTCCCGTTATATCATTTATGATATAAAGCAATCGTTACATCCGTTACGCTATACAATATTATGTTATATCTGAAACGATCAACATTATTCTGTTATATCAGATACAAATACAGGATTCAGTTACGGTACACAATATTCCGTTTTATCATTAACGATACAAAGCATTCCGGTATTTCAGATAATTTATACAGAATTTCGTAATATCATATATGATGTACAGAATTCCGTTATATCAGATACGATTGACAATATTCCGTTATATCAGATACAAAATGAAGGATTATTTAATATTCATATTTGATACGATATATAATATTCCGCTATATCCTATGCGATATACAATATTCCGTTATATCAGATACGCTATAAAGTATTCCGTTATATCGGGTATGATATACAGAATTCAGTAATACCAGATAAGATATGCAATTATTGTTATGTTAGATAAGATACCATATCAATATGTTATTTTATGCGCTCTACAGTAATCCATAAGAAAAAGAAAGATATCCCATATGACGCAGTTGCATTTTCCATCATTTAACATAATGATTAAGCGTAATGTCTAGGAAGTATATATATAGCACTATATAATTACATATATACTAAATTAATGATTCAGCCTATATCCCACTATAACACACCCTTATATATAATGATGAATCATAACACTATAAACAAAAAATGGGAAGGAAACAAAATTTCGGTCAAGAAATATAATTTCCGCCATACCAGACAAGCATGGATTTCGGCGTATGTTTACGTGCACGGATTCTTCATTACTCCATCACTCGGGAGAACTCATTTGGCGGTTACGAGGCCCAGTTATCACCCGGGACGGAATTTTCCATCCTCACCTCAAATTAATGAAAGATATTTATATTCTCCTGCATGTTATCAATGTATTCTACCTTTACATCACGAGACTCAGTGGACGAATGTCTATTTGGTGCAAAGCATGACGTTCCTGATGTGATTCTGGTACATTTATTCCGATCATGAGCGAGCAACATCCTGCTTGCTGCAATAACAAAACAGGAGTATTTGTATTCGCCAGTCGATGTGTAATTACATTAGGCAAACCTGTAATATCTTCAGGTACGTTATTGTTCATCTTCTGGCAGCAGTGTTACTTTAAAAATATAGATGTACATATAGTAAGCGTCATTTTATAAAATCAAGGGTTAACTACCAGACAAACAGTTAACACTCTTTCCTGGGACCCTGGAAGGTAAACCAATACTCATCGTTGCAAATAGCTGCTGACTTTCTTAATTGCGTCAGCGATGAGAAACAAATGGTAATGTTACGTAATGTCGTATATCAATAGTTATGGATACAATGGCCAGGTATGGATTCTAAAGCACGACCCCAGAATTGATAGTCAGATGCGCTACCCACTGAGAGAAAATGTTACAAAGACAAATTCAATGTAAAAAATCGATTTAGCTCGTGTTTACACATGGAATCCTGATAGTGTCAACGCCGGTTATGAAATACTATAAACTAAATACAAAACATCTGTTAGACTCCTATAAAAGTCATTTTTAACGCCTAACCGCCTCTTGAAGGAATACACTCCCTGGCTAGCGGGCGGAATTTCTTATTAATTTGTCTCATTATTTGCTTCCAATGTTTGTTTTTATTATTTGTATTTATTCACCATTAATACTACAATCATAACTCGCCCTTGGTCATGAGCATTGAAGCATCGAATAACAGCAAACACAATGAGATAATAATAGTCTTTCCACACACACGTTTATATATATGAAGCAGCAAACTACTTTGAATAGAAATTATTAAGATTAAATAAAGCCAGATTCAAAGCATTTTTTATATTTCTACAATTACTACAATTTTCAAATCTGACATAATTAAAGCAAAATGTATAGCTCAATGCTTTTCACAGCCGTTTTGATTAAATTCATTTAAACCAGTATAAAAAGCTTTGCTGATTATCTCGACAAGGTGTTAAGCGAACTCTGCTAATGGTCTGAAAGTGTGATTCCACATGATACCTTGTTAAATAAAAATGAAAATTGTAATTATTTCTATTCATTATCAATATTGCAGATGTTCTAGTTCTAGTAATACGTGCCGTTTTCCGTCTGCAAACCGTCTGCAAACAAGAGACACTCGATGTCTTGACTCATTTCTGTGCATTGTCAAGAGTGCCCTTATACCTGAACTGAACTAGTATTACGACCGTATGCCGTCTGCAAAATGTCTTCTAGTATCTTTATTATTTTTAGTTCTTTGAAAAAGAGATCACACATGAAAAGAAACTGCATAAGCCGGTGCCCAAGAACCTTAACGGTGTTATATATATTATTTATGAGCTAAGAAACTGTGGAAAAACAAGATCAACTCATAAATGCTTTAAAGGGTCAAATGGTGACCGTATAATTCAACTTTTGAAACATTAACTCTCAGCATAATATTAAGTAGTAAAATATACGTCTTTGAACTCAATTCTCAAAAGCAAAGTCCTTGTAGGCTGACAGAAAAACAAATAGTGAGCAAATGGTGAAGCTAACTGACAAGCTAACATAGATTACACGCGTACGGAATCCCCGTCCGGTAACAGTGATGATTGAAATACGACAATGGATCTCATTGTCATTTGTCTCTCACCGTTGATTCAAGTGGGAAAGTTATCAGTTACTTGCGGAGATGGGGTGTGCTCGAGTACTTGTTAACCTTTCAAGATCCGTGGAAACAGTGGTTAGGTTAACTGATCGTCTGGTAGCACTCGATTGCATAAAAATGACGCTAAATATTCAATCAATCAATCAATACACGCGTGCGATCATGGCACTGATTCCCGTCTGTGCCGCTATCAACAATATAAACTCTTGATAACCAGACTGTGTTTAATAAACCCTACTCGATGCTGTATGCGTGATCATGCTAAGATTAGTTAAGGGAACTAGGGTTATGGTTATTTACCAGAGGGCAGCGATTAATAAAACTACAATGTACGCTGGTCACAATACCTAGTCATAAAACGCCATGCTGCATTATATGCATAGCTTTTATAATATACGATAATATTTAAGCATATGTCGTGTTCGACATCAATAAATCCAACTCTACAACTTTCTGTTCGTGGATGCGTTCGATGTCTGTAAATTAGGTTATTACTTTCACATAAACCTACACGTTCAACTGATTATTGTTTTCACATAAACCTACACGTTCAACTGGTTATTATTTTCATATAAACCTACACGTTTAACCGATTATTATTTCCACACAAACCTACACGTTCAACTAAGTATTATTTCCACATAACCTACACGTTCAACTGATTATTATTTCTACACAACCTACACGTTCAACTGATTATTATTTCCACACAACCTACACGTTCAACTGATTATTATTTCCACATAAACCTACACGTTCAACTGATTATTATTTCAACATAAACCTACAAGTCCAACTAATCATTATTGAACGCAGCAGCTTATTATGTCCAGATGATCGAATTTAACGAAATGTGTTTCTTATCTATTTGTAAAAGATAGTCGTTTATTACAAAACATTATAGATTTCTTTAACATTTTATTTGTATCTATTTTGTGCAGCTTTGGAAGCAGTGACTCAATACGGGGTAAATCACTAAACCCAAGTACTTATTATCCCTCGAACTGCAATTCAGAAGCATACATTGTACCATACGCCGATGTCTTCTTTTTGAAACCAATAACTATTGTTAAGTTCGTTTATCAATATCGAGAAATTATCTTCACCATCGTTTTATATACGGCTGCATCATTTATAGGCATCAGAGAGCCTTAATGATGTTTCCGTAGTCAGTTCTATTAAGACGACCTCACAAATCAAATATGCCGTTTTAGGTCACAAAGGTGGCCAAATTAACAGCAATAAAAGTTGTGATTATAACACATCTTGAGTTAATTTTGTTGTAAAATTATCTCTATCTAAATGTCATATTAAACTGAAGTCAAAGTTCATTCGTCCTATTGTAAATAATAAATATGATTGCTGTTTGTGTATTTTATTTGATAATCAAATAATATGTTTTAACTAAACTTTAGCTTAATTCTTGTCGATTGTTGTTTTAATATCATATTGCTGCTAGCTCTCCACACATTAATCGAATTAATTTGAATTTATTGATTGGTGTATTTAACCATCAGACACCTATTCAATTATAATGAAATAGTATGACGGAACTTTTCTTACATTGTTTCATCTAATGAATACGACCGTTAATACGGTTTAAGCTCCCTAGTGGCAACTTCCTACTGACCGTTCCTAAATGACAAACCCTGTTAACATACCCTTCTGTATGTATGAATTGTACTTGTTGTGATTAGTTCATGCATTGATTATGTTTATGCTGCCGTCACGTTGTTTCTGTTTAACGTCATGTCTCTTTCTGGATACATGTTCTTTACAATACTATAATTTGCATTCTATCTATAACGTAATGCACATTACATTTTTGTTAATTACTGAATTAAAAAAGTGTATCATCATACAGTTTTATTCACGCCAATGAATCCTAACTACATTATAAAGTGACAAATATGATATCCCCGTGGATTTGAAGGGATGGCATCTGTATCGACGTTGATTCACAAGAACTAAATATGATACATTTAATATGTAGATATGATTTACTAACAGTAAAGTGTAGTGTTGTCACAGACCATTTAGCAAAGGTTTCGGCTGTTTTATTTTAATGTTTCATGTAGCTATTGATTTGCCTGTTGGGTTTGGAATTTGATACGAGTGATAATGCTGGAATTGATGTCTTGTGTTGGAGTGGAGTATAACGTGAATATACGAGGGGTGTTAATCAAATTCACGGAAAAAGCTTAGAAAATCTGTATCTGTCATTTGTTTGTTTTGAAAATTAATCCAAATAAAGGTCTAACTATTCTTAAACTGATTCAATTGAAATCAGCAACGTAATCATACCAGTAATTTTTTTATCGATACTACAGTAACGTACACCGAGCGTCACCAGGTCACTTTTCGTTATTTGGCAGATATTTTTGAAATTTGCTACTACTTCACAAGGTCATTACTTTTTAATGCGCTAATGGATTTATATAAAAATTGCATTCCGTTCACCCGCAGCTCAATTATTTTCACGCAATGACGACAGTAGAACATTTTGACGTTATTTATGACGCCAGTACATTCACGGTACCAACTGTATATTAATAAGCTGTTTTTATTTACAATGTCTTTAAAACAGCGGAACGGGATAAAATTGTGTTTGTGTTTTGCAAAAGAAAAACTGAATCAGAAACATTATGAAAACATACTGAGAAAAAAAGCTTTGCAGAAAACTGAAATTAATAAATGGTACAACAGATTCGGCAAAGACGTTAATTAACTAACGGACATTGAAACAGTTGGATGTCCCGAAACTTCAAAAAAAAACTTACAAGGGTTTAAACAATTCTAGATGGAGACAGACGTATAAGTGATAAAGATATAGCAACTAATTTGAATATGTGTCGCGTTGCAGCTTCGTGGGTACCATGGTTACTTTCAAGCGAATACAAAGAGTATATAATGGTGGCGGCTACCCGGTAAATGTGGTGTGAGATATTTAAATAAAATTGTGACAGTTATCAACGTTCCATCGTAAAACCAAACAAATGTCATTAGTTAGGAAAACGCCGACATCACTATCACCAAAGAAGCTCAGAGAAGAAGCAAATTGTTGTCGTTTCTACGACGTTTGAAGTGTGTTGTTGAATAATGCCGTAACTATAATAGGAACTACAGTCAACTCCAACTACTATGCACAGACTTACTTGCTCAGCACAATCTCTATTGTTTATACAATTTTTGTTTTCGGTTTTTTTATTTAACCAATTATTTGCGGGTTACTCTCTAATTGTGTTAAACAATGTAACTTTGAAGAATGACATGACTTTAATTAATTAAATGTATTTTGACGTTGATCCGGTCACGCCTGGTAGACGTTACTAAAATTACGGTAACATTTTCAGTTTTAAGATACATTTGCATGAAATACATAGTACACGTAGTCGATATAGGTATTTATATCAATAAGAAATATTGTGATTAAAATTGATATGATAAAAAAAACTGTAAATATTTTCTGCGAACATTATGAAACCCCCTCGTATATGTAGTTCGATTCTGTACCTGGGTGAATAAATGTAATACATGTACGTACTTTTGCATTGTTATGCATGGGTTTGATAGTTTTTCTTTGGGTTGATAGTTGATCACGCTTTCAGGTAGTTTCAATGTTTCAGCTTTGTAGTTTAGATTTCAGCTGTTGTCATTTATTGTATCAATACATCTGTTTGATAGTTTTTATTTCAACTGTTGTTCAAACGTAGTTACAGTTATGGAAAATATCTGTAAATAACTTAAAGGGAGGAAACGTGTGCAGAAGTATTTTTTAGTTAGGCAATTAACACTAATATGTAACATTTCTTTGAATAATTGCAGCTTTTGCCAGTGCATCTGCCTTTAGTAATCGTTTGCAACTTAGTTTTACAATTTACAACAGCGACAAACTCAAAAATTGTCATGAAATTGCGTTATTTACGGTTTTAAACTTTGTTAATGTGGTAAAATGTTTCTTTATTGTTTATTTTTCAATTCAAACACAGTTTTTGTATGCTTCATTACGATTCTAAAGTATTTTGTAAACGACAAATGACATTTATTTATACAATTTAAATTAGTTTTAATCTAGGTATTGAATCGCTCTCTTTTGTAAAATAAATTAAGCTTTAGAATTTGGAATGACAAAATACAAGAGAAGATATATTGGATACTTGCTTCACTGCAATGCTAACTAATGCTTATTTAGTCTTTCAGATGTAACAGCCATGACAACAACATATAACCACAAATAATTCATTTGTTCTTTTAATAGTTACCGTGATACAAAAATATTCACAAGTATTCTGTTTGAGAAGATCTCAACAAGCTATTTTGTAATGTTCGTGAAATTCATTAACATTTAAGACAGCTTGAATAACAACAAATATATGTCGTTAAGACTCACTAATTTGATCTATGCAGCTGGTCATTGCATCTTTAAGTGTAACAGTTGAATTGTGCAGTTCGTGCAAATTTCGTAAATTCAATCCAATGTACTTAAAACGTTCATAATCAACTTGAAGCGGTATATATGTTTTTTAATTAAAAATATAAATTATTCCCAGCGACCAGACAATTTGATTTATTATTTATTTTATTAATCCTGTGTTTGAAATGATGGATGTAAGATTGGTGATCTCCACTACACTAGACGTCAATAAATTATGTTTTCCTACTGAGATATAAGTTGCATGACATATTGCACGAAATATTACAGTCGTATTTAAATTTAGACATTGACCTGTTTCGTTTTGTGTTTTGTTATACGAAAATATAGTTGTCAATCATATAGTATGAAATATAGTATTTTGAAAAAAACATTGTCTAGTAGCTGACACATACGCATTATGCGATTTACTAGTTCTACCTCGACGTTATTGTAAAGTCATAATTCATAATCGATATAGTATAAACTGGTTCAGTCGAATCGCCAATCTCTATGGTTATTAAGAAAACGCAAAAACGCCATTTATTTTACAACCGGACACGCAACTTTAAAAATAAAACAAGGGAAACATACAAACGAGAAGAGTTAACGCCTTGCCACGGTCATTAGAAAAACGAAACGTCATCATGAGTGCATCCAACCTGAATATGTTCAATATCCATTTCATAAAAAAATGCCAAAGCCGGAATGACTCTTTCAAGCGCGACATCACATGGGTTTAACAATAACTATGCTAAGGCATGTGATTACAAGGCGCTGTTGAGGTAACATACACCACGTTGTTAAATCAAATAAACTTTGGCTTTTGTTTAAAGACGATTTTTATACATTACTTCCGCGCACAAAGATAAAGTACTCTGTCGATTTACCGCAATGTTTTGACACTGCGTTTTCGAAAATATTAAATAATGGACTCAACAGAGCAAAGGTATAAAACATAAGAACGGGTAAGCATATTATTGGTATTTATTGACGAAAGAGTTCTATTTCGCCAGTCAATGCCACTACGCAGTCTTATATTGCAACTATTTTTATGTTACTTTTCAGGGGAATTATATTGATTGTTTGATTGAATATTTAGCGTCATTTTTATGTCATCGAGAGCTAACAGACGATAAGTTAACCTAACCACTGTTTTCTGGGATTAACCAGTACTCGAGCACATCCCATTTCCGCAAGTAACTGATAACTTTCCCTCTTGAATCAGCGGCGAGAGAGGAATGATAATGAGTCACAATGTCGTGTATCAATCATCACGGAGACTGTTGCCGGGCGGGTAATTTGAACTCATGACCCCAGGATTGATAGTCAGACGCGTTACCGATTGAGATAATCGGGCCCGGCTCAGGAGAATTAGAGAGTATTTTGTGAGATAATAGGCAACTTTTAGGGTCGCTTTAAACAAATTTTAAGTCTTATCTCGACGATATCAACCTGAGAAGTATTCTGAGCGCTGTCATTTGTAGTATCATGCTACATTATAGTGACACCGGGCTGACCAGACAAAGAGCTATCCTCTAAATGCTAAGCGGCAGATATGGACTCTTCTATCACCATTTTAAAAGGCTTTGGTATGACTCAGTTTGACCTCACAATCTTCCTCGTGCAAAGCGGGCGCACTACCACTTCTAGACTACGCTGTCTTGTTAAATAATATCGCTGCACTTTTTAACAATGAAGATATACATCAATCTGAGTTCGGACTTTTGTCATGGCAACTGAATACACGGGACAGTGAGTAACATGTCAGTTAGCCTAACAGTGAGTCAAGTATCGTTTCCTGACCGTGCTTATTTACTTGATGAATTGTAACTGTGATGTAAAGGCCAGACCAAGTTTAAAGTTTATGAATAATCGACGGTATTTTGTCTTACTTTATTTATATGATATACACAGTAATAGCGTTATTAAAATTTGTATACGAGTAATGCGACATTACCTGACATTACCTTAAAGTTATTTTCTTTTGTAGTCAAAATTAAAGGCAATTGCTTCGAAACATTTTGAGAAAATACATAAAAGTTCAGGTACACAATATTTCTACGTTTTACAATTATTCGTCGAAATAAAATTTGTTAAATGTTAAATTAGTTAAATAAATGTGTTAGTTTGCAAAAAATATTCTTTCAACAAAATTTCCTCAATCGCAAATAACGTTTTATTTAATAAAGCCATTTTAAGCCAATTTACCTCTAACCGATTTAAAAGTATTTTTGCAATATGGTTGGTCTTGACGTTTATGTCGATAGCATATACGAGTTTCGCTTTGAAACAGTATGTTAAAACTATCAAGAGGTTTATCAAGAGACAATGCTATTCATAATGTACATCCACATCATTTTATAAATAAACACGTATGCACAGGAATATATGCGATTGCCGATTTAAGTGAATATAGATTCACAATCTTCTGTAGAACCAGTTAATTTAAACTAAAATGAATTAGTTTTCCCGTGAATATTTGTTTTGATATTAGTATTACTCTAGTGTCAACAGCTACTTATTTGAACCCAAGACAAGCTAAATATCCAAACCAATACCGTAAGGTACTCATCCAAACCTTTAGATTAAAGCAGCCTTGTCCACGAGCTAAGTTAATACGACGACGATGCCAAATAAACACGTGATTTATATCCAACTTAAACGTCCGTTTAATTTATATTTTAAATATGGCGAATATATTGCATGAGTGACACAACAGTTACCAGTTTGATAACAAATAGGAATTGACCAGCGTACCACTTTCAATTGGTAAAAATCGCATTCGTTAACATGTTATTTATGTTATGACCAGCGTGCTTTAATGCATCTTATATGCAAGTGTTAGATTATGTAATATAACCCATTATATAAACAAGAATATAACAGGTTATTACAGTAGGAATATTACAAGCACAACATTGGAAGTCATTTACAAAGCCTTCGGTGTCTCCGGAACTAATACCTACTTAACAGGTTAACCCAAAATGGCTCTTACCATTCACCGTACCAGAATACGTGACAGTGTAAAAAAATACACAAGGCCATTATGTTACACACAAGGCAGCCTTTTTAAAATTACAGGAAATTCTCAGGTTAACATATATACGAAGACAAAAGTCATGTTATACGTTGTTGAACTCGACTTTTTTACAGACGCCAGAGTAGCCGGAGAATCGTTATTAAGGGCCCGACAGGAGGGAGAGAGAGATTAAAAGCGTCCATCATAAGTATACATATTTGATAAGGTTTTCTACAACAAAATCTTGATTTTTTTTGAAGTCGTGAAAAATAAAAGGATATTATGATTACTATTTGTTGACAAGGAATTAAATTACAAAAAAAGGATCTAGTTTTCTAGATAATACAACTTAATCCATTAAAGGCTTGTAGTCGATAATGCAGGATTATTTATTAGTAAGTCCTAATTTTGCACTTACAGTTGAGACTAAATTAAAAATACGGAATGGTTTACAGAGTAATTTTTATATTTCTCACAGGAATACTAATAATAGAAATATAGTCTTTGATATGAGTAAACTACGTATAACAGAGAACCTGTGTGATAGTCATTATTTCTAATATGCACTTTTCTCGCCATGAAAATACCATCTCAATAACTTAATGTTTCAGTGTTAAACTCTCAAATTGATTACTTACTGCGTAATGCAAAAACTATTAATCAATGTTTTATGTCTTCATGGTGATTGTTTCTGACCATATAAACTTTGCGAACATATTTAACTTAATGTATTTCCTGTGGTCAAACTTAATTTTAGTTAATTTGTAAACACTCAGTTTCGTTACATATGTAGTATGATATAGAACTCTTCCGTTAGTATTAAGTTGATATATGGCTTGAGGATCGTTGCTTTTGTCGGAACCGGGGCTCTACAAATGGTCGAAACAGTTATAACTATTGAAGGTTGGAATTTCAATTTCATTTTATCTCGACCCAAACGTCTGCAATAATCGTAGTTTCAAGATCTCTTAACGGTGATCAAAAATGCGTGGAATTACCACGCGTATATATTTCATTATTTACAGTCTAAGACACCGAAATATAAAGAAAGATAGAAGAATAGAGAAAGAGAGGGATGCCAGAGACAATCCAAATAAAACTCTGATTTTGCCAACTGCAGATTATTTAGTGAAAGTAGATGTGTGTGGCAGTAAAATTATTTCATCAAACATAGACAACATCATTAAAATACACTTTAAAATGTCATAAATCAATACATATCAAATATTTATTATACAGTCTCGGTACTTATGGTTCTATAAGAGCGGTTTGAAATAATGTGCTCGTCGTCATATCTGGGTCAGACATACGAGTATTGAATTCTTATTATCAGGTGATTTTAAAATGACCGATAAATCATGGGAGTTGGCTACCTTGACACTTAAGTGCCGTTTCGGGTCTCTATGGCAACACGTTTCAGCCAGAAATTGGAAAACCATCAGTTATTGCCATAATAAATGCTATTCCTGGATGACAGGCAATCGTTATATAGGGTTTAAACTTATTGTAAGTTTTATAACATGGTTTTCATAGAAAAGTTAAAATAATGCACCATCTCTCTTCTCGAAACAAAACGTAAACGATAGTACGCACTCGAACAAAAAAACAATTTGTTTATGTAAATAAGTGAAACGATGTGAAGACATTAAGATATGAGATAGATAAAAATGGTGGCTCGGGGTTTTCAATGAGTATCGACATAGTTTACATTTTGCCACGATTTATTAATATTTGTATTTGGGCTTGAACACAGACAAAATTGTTTAAAAATATTGCAACACGATCGCTGTATTACTTTGCAGTAAAGATTTGTGAACATATTAATCATTCAAATTAATCAAACTATCTACCCATTTAGTTGATTCTGATATCACTTTGGGCAGAGGGACATACACACAACGGGTATTAACAGTATTTTAGGAACTGAGAAATGAGGTATAAGCATATTAACAATTTAAATGCAAATATTTAGATAACATAATATTAGTAGCTTAAAGTCAAATTTGACGAGTTGTGGGGGAACAATATGATATTGTCGGAGTCGTAATAAAACTTATGAATCTATAAGTGGCACCAGGTGCAAAGAGAACACTGTGTTGCTTTGCGATTGGATTATGGATATGCAGGGACAGCTGAACACGTTGGTAAGTATTAAATCATGAGAACTCGGAACTCTTCCGATGCATCGTTTGAACTCTTCCAGTGATTTAAACGTTGAAGAAATCGTCCGCTGACCAGGTCCGCTAACAAGGAAGTGTTAGAACTCTATGGAATGAATTTATTATGGTTTAATATATATCCAAATATGCCAGTTTCAATTGCTTTGTAATATTTTCATGTTGATCTGGGAGATATAGACTGTACCCTGCAGAAAGAGGAAGTTAACGGCGAGGTATAGTGAAAACCAGTCGGCGCGAGAGGTACATAAGCCAAGCCATTCGCTTAGTATACTAAGAAATTTTTAACTGAGCCTTTGACTGAACCCGTTGAATGTGGTTCCAGGTATACAGGTATATATATTTATATATATATATATATATATATATATATATATATATATATATATATATATATATATATATTGGTATTAGCTGTGATGCAATTTTGTTTATTGTTTTATTCGAGTAAATTAAACAGCACACCCCAATCGTAATCATGAGCTGATTGATTACGTGATATTTTCAGTTATATGATCCAGCTAAGACAAATATTTTATGACCAGTAAACGGTATATGACAGTAGCAGACATAAAGAACAAAACTACCATGAAAAACTTACGTTTTTAATTAACAAAAATCGATAAAGTCGACCTCAACATTTAATAAATGGTTTTACTTCCGTGTTGGAAACGGAAATACGGCTTGAACCCAGCTTTGCTGCTATGCCATTAATTATCAGCCGAGAACCATGCCGATTTGGTTCCGTTATAGTTCGGGAGCCACATCATTTAAAATTCTTTTAAAATGTCAGTTCTTGATTTGTCACAGACAGACTAATATCGTAGAAACATATACGAATATAGGGTTTAGAAACATTATAGTATAAAGGATTACCTAGCTACACAATACAAACGGTTCAGGCTATCATTTGAGCTGCCGTTGTAATTGTCATTGGCGGCTTCTTTCCATAGTAAAGTATCTACCTATACCACTGTTTACCTGGTGAAAGTTCACTTGCAGTAGTGACAGTGAGCTAGCGAGCTCCCATTATTGAGACAGATGTATGTGTATATGTACACGCTGGTTTATAACGACCCACTGAGCGCTCGTTTTATGCGGTGAGCTGACGGTCTAGCGAACTCTCGTTGTGACATTGAGCTACTGTGATATAGAGCTAGTGAACGCTCTTTATTGAGTGGGCTGCATTGAGCCAAAAGGCGCTAATTTAAGTTCAAATGAGCTCTCATATATGTCAATAAGCTATTGTGTGCTTGTTTATTGCATTGAGCCACTGAACGTTCACGCTGACGTGTGTCATAATAAAACTGTCTGGCCGGACGAGCTGTTGTATATACTATAGATACGTTACTATTTTGATTAATTAGCTGATTCTCAGTCTATAACTTAGGGAGCCACACGAATCATTTGTAACAATCAATCTACTCATTATTTTTTGAGCAGGTACTCAGTCTCAATTGAGAAATTGTCATTGCTGTGTGTATATAAATATATTACGCTACCATTTTTATTATTGAGTTGCACACTTCGAGCACTAACATAGCTCCGCCACGCTACAATTATATGGGCTTTACTTCGCTTGGTCAAACGCGGCATTGGGGCATAGCCTTGTGAAGCTATGGTGAGGACTTAAACACTGGAAGGTGAAAGTAAACATTAGTAGTGCTTTTGCTTTATGACAAGTGATCAACAGGCTAATATTCGGGGCCGGCAGCCAACTGTTACCAACGTACATGTACATGTACCACTGCACGCTAAATGGAAAATTTCGGTTTTAAAGTATATGGGATCTAGTTATTTCCCCAATTTACTTCAAATAAAGGAGGGGCTTTTAGTCAACTACTCCAAATCAGAAATAGCAAGTCAGTTAGTTCAACGGTTTATGATGAGTTTATGGCGTCTTATTATTCATTCTGCTTTCATACAATAGTTTGCTTATCAGAACAGAATTCGGTGGTTATTAAGAAATAAAATAATTTGGCCTAGGCAAAATAGCATATAATTTCTTGCTGCAATATATTTCAAATACATGGCTTTTTCCTATATGAGTTGTAATCAAGTCAGTAGGGGCTTGCGATTAATTTTCTCATGCAGCAGGTTTAAGCATTAACGACAGCATTGATGACACAGCAAATTCAAATATACGACTGTATTGATGACACAGCAGTTTCAAGCATAAACGAGTGTATTTGCAACTACGCAGTCCAATACACGTCTTTTAATTTAGTGATAAATATTCAATTTAACAAAATCTGCTGATATATGAAATCTGCTTTTAAATAATTACCTAAATCCGCAGGGGATTTTCACTTTATATTTAAGTTTTAGTTAGATGTAAAATATAATTATAAGTGTATTCCAATGGGTGTAGCATATCCTGCAATTTAGTTGAAACCTTTTCCATATTATTCATTGGCTGATAGCATTCACAACTGGATTCAAAAGCATTGATCATTTCGAAGCGGTGTTGCAAGTTACAAATATAAATTCTTAAATATGTAATGTCTGACAATAATGTGATGTCTAGTCAGTCAGAATGCCTCCAGAAATAATAGCAATTTCCCTGTAAAACAACAACCGCACCCCAAATGAGTATAGCAAGCTGCATCAATTCTAATAAGTCTTACTTTTCTGCAATGTGCTATATTTGCTCTGGGAATATAAACTAAACCATTACAGTCTTCCAAAAAAGGAAACACAAAAACAACATGTCCGTCCGGAGAGCTAATGAAACTGAAAATATGGGTAGAGGTACTTTTAATCCAGACATTGCATCGTTAAATTGCTTTACTAATTCGAACATAACTCTTGATGTGGATAATGATGCCCTGATTATCATTGTGACCAAACAAGTAAAGTCAAAACCGGTAATGGTTGTGTTCAGACAATTTATATATAGTATTCGTTATGAGACAGGTAGATCAATTGGCAACAGAAGATCGGCAAGTGATGCTAGTATGATGAATAAACGTGTGGAGAAATGATAGTAACTATCGTGTATTCTAATCTGATCTAACCGGGCAAACAGTTTCGATAAAAAAATAAGAACGTTGGCGGTCCATTTTGGCTCATTGCGAGCATAATATCAAAACTTGAGGGTTAAACCTTGCAGTGAGGGTAACTCAATAAGTCTCAATTAAAAGAGATGTCTAAAGAAGGTCATTATTATGCATGATCTGGAGTGTCATTCAGCTAACAGTCGCGGAACCGCAGAGTAAATTAAAATGGCGCAGAGATAAAATAAAATGCTGAGTTCCGTTTTCAATAACGTTCGTAAGTCGGGATGTTCATTTAGTGTTTCACTAACATCATTTTACCAATTTTTACTAGCAGTTTTAAAATTTGAAAAAAGGTGTCGCATTCTTTTGATAATATCTTAAGACTTACAAAGGTAAGTGAAACGGGCTCCAAATCTTATGTGCACCCCTGAAACTTTACTGTGTCCATGTCTGTTAAACATATTGAGTTATATAAACAGTTGCGTTTACATCACAACTGGGGCTGTATTAGTACATGGCTACCATCTATCTATATATATTTAATATTTGTACAATATTAGGGAGCATCTGCACATCTGTATTTTATATTTAGATAGCAAGTTCAACCTTATCGTTAATTAAATGAAATTCGTAAAGCGATTTTCTTTTGAATATATATCTAAAATTCCATATATCACCCATGATAGTTGTTTGTTAATTTTTTTTACTCATATTCACATGACCTATTAGTGAATTCTTTAAAATTAAATAAAACTATATACTTCACGTTAATAGATCAAATGTTGTGCATATATGTTTTTGCTCAGTTTCAAATAATCTCTAAATTGCTTTGATTTCATAATAATAACACGATTTATTTTTAGTCATATGCTGGTAAAGTCTTCAACGTAGAGATAAGAAGGACATTTAAAATTGACAATCATATTCCATACATTATTACTTGGTGTGTTGGACACCCCAACGAGGTCACAACTGTGAAAATAGTCTCAAATGTGCAATTTATTTACCACGCATGTAAGACCTTTTCATAATTGTGAATTCTACAAGTGTAATAAATAAATGACAATGGTCACATATGTCATAAAAACGTCGCAAATATAAAACCATGCTTTGGTCACATACTAATTTTTATAAAATAATGTCTACGAATGTGAAAACGACGTTTTCCTCTAGAGATATGAAACCGAATATTGGTTAAAAGTGTTTGTTAATGAAAATGAAATAGAAATTCAGAGTCAAGCCAAATATTATTTTCAAATTGTATCTACTCAAAGTTCGACGTGTCGATCTTTATTACAACAGGCAAAACAAAACAGAAACACGCTAAGTTTCCGTAAGAATAACGATAGAGACCAACGCGTACTGTCGTACAATTCTTTATATATATATTCAATGTGAATCTATGACTGTTAGTTTAGGTTCCGAGACATATCAAACAACTATTTTACATTGATGTTCCTCTCTTCGTTTTATACTTTCAAACCAAACATGTGTTGTCATTACGTTGGTCATACATCATATGACCCTAAAAACAAGTACAAACTAAAGTACATTTATTGTCATCATAAAAGTCACATCAGAACATGGGTTCTTGTTTTTTATCAGTGGATATTGATGTATAGCTAAAAAACACACTAACACTAATGTGTCGATGTCCTGATACATCAAACTAATGAAATGGAGTGCTGCGAATTTAAATTTATATTTAATGAAGCCCACATTATCTCGTCGTTTTACGATATCATAGCGTTTATTTCGTGACGTCAGCAGTTTTATTATTGACAGGTACTTTGACCCTATATAAATATATTTTAATTAAGATGTTGTTTAATGATAGTCAAACTGAATAGACAAATATATTTGTAGCCACCACAGTATACATAGTAGTATTCTGGCAAGCAATGTATGTCATACATATTCAATGTAGCTTATTGGTTGAAATTACTTTTTTTATTCGACATTATGCATGGCTTAAAAGAATATAATTATATAAACATGTAGTATTTGATGGAGTTCAGTAATATTCATTTAAGCAAAGTAAAGACACATACGGCGTTATTTCTATTGCAGTGTGGCTATAAATATCAACAATGAATCGTTTGTGCTTCCAGAATAGTGCTACATGTATGATGGCGTGCAGGGTAATCATTTAATACACTGTTAGATAACTTTGAACAACTATGTTGTGAATAAAACGTATAGTAAAAAACCAGAAACTCGTATCTTGAGAGCTTAAAAGATTGAATATTTAGCGTCGTTTTTATGCCATCGAGGGCTAACAGACGATCAGTTAACCTAACAACTGTTTCCTGGGATTAACCAGTACTCGAGCACACCTCGTCTCCACAAGTAACTGATAACTTTCCCACTTTAATCAGTGGTGAGAGACAAATGATAATGAGACGCAATGTCGTATATCAATCATGATGATTAAATTAAATAATATGACGATTAAATAAATTTATATTTTTTGGGTGGCATATAGTAATCGCAGCGTCCGTCTGTCCATCCGTCCGTCCGTCCTTCCGTCCGTCCGGTATTTCGTTTCCGGCCTGTAACTTTGTCATGCATAGATGGATTTTGTTGATACTTGCTACAAATGATCAACATAGTATAACGACGTGTCGCGAGTAAGACCCACACCCGTACCTCAAAGGTCAAAGTCACAATTTGAGTTTGTTTGACAACACTTTGAGTTTGTGTGAGATTTCGTTTCCGGCCTGTAACACTTTCTCATGCATATATGGATTTGACGATGTGTCGCGAGTAAGACCCACACCCATAACCTTGTCATGCATTGATGGATTTTGTTGATACTTGCTACAAATGATCAACATAACATATCATATATTTTTATTTTCACAGACCATTTGGGGGGCATGTGACACTTAACAGTGACATTTCTTGTTTTTTATATATTATTGGCTTGAAGTGATTTCAAAACATGATGAAATTCACCGGTCACTAATTTTTTGATAGACCAGACTTCCGATGTGATATTAATCAACATGGCGTGTGAAGACACGATTCGCCAAAAGCACACATAAACAATAAATAAAAAAAACACATATGTGTTATTGATATTGTTATACATATATACTTAATAAGTGTTGTATATATTTTCTTGCAATCCGGAAAAGGATATCTGCAATTTTACCGGGATTAGATACTTCTATCTCGCTTTAGGACCGAAATAAAAACTCTCGCGTTGTGACGTTGGAACCATCTAGATGACGTATCATATAAAATATATGACGTTAATCATATAATTAAACGTCTTAAAAGCTATCGTTGTAAAATCTATAATGATAAATTAACTTAAAATAATTAGTCAATATGTGTCTTCCCTTTGACTAACTGTTTTGACGGGAACTCGGCAGAGACATTGGGACGAAGTTTTCAATCCGAACCTCAAACCCATGTAAGATTCTTATAGTCTATTTAAGTGTATATATATATAATATAATCACATTGATTCGGTAGAATATAACATATATATTATAAATGTATAGATGCAGATGTTTAGGACATCGTCAAGTGATCTCGATTGAATGACGGACTTTTTAAACGCTCTGTGAATTTTGGACTCTTAAAAGTGTCGTATCAATGTGAGAAGTATATAAACTGAAGTGTGAATATATGTTGAGTGTAATAATAAGCTTTAATGGGTAAAAACCGGAGAGTTCTTAAGCATAAGTGAAAACAATGTAGTGAATCTGACGGTGAAAGATTACACAACAAACTTTTCAAAAAATGGTGGGTCTACCGGGGACGAAGGGGTGAGTGATAATCTGAGTATTAGCGACGTTTTATGTAAAGCAAACTCTGTTTTATACATCCTTTGTGATTCTCATTCAATACCAGATAGCCCAGCATCTGTGTTCTTCCCATCACCCATCTTCAAAACCAACCCCACCCAGGACAATACAAAGTCCTCCTCCCAGACCAAAAAATAGCTCGTCGGACAATTGTTTACATTTGTGCAATAACCCTAAAGGCAACATGGCCACCGGTAACTCATCAACTGACCAAGGGATGTCCGCAAAGTTGGACTCATTGTTGATAGCGGTGGCGGATATCAAATCAAATCAAGAAGGGATGAAAATAATTTACGAGAAAAAACTTGACAAAATGCGCATCGAACTTATGCAGAACATTGATTCTAAAGTGAGATTTCTACGGGATGAATTGTGCATGGACATAAACAAAGACACATGTCGAATCGATCAACGCTGACTACTGTTCAATCATTACAAGCTAGGATGGACACGATTGAACTTTCGACGCCTACACTGACGGATGATAACGGTACTCACGCGCAAAACACTAATCACGGTCGCCCTAGAAAAGCACCGGGAAATATTGATGACCCAGAGTTGTCAATAATGGCGAGCGGCGTTCAATACCAGGACGGTGAAGATCTTGTTCAAAAGGCCGAGAATTTGATAAGTGCCTTAGGCAATGCTGTGTCCTCCAATGTGTTTATAACTTTGGTAACTCGATTGAGAAAGCACTTCGAAAACAAGCCTGGATTATTGAAAATGAGTTTTCAAAACATTGATGAAAAGATATTAAGTACTACTACGATATTAAGTACTACGACCCCAGCTACTACAGGGAGACAATTTCAGGGTCGACGCAAATGGTCGTATTAAACAACGACGTCAACAGCAAGAGCAGACGACAAACACTAACAACTAGGACGCCGCCGGTCCATGTGGGTCAATTAAATTGGCGAACATTAACGTATGTGGTTAGACAAAATACAACAATATTTTACGTGTTCACTTAATTTGCACAATTGACGCTGATATCATAACGGTATCTGTCACTCATTTGCCGCATCAGAATGATATCGAACTTGAGAATTATATGTGGTATGGATCTAATAGGCAACTATTCACAAAAACGCACCAAAGGCTTCCGGTGGCGTTGGCATTTTCGTAAAACAGTGGATTTATGACCAATATGAAGTGTGAATAACGGATAAAACATATGATGGAAATATTGGCTTGAAATTAAAACATAAAACAACTGACTATAATGTCTTTTCTTGCTATCTCCAACCAAAAGGTTCAGTAAGAGGACGTGACGCGAAAAGTTTCTTCGCACACCTTCTATCTCAAATATATACTTGCAGTGACTGTGATAGTATGTTAATGGGTGCCGATTTTAACTTCAGAATAAGGACACTGTCAGACATTTGCAAGATTTAGACACTATTCCAGAACGGAAAATTTGAGACAAAAGCATAAATCAACACGGACATGATTTTCTAGAATTCTTAAATGTCTCAAAATATTATGTTTTAAACGGTCGATTAAACACTGAAGATTATAATTATACGTCAATATCAAAAAAGGGCAAATCGGTCGTAGACTACATTTGTGTTCCGCACGATATCTTCACGTCGATTAAGTACTTTAAATTATTAACGGTTCAATTTATTGTTGACTTTCATTCACTGCACGGACTATTAAGCGAGAGATCAAGATTACCAGACACTTTTGTTCTAGTGACCGAATTTGACATCGGTTATCAACATACTATGAAAAATAATGCATCTCAAAAAGCTACATCAGACACTTTTGTTCTAGTGACCGAATTTGACATCGGTTATCAACATACTATGAAAAATAATGCATCTCAAAAAGCTACATCAGAAGGATTGCGTTTTAATTCTAACAATATCCCAGTCAACTTTATGGAAAGTGAAATATCAAGACTAGCGATCTAGCAGACAATAGAACGTATTGAAAGGTGTAGAGAAACTCAGGAGAAAATTGATGTTATTTACGACAACCTATCCACCACTATTACTCAAGAAATGACCGCTATATTACCGAAGATCGACAGAACAAAAAAAAAAAAATAAACGCTTTAAATATAGAAAAACCATACAGGAATGATGACTTATATACGCTATGGCGAAATATGCGACAAAAAAGCGACAATACGTAAACTACAAGGGGAATAACCGCGGTCAGACTCTGCTACGTACGGAGTTAATAGGAACACGGAATCAGTTCGATAAACGGTTACATGAAGCAGAACTTGCCTATAGACTATCACGTGCATTATACATAGAGGAAATGACAACATCAAACCCGACTGAATTCTGGCGAAAAATACAACAATTTGGGTCGCGAAAAGACACATCTATACCGGTTGAAATAGTAGACATTCATGGAAGTATTATTACAGACGAGAATGTGGTATTCGAACGCTGGAAAATGGACTTCAAAAACTTATATGATTGCGACGATAATAACGACTTTGATGAAATAAACTATAATCGTGCATAATTACACAAACATTTATTGGAGCTTAATATGGAGGACCTGTTATACATACCGAATGAACCATTAAATTCAAATATCTCAATTGAAGAAATATCAGGAATAATAACCAATGCTAGATCCGGTTCAGTCTGTCGGTTTACCATACGACGTATTAAAGAATCCACCAATTATAGCAGTATTGCAACAATCACTTCAGCTCGTGTTTGACTCCAGTGTTATCCAATGTGTATGGAGAAAGGCGATAATATGTCCCATACTTAAAAATCAAAATTCAGATTCAAACACCCTTGCAGACGAGCAGAACAGCTTCCGGGCAAAGCGATCGTGCGAATAACATATCTTCACACTTGATAGTGTTATCAAAAACAATAATACAGTTTTCACAGCATATATAGAAGATGTTTTGACCTTACCGATAGAGGTATGCTCCTTTACAAACTTTTGATAAACATTATTGACGGGAAACTTTACAATTCACTTAAGAGTATACACTCCAGCTCGGTGTCCTGTATAAAGATCAACATCACGGACTGGTTCGATTGCTCGACAGGGGTGAAGCAGGGCTGTAGTTTATCGCCTACATTATTCTCTGTTTTTGCCAATAACCTTTTGCAAGAGGTTAATGACATTGACCTCGGAATATCTATGGGAGACTCTAAAGTATCTTTACAAATGTACGCGGATTACATCGTCCTCATGGCTGACTCGGAATTATATCTACAAACTATGCTTAACACGCTTCATGATTGGTGCAAACGCTGGTTAGTTATAATAAACTCAAATAAGTCAAAGTGCATGTACGTTTGTAAAGGCAGATTACAAAGAAGTGACTTTGAATTCAAAGTAGGAAACAACGTGCTCGAAACTGTGGAATATTATACATATTTAGGTGGAATATTTAATAAGAAGACTAACTTTACTTTAAATTGTGAAGCCTTATCAAAAGGAGCAGGTCGTGCGCTAGGACATATGATTTTAAACTACCTCACAGAGAGCTTCATATTACCACTCCATTAGATTGTTACAAATAAACAAAGTGCGTTTTTACGGTTTCAATGACAATAGTTGCAAGCTGTATGCTCTGTGTGTTTTATAGTGATAAGCGTTGCTTCCAAAAACCTTTAAGTTATAATATGACGGTGTCTGCTTTGAACAGTATTCTGAACGCTGCAATAGTGAAGTATCAAGTTGTAGACATACATGTCTGTTATATTAAAATTTATTAAATCAAATTTTGCCAACATAAGGCCAACCAAATCTAGAAAAACTAGGGCCTGAGCGCCAAGTACCATTTATCAAGTAATTGGGTGACATGGCCGTGGATATAGTTATTTGCATATGAGGCGGACGGACTGGAGAGCCGAATGTTTCGATTAAATATTACATTATTTATGGAGGAATAAAAACAATAAATCAATATTTAAAATGTACGTCCATGCTAAAAGTAGATGGAGACATGACATACATGTACATCATCCTGATAGCAGTCAAATGTTCTAAATATTAATTTTGGATAGAGTGCGAATCGAATGCACAACCTCAGAAGTGAGATACAAGCGGGATTCAAAAAGATATTTAATCACAGCTCTACTTGTTGGTTATTTTCAGACTAAGCTTTAATACATTTTAAGCCTCGATACATTTTAAGCCTTAATGCATTCTTATCATTATAAATACATATATTATACTTCTGAACAACAGTTTCACACACAGTTTAGAATTAGAGCCATTTCAATCATGTTTGCTTGATAGTGTGCATTACTTAGCACTGCCACTCTCGGATATAATACTACAAATCACATGATAGGCTAGCTCACCTTGTCACAGGATTCTGAGCCCATCTGACCAGTCCTAGAAACATCTTTAGGATATTGAGATCTAAGCGAATTATCCTTCAATACCATGTTTTAATTCTTTGCAATAACTTGACCAAGTGTCAAACTGAATACCGTATCGTAGAGTAGTGTCTCTTGTTGATGACGGACGTGTTTTTTTTTCAAGCTGAATGAAAAAAGGTAAATTAATTAAAATGGGCGTTAATATATCGACTTGGCGAGCCAGAGAAGGTTCATTTAGTCAGTCGAAGTAGCACAGAACAGACATCTCCAAACTGTTGTTGTCACGACGCTCTGTATCACTTGTTTTAAGACTTTCTATAGCCGTGTCATTGCTCCTGCTTGTAAGCGGAGACATAGAGGCCAACACAGGGCCCCCGAAACAGAATTCGTCATATATAAATATGTCAAATATATCGACCCGTCAGAGAACGCTATCATTTGCTAAGTAGAAATGATATGAGTGCGAACAGTGACGATTAACAGGGTGAGGTTATGGCTTGTTTTAGTTCTATGAAAAGCGAACTTGCCGCGCAAAATAAATGTGTTATGAATGACATATCAACATTGACCTCAAAGGTAGACATGATCAGGGACTCAATAAACGATCTAAAAATAGAAAATGATAACCTGAAGCACGAGATTAAGAAAATAAAACAGAAATTATATCAGCTTACAAACAAAATAGATACACAAGAGGGACATTCTAGAGGAAATAATCTGAGAATAAATGGCATTGCAGGCAGGTACGATAAGTATTGGTCTATATGTGAAGATAAAGTCCGTTCCTTTATTGAAAATGGTTTGGAGCTTCCTGAATGCGAACATGTGGAAATTGAGCGGGCACATAGACTTAAATCAAATGATTCAAACAAGTGCACATTCATTGAAAATTCACCAAATTTAAAGACCGTGAACAGATTTTACGTAAAGCTTCGGTCAATCAAGACTACACAGAGCGCGTAAAACGATAGATTGATGATTGAGGCAAGGAACGACGGTAAAAACGCTGTGGTAAAATACGATAAGCTTACAATTGAAAACAATGTGTATCGGTAAGATGACGAGACAGAAAGCGTTGTTCTGATTGGTAGAGGCACGGGGACACGTTGGCGGCCACGAGAAGTCAACACTGCACGATTGGCCAGTTGTACTGGAAGGGTGACAGACCGAATGACGTCAGGAGAACGGCAAGCGAAGACGGGACTGAGGGCGGAAAATCGGACGATGATTAGGAAGCGAACCAAGGCACACCAAATGACAACGAATCAGTGAATGTTTTACAAACATTGTCACGTGATGTTAGAAATAGTGGAGGTGTATGGGTGTTTGTTAAAGACTGTCTTTTTAAACAAAATCTAGTAAAAAGGTATATTCAATCATTTAAATAATTGTGTAATTTTATATCTTGAGTGTTCTTATTTTTAAGGTATGAATAATAATATTATTATTTATGTTGCATATGTGTCACCTGAAGGCTCCAGTAATTATGATCACTAAGCTGATTGCAATGGTATTTTGCTGTTAGGGAATATTATTACTGAATTAAGATCAATATATCCAAATTGTTATATATTTTTGGCTGAAGATCTGAATTCTAGAACAACAGATTTTCGTGATTATATACCTAACGATACTTTAAATTTTATTTTTGGAGACACAGATTACGATGGAGATTACTTTGATATGCCAAGAAATAATATGGATTCTTTAAGATATACCAATTTGGCTAATTCCTGGTTGAATTATGCAGCTGTTATAACATGCATATTTTAAATGGTAGACTTTTTGTTGATGTAAGAGGTAATTTTACATGTATAGCTAATAAGGGGGCTAGTGTAGTTGACTACAATATTGTATCAAGCGATCTTTTTACAAGTATTTCTGATTTCAACGTTGAAAATCGTGACGATTCGGTACATTTTCCAGTTAAATGTCAGTTAAAGCCTATTACAAAAAGGGATATTCCAAATGGTCCTGAGATCAATATACCTAATGTAAATATGAAAGAATATGTAAAGTATAGATGGCAAGATAGGTACCGAGATACTTTTATGGAAAAATTCAAAGAACTTTCACGTACATCTTGTGATGATATAATGAAGTATGTAAACTCTGATATAAATCAAGCAGTAAATATTCTGACAAGAACTTATAAATTTGAAGCTGAATCAATGCGTAGGAAAAAAAAAACATTATAAACATAACAGTAACAAACATCCTCCATGGTGAGATGCAGATTGCGAAACACTTAAACAAAGAAAATATTCATTTCTGCGTAAATTCCCAACAACATGTTTAGAAAATGATCTTATTACGTACAATAATGATCGAAATACCTTTAAAAACATATATGATTAAAAAACGACAATATGAAACAAAACAAACGACAAGGTTTTATATATTCGCGTACCGATCCCTCTTCTTTTTGGAAAAAAATAAAGAATCAAATCAGTTTTCTCACCAAAATTGTAATATATCGAATGAAGAATGGATGGACTATTTCAGTAAACTTTTATACATTGAAGACAGCTCTTATATTGAACTTGATCTACAAGATATAATGATTTAGTAAAATTTGACATCACCGCATACGTGCTAAATCACCCGATTACGGACGCAGACATTATGTCAGGAATCTGGAGATTAAAATCCGGTAAGAGTTCAGGCCTTTCTGGAATAGGAAAAGACTTTTTTGAAAATACGGAAACTGAAGTTGTCCCATATCTAAATACAATATTTAACAAAATATTAGAAAGCGGAATTTATCTAGATGCCTGGGCATAAATCATTCTATGCCCTATACACAAATCCGGATTAAAAAACGACCCAAAAAATTACTAAGGAATTTCGCTATTAAGCATTATGTACAAAATATTTTCTAATATTGCTACGCAAAGAATTTACAGTTGAGCAGAACGTGAAAAAAATATTGGTGGGGCACAAGCAAGCTTCAGATCTGGTTATTCTGCAATAGATAATATATTTTGTTTACAAGCACTTGTACAGAAATATATTTCAAAGATAGGAGGGCGTTTTTACTTTTTTTTTCGTGGATTATAGCAAAGAGTTTGACACTTTAATTCATAATCAATTATTTAATAGTATTGCTCAAAAAGGCATTCACTGTAAAATGTTATCTGTATTTGAATCTATGTAAAGTAAAATAAATGTCCCATACGTACGCCAAATGGCATTACTGATCCATGTCCATGTCATATTGGAACGAGACAGGGGGACATATGTAGTCCTATTTTTTTTCACTTTATATCAATGACCTTTGTATATATTTAGAGAACGCTGTGGTACTGGAATATTTGTCTCTAATGATATACCTGATATTATGTATTTATTATTTGCTGATGATGTTACAAGCGTAGCTGAGACTGCGTCAAAGCTACAGACTCAACTAAATGTATTAAATGTTTATTATATTTCTACAGTCATGAACATTAATCTTAAGAAAGCTGAAATAATTGTATTTAGAAATAGTGGCAGACTTCGTTTATATGAAAATTGGTCGTACAGAGAAAATCTCATAAAAACAACGCCGTTATATAAATTCATGGGCATTCTTTTGACACCCAAACTTTCGTGGACTTCCGCCAAAAGCAAACTTGCGACACAGGCCAAAAAATCTATATATTCTATTCGAAATTATCAAAGGCCATTTTGACGATTTTAACATGATGAACTATTTTAATTGTTTGCTTCAATGGAAACACCTATATTTTGTTACGCATCAGAGATATGGGGTTACGATTATTCAAGTACAATTGAGTCAGTTCAAGCTGATTTTTGTAAATACTTTTTAGGTGTTAATAGTTTTGTAAATAATAACGTAGCACTCGGCGAGTGCGGTCGGCTTCCTTTGTGTGTTACTTATCATACACATTGTATTAAATACTCGTGCAAAATAATACATATGCCAAATCACCGATATCCAAAACATTGTTATAAAATGCTTAAAGATTTAGATGATGTTAGAAGAAAAACCCGGGCTTCAAGTGTCAAGAAATTATTGTTTCGATATGGATTCGGGTATGTTTGGATTTCACATGCAGTTGGGGATATCAATATGTTTATTTAAGCATTTAAACAACGACTATCAGAGTGCATGACCCAGTACTGACATGGTAGTATTGCATAATCCACACGTTGTGTGACACTTATAAATATTTCGAAACTGTGTTAAATTCAGAAAAAATATCTTTGTATTGAAATTCCCTTTTTGCATAAAAAATGTCTTGCACATTTTTGATGTTCTAGTCACAAGCTGAAAATAAGAACTGGTCGTCACGAAAATATTGAAAGGCAAGACTGAAAGTGTACATATTGTTATATTCATGCATTAGAGAATACTGAAGTGATCAATCATAAGGTGCGAACATTATACTGTTATTATACTTTCTGTTGACTTAGCAGTGTAAAGTGATATTTCATTTCCAAACGATGATATACGAACACATTAATTTATATTCCATTAGACGGGAACTGGATAATGTTGAAGTGATTCTTAAGCCTGTTAGAGCTATCGAGAGACAAAAATTGGATGCATAATGAACGCTCACGGAACAAGTGACGTGTAGTTATTCAGCAATAATATTTCGAACACAAAGGATAGCGGCATGATATAATTATACAAAACATATATATGGCATAAACAAAGATCCATTTAGAATAATAATGAACTTTAGTTCAATTGTTTATGCACGAAAACATAAGGACAGACTCTTTTCAATAATTTCAACAACGTATGCATGTTTTGTGCTAAGGATGGGTGATATACAGTAGCATGATATTCACAAGAAAACGCAATTGTATAATCTTAAATGGTTTGCGGAATACCGAGCGTTTTAATCAAACGTTGCAAATGGTTAGAATTAACGAAAATATATTGTGTTAATGAGAAAGGCGTATATTTTTCATGAAGATATAAAACAGTCAAACCTGTCATTAGCAGCCACTCAAATGAATGAGCAAAAGTGGCCTTTTAAGACAGGTTGCTGCTCAATACAGGAAAATTTGTTCTAAAAACATAGAAATGGGAAATAGCGAATGTGGCTGCTTAAGACAAATGGCTGCTTAATAGAGATGACCACTTATACATGTTTGACTGTTTGCAGAATTAATGTATAATGGTGTTTGAAATAAGAAAAATATTCTCTAGGTGGAGGGATTAATCCGGTAAGGGAACGATTTTGTTTATTCTTATGTTTTCAAAACCAATATTAAATTATAAACTACAAACTATGTGATGATTCATATACTATGGTACAGCGTTATTTATTCATTTTCATTATATTTATCGATGTAATAATGTAAACAATTTCCAGAAAGACACGAGTGGTCGCTCAGCCCGCTTATTGATGATAACTTGTTTCACGATCGAAGTAAAACAGACGAGTTAAAATCAACAGTTAAATATGTACGGATATCTCGTCCTAAATCAGTGAATACTATAACATTATTATATGTTAAGCTATTGTTTTATTGTATGTGACATCGGAGAACATTTTTATAATTACATTTGCGTTGAAACATATCTGTTATAAATTTTGTTTTACCTAGAGTTTAATAACATAGCGCTAAACCAGTTAACTTCAATACAGACAATGATGTTAGATATCATAGCGGTTTTGCACCATGTCCTCGATTTCAATTTGTCGAAATTTAATCACAACTGCAAAGATGTTATTTTAAGTATCGAAGCAATACTACGATAGACAACAGGAATCATTAGTGGCAATAGTATGAGTCTGTGGGGTCAGTTAAATGTTTCCACTTAATAAACATAAAACCTCCATTTGTTTAACAAGAGTCTCGTGCTTCGTATAAGGATAACAAGGTTCAACCATCAGCCTACAAACCCAGTTCCTAAGTGGTATGAACTCAATGTATGGTCAGCAGATTTGATAAGATTTCAAGTCATGTTTGACCCCCTTAATAGTGATAATATCATCATGATATTGACACATCCGCCACTCGCATATACAAATGTAATTTTTACATTTTATATATGAACTAATAAATCCTTTTTAATATATATACACATGATAACAAAATGTTCAAAATTTGCAATAAAATTCTAGATTAACAAATAACAGTTCGGTTTCTAATAGTTAAGTATAGTACGCAGTACACAAGTAGTCACACTCTATAAAAATACATGCAATATATATGTATAACTCTGGTATTGTTCATTGTCTCTATGGAAGCGGATAGCTTGATGTCTGGTTTTCTCGTCCCCTTGGAAAAGCATGCAGTATAAGAGTTTTGCATGATTGTAGATGCAATACAACTTTATATCATTGTAGAAATCGAAACGTCCATCGTTGTTAGGTCCATCGTTGTTAAGTCGTGCATTATTGGCTACGATTCCGTTATCGTAATGTAAATGCATTCGTCCAGCGTTGTTAAGTCATGCATTATTATCTTTGTATGACAGGAAATAATCGTATTAGGTTGTACTCTTTTTAATTAGCACAGCTTATTAAAGTTGGATAACGTTTTGGTTTAAATATTCTATTCGTCGTTTAATTTAATAGTTAAGTAGTCCCTCGCATATTACACAGGGTAAGTGCTTGTACAATGTTTGTAATTATTAATCACCAACGACTTATGTTCTTTATGGTTCAATTTGATTTACTCGTTGCCCGTACAGTTATTTGTGATAACGTTGCTTTTGCATCGTCGTCAAGTCGATACTTAAACCCAGATACATGGCATGTACAATGTTATCGGGCTCGTTAGATGAGGCTATGTCGTTCGTTTCTTCTTCGTCTGTCTCGAGTACGAATGAGAGTTGAACTGTTTCGTGGACCTTATGCGTTTCGCTGGCGGTGGTAGATATAGTCGGGTGTTCTTGATCGTTTAGCCATCGTGGTTAGATCTTCAGGCGTTGCAGAACGTTTACCAAGTACAGACCTAAGCTTTTAAACTTTGTTTGTTGACAGAGCAGATTTAATTAACTTATACTTTTTATACCATTTTCTGAGAAAAATAACAAAAACTATTATCCCTATTGCAATAAAAATGTACAAAAATGTTGAAGACGTTTCTTTATTCATAAGTTCTAAAGGTTCTATCTCTAACAATTTATCTCTCAGTGTAGACAGAAGGAACTCTTTAAGATCTTTGAACGATGACGGAATCTTAATCGTGTGGTTGAAAATTTGGCTGAAGTTTGAAATCTCTATCTCCAACTTTGAAAAATCTGATTGTCTGAGGAAATCGATTGTTGATTTTACTGTATAGTTTGAATAGTTCATGAATGATCCGACAAGAGTCATTTGTTCAGATGAAGCGATACAGGTATAATTAATACTTATAATACCATAGGGTGGATTAATGAAAGTGGTCGTCGAGGCTCCCTTTTCGCAATTAACATGGAAAGTAATTATGTCTTTTGTCATAGCAAAGTACATGGATCCTTCGTCATGTACATGGGCAAATCTAACTGAGTTGCAAACAATTTGCAATATTTATTGATCCTTTCCTTACTTTGAACCATGAGGTTAGTTTCTTTGTTTTCAAATCAACACTACTTGAAACTCAATAAATTAATTTTGGTCATCTCGCCTAAACTAAATATCAGTTCTTAAGGTCAACTGTAGTTATTATCTCAATATATAGACTGATCTATCTATTATATAAATAACCAAATTCTATCTAAGATTGACGCCGATCAATATACATGATAAATACTACCATCAATTTCAAAAAACTGACTTTATTACCATATCAGCTAAATACATATTGTCTACTTATCCAAGGAACGGCTTACGCCTTAATTATTTTTTACTCAAATTGTGATCACGGATCACTTGGATATACAACAACACTTAAAATCACGCAGCATAATCTAATTCTAATTTCACGCCGCCATTTACACAATGTAGGCAGTTAATTATACTGAATTTAATAGTCTAATCAATCGGACAGCGCACTTAACAAGGTTTTTACCATGTGTTCGGATTTATTCCTAGTACTCTCCGTTTCTTTTAATTTACGCGTCTTGTTTACCTTTTTGCGGACAACATGTTAGTCCATTTGAACCCCCTCTGAGTCTTCATGGCTAAATAATCCCGTTTGATTATTATCGGGATTGGACTTGTTACATTCCCCCTCGCTAGATCCTTGTTCATTTACGTTAGCGAAATGATTCGAATGTAAGGAACTATCTGATTTATCTGGTTCTATAATGGTATTCGGTCATATAGAACCATCCGACGAGTCTAAGTCTAAATTCCTGTTTTCTTGCTTTAACCGGTAATCACGGTCTCTTTAACTTTCGACCAATTCCGCAAGAGGAATCGATTCTTCAATTCTCCATTACCTTTCTGCATTTCTTCACTAATTTAGAAAAAGGTTCTAATTCTGACTCGCTAGTATAAGACTCTGTGTCGCTATGGTGACTGTCGATATTGTCGGTTGGGCATACGCAGCCTTCCTTAATATCCGGCCCCCTTCATCCCTATGTATCTCCCAATTATCTACGTTAGCTAATCTAAGATGCCTAGCATGAGATTCCGTAGTTTTGCCACTTAATTGATTTTTTATTACATAAGTTAATGGAGATTTTTTTCAGGTATTCTGTAAAACGGCGTCCATCGGGAGGCAAGCTTGCTCTTCCTTACAAGTACACTGGTTGTCCTACCTTAAACTCCACATCTTTGCTGTTTTTATTTACGTACTTAGCATGTTTGTTCTTTACTTTATTCATTCGGTTGCATACACTAGTGAAGCCCTATGTTGTTCTTGTAAAGCGACCTCATGTGCATCAGCGCCCATTCATTTCCTTCTGGGTTTTAATACCACGTCTAAAGGAAAAGTAGTATAGTAGATATAAGGGTGCCATTTGAGTTCACAGGTTTACAGTCATGCGTAATGCTGCAAGGCTCTGATTTAAAACAAAAACATCGTAAAAATCGATATTACGGATAGAGCAATTCAAGTCAATATGATTGACACCTCCCATTCCACTACACCCTGGTACTGTGCTCAATAAGTCACTAATATTATTGTCCTAACCTTTTATGTAAATAACCTCACAATCATACGATTGCATAGTTAGTGCCCACATAGAAATATTCCTGTTGTTAAACGGCTGTTTTTCTAGAACGTATTGCAATGGTTTATAATCGCAGTAAATCTTTATTTTTGAACCCCTGAGATAATGGTCAAATATTTGCAGTGAGCAAACTATCGCATAACATTCTTTTTGAATAACGGGCCATTTTTGCTGTGTCGAAGATAATTTGTGAGACAGAAAGAAAATTGTTTTTTTTTCTACCCTATCACCGTGTTCATCTTAATCCTCCTGGCACAAAACGCTTCCAATGCTAATCCCTGTATGGCTTCTACCTTTGTTAATATCTGGTTTTATCCCATCTTTGCCAACCATGAACCCAAAGTGATTGGTTTCTGGTATCATAAATTGACATTTACTTAAATTTATCTTAAGTTTGTGTTCTTTCATGCTTTCAAATACCTGTTGTATGTGGGTCAGGTGTTCAGTATATGACCTTAAGAATATGACGACGTAATCAATATATGGTAGGGCAAAGTGTTCGAGTCCCTGTTAGGCGGTCGACATCATTTCACAAAAATAAGCCGGGGAATTTTTCAAACCGAAACAGCAGCGACGATATTCAAAGAGACCCCTGTCACAGGCAACTGCAGTCTTTTCTTGATAGTCAGGGTGAATCCTTGGCGCATATCGAGTGACGTTAGATACTCACAACCATTCAATTGTTCAAGTACGGAGTCGATGAGTGGCAGTGATAAGAGCAGCTTTTTGTGACTTTATTTAGCTGCATGAAATCTATAACCGTTGTCTTCTCCGAGTTTTTCTTAGGTACTATTACTACCGGTGTAGAATACGGACTCTTTGATCATGCAAGGGGCTCCTATATGTTCGTTTTTTTGATAGGGGCACTCTGCCCTGTGTCTATCGTCATTTGTAATATATCAGTTTCCTATATATCTTAGTCTGAAAAAGCCTATAACGCCTATATTGTTATAGACCATGTTACAAACCGTTTCCTTTAATTCCGGCGGTGCGTTTATTTCAGATAAAACGTCTTCATACGACTTTCCTTAACCATCGAATCCAATAACTATATTTCGGGCCTTTCATACAGATAACCTTTTTTACATGGGACTAAGGAATAATCCTCATTATCTACATTATTTTTATAACTACGCTTCACACGTTCTTTACACTTACCCATAGAATTCGGTTCTACAACTACCTTTCTCTTCGATACTGGAAATGTGCATGTCATTTACTAACGGTACCAACGTTTTTCCTATACGAAAACAGCCAAGATCATAATTTACACTAATTGAATTATCTACAAGAAAGACTTGACCCAAAATTACATTTTTATTCATATTGGATACTACACAAAATGGATGTTCAACGGGTTCTCCCTTTATATAAGATTTTAAATTTATTTTTCCAATAACATCTGAAGAATTGCTATCTACCGATTGTAGAATTGCCTTTTTATGCCTCCCCCCCCCCCCCCCCCCCCCCCCCCCCCCCCCCCCCCCCCCCCCCCCCCCCGCCGTCCTGTATTTCGTTTCCGGCCTGTAACTTTGTCATGCATATATGGATTTTGTTGATATTTGCAACAAATGATCAACAGAACATGACGACGTGTCGCGAGTAAGACCCACAACCGTACCTCAACGGTCAAGGTCACAATTTGAGTTTGTTTGACAACACTTTGAGTTTATGTGAGATTTCGTTTCTGGCCTGTAAATTTGTCATGCATAGATGAATTTTAATGATACTTGCTACAAATTATCAACCTAAGATCGTGACATGTTGGGGGGCATGTGACACTTTACAGTGACATTTCTTGTTGCTTTCGGCCTATCTTTGAGTGAATCATAATTTTTATAAGGCTTACAGAGGCACCTGAGTCTAATAAACACCTAAACTGTTGTTTTTTTAACATTAATAAGGCACGAGTTTGGGTTACCTGCTAAAGAAATTCTATGTATTGAAAGATTGGTTTGTTAACTCGAGTCGTTAGCCTTAATATGACCCTAGCAATCTAGTTTCCCTGACGCGAATTCCCATTGTACCGACTATCTCTTTTGTCATATGCCCTCCTATTATTAATCCTATTTCTATCAACGTTTTGGAATTCGCGAGAAACGTGACCTTGGACTCCACAGGCTCAACAGACAATTGTACTGCGTTTTATTTTCTAACTTTGTTGGAAACTACATTAACATGACCTGGCCTTTTGACCTTACAATCCTTAGCTACATGATTACGCATCTCGCACCTGAAACACGCGCGTTTAGGCCTCAGATGGTCAGCCTGCATGGGTTCATGACCATGCCTAGTATTTGTTCTTGTTGGCGCTCTATCTCGAGCCCCTGACCTTAAATTAAATCGTCTTCGCAGATTCTGCTCATCCATCGAGTGCCGTAGCGCACCATTAAAAGTCGCCGGGCGATCACGCATTACCTTAAACCTAATAGATTCATTATTCAACCAGTCTGTAAACAAATTTATCAATTCTTTTTGTACAATTGCTTCACACGCTTGGGCTTCCGAATATGCTTCAGAGGCCAGGCTTAATAGCCTCACCCCGAAGTTATTTGCGGACTCCCCATCTCCCTGTTTTAGTTTGCTTAAAAGAAAGAACGTGTGGGATATATTTGAGATTTCTGATAATCTTGAAACTAATTCGGCTTTTAATTCATCAAATGAATTTTTTCAACCTGATTCACCCCTTGAGCGGTCTTATAAGCCAGCCTCTTACAACGTTGGTCGTCGAAATTATGTAAATGTGCATATTTCTCTACGGACGTTATCCAAGTTTTATAACCGGCAGAGTAAGTACGATCAAAAATTGTCACAAACACCGCTTCACCTTGTTGACTTTAAGATTCGGTATGCAAACCGATGCTGTATTTTAGGCCTTAGTCTGGTGACCTATTCTGTCTAATAATGAGGCGAATTGTATTGATAAACAACCAAAATGTTCCCCAATATAAGGTTGAGCTTCCATTTTGAATCGTTAGTTTAAAAAACGTTTTATTTTGATTATTATTCTTATTATTTCTTATTGTAAATAGTTGGTTTTTAATTTTAATTTTTTATCTTAGTTTTTTGTTTGTTTGTTTTTTGTTTGTTTTTTTGTTTATTTTGTTGTTGATTTTTTTGGGGGGTCAAAACAAATAATCTTTTATCTTTATTTATTCATCATGATATTGACACATCAGGAGGAAAGCAAGGTGTACGTTCTGGACCAGCGGTAGAACTGCAACTGAGGAGATTAAACTTGGTATGGGAGAACATAGCCGTTCTCTTTCCCCGGCGTCACCTCATAAAATGAATAAATATCACAAATGCAGCACCATCATCGTCTGAATAATTATAATTAACGATGGATTTCATATAAAATATTTTAAAGCTTAAATAATAGGATATTGTATCTAAATACGGTCTTGAATTAACACCTTATGATAACGTACCTGGCTAAGGTAATAATGTAAATGGAATTCGCACCATGAGTTTACAAAGTAATTAATCCTGGAGAATTACAAATCATTGTACATAGTTTCTTCTTTTTATTCATTATTTATTATTTAATTAAAAACAAATTTAGCGTTTATGACTAGTATTTCTTGTACTGATACTATAGCTCTAATGAGCAATGTAGTTTACTGTGCTTTTATATGTAATTAACTTAAAGAATAATATCGGATAAATAACCTCGGAAGCACATGATGCATTCAGGAAGAAAAAATATAATCTTGATTGGATGAGTTGTGTAGGTAATAAAACACACTGATATCGAGTTTATTTAAGGTAATGTGAAACAAATTGAAATAGGCGATATGCAACACCCTATTCAATACATTTCGCCAATGACATTTCCAAAGATAAAGCTTACAAGAGTTATAAAATTGTAATATACCTCCTGTGAAACAAGTCAGATACATGAATAAGATATAAAGACATAACACGTTGAATCCCACGTTGAAAATCAGTATGTTAATTTCGATACAAATGTCTATAAGTGATTGTTATTTATCAGCAAACATCTTACACAAACATAAAACGTAAGTGTAACTATATAAGTATTACCTTTTTGTTTCAAAAACAAAATTTAGTTGGGCTATAACTTTCTAACAACCAAAACATTAAATGTTGATTATTAAACCAAGTATACATTTTAAATAAATACTTTAAACATGGTACTAGAAGCTTCCTCGCTTGCCACTCATCATTTAGGGATAATTCTATGTATAAAGTCGACCTTTGACTGTGTTGGGTATCACTTTATGTGCCTGCAACATGATACTCCAGTGCAGCAACGTTTAAAATACTGTTTTAAGTACAAATCATCGCGATATAGCTGAAAAATTGTTAAACGCCTCGCTATATAACACCATACAACAACAAAAACTGCATTTTTAAAAACTGTTTGCTTTCTTATCATCAAGAATTCCTTCCATTATAATAATATACGACATTAACGTTGAGAAGTAAGTGATCTTGAGGCAGCGTTACTTTTACATAGAAAACATATTCCGAAAGATAATATACATATTATGTACATTGGGAATGGTATGCAAACTATTCGATAAAAAACTTGCATTTTAAATTCCGACAGGGGTACTTATGTTATATTGTATAACATAATATTAACAGACGCGTGAGAATAACTTATTACAGGAAGCCTTCCACGTAGACTCATTAGTTTTAAGATGAAAATACTATATCGATCAAATACATTCTTTAGTTTTGTTTCCACAATTCGATTGCTCATCGTTTAGTGCAAACGCTGTATAATGTCTGACGGCGATAAATTCTGTCAGGTAAGCGATAAAAAATCAATCATGCAATGCAAAATTCCGCACGCATGGAACTAATAATAGTGCAAACTACCATTTCCGAAGACGATGATTAATAACGCCTTTCTTTATGACCGTGCAACAAAATTTATTCATTTAGAATTTTGCATCATTTATTCAAAAAATAACACGCAATAAACAATAAACGTGCATGTCTTCAATAAAATGCCTACTTGTTACACTTTATAACTGCAAAGATGGAAAGTCTTTTATCATGAGGTATCAGTAACCTCACATAACTGCAGTATCAATGTTTAGAGCTGGTTAGAACAACCGACTATTATTTTAAGTTTATTGTCAACTCGATATTTCATATTAATCTCACGTCCATGTTTTCCCAAGGTTAAACACGTATTACATTTAAACAAAAGTGGTATCTGGTCCCAGCAATAGGTGGCACTCCTTATGAATTACAAAAGAGTGGTCGGCCCTTTTATCTACTAAACGCCGCTTTAAAGAACAGTGCATATTGAACAGGAATAGATCAGTCTGCCGCAATAATTTAGTTATATCACGGTTGAAAATGTTATTGTATACAATAAATTGTGTTATCTAATCCAAAACGGAACAAATATAAAAAGTAATAAGTCAATTTTGCATTGCAGGATTGTTGTCTAACACTTACACTTATTCCGTTTGTAAAATGTCTTACTTTATTGGATCTGATTGATGGTCTTTATAACATAGCCCTAAAGTACCATAAGTTATTTAAAATACAAGATTTTCTAAGTATTTCCCTGTTTTTGTTGTATTTCCCAAGGTTAAACTTTTGATTTACTACAACGGATACTATTTTCAATTAATCATAATAGTGTCGTAACATTTTATTTGTTGTTAATGCTTGACTATATTTAAATAAATATAAGTAACTAATGTTTTGAAATGTTTTGGATTTTTTTCTAGAAAAATCCGTATATAAACCACCTTTAATCAGAACTAACACGACTTTTTGTATGTTAGTCAAGTCCCAAGACTTAATTTGTGCTGCGATCGTATACCTAAAATAGCTTCTCTTAATTACATTGAAGTTGTCAGACTCCAGCCATGTTTGTGCCCGAAATGCCCTATCATTGTCATAAGCAATTACTGAATTATTTACAATCTAAGACGATGTAATATATACTTGTATTGTAAAAACAATCGAAATATAAATGTGTGTTTTGTCGTTCATGTGAACGCAATAATATTCCAACTCTCATAAAAGCATAGATAAATGCATCAATCTTTAAAACGTTCTAAATAAATAAATGCATTCATTTGTACCCATCTAGTATTTAAATTAAATATATCGAATAATATGGTATTCACCTTGACATGGCCAGTGGTGAAATCGCAACCCGAGAGGATACACTTATGTTACGGATATAACCATAAATAAGACAATAAATACCCAGCAAGAAACGAAGGATTCAAAGGGCACATTCGCCAAAACAATATATACACAATAAACGTGCAGAACAAATACAATATGTTCACAACATGCATACATTGTGACAACAGGATACAGTGCCATTGAACGAACATTGGTAAATCTGCCTCTGTGCAGAGTAAAATAAGTTACGTATACACCAACACATAAATAACATGTTTACCCAACAGGAGATGTAACATTCAATTCAAAGGATACATCCACAAAATTAGCACATATATAACAATTGTGATATACAGTACATTCCAAGACAAAAAGCAACAACAGAAACTGCCGGAGGTTATACCTGGTTAACTGATACACCCATCTCGTTCTTTCCTTCAGTGTTAATGAAAGACTCCACGCCAAACTATAATTTTGCCATACCAATACCATGCATGTTTTTGCCAACTGTGTCATTCCCAGTAAACACACTGATCATCAAATGATACGACAAAAAGTATACTAATTTAAGACAGTCGCAAGTATAATAAAATACACCTTAAACTTGTTTTCAAACGTATGCGGAAAACTAAAAGTAAAAAAACGTAAATGTAATTTGTTTTATAGTGTGCAGAAGAAAAAAAGAAGCTCTCACAGACATGGCAAAGTGTAAATATGTAGATGAAGAATACTTCGAAAAACAGTACAATGCATTCTGGCAGGAGCAAAAGTCCACATACTTCGGACCGGCCCTTGTATATTTTCAAGGGTACACATTATTTATGAAAGTCTCAACAATTAGCATGTATTACTGACTTGATACACATGTTCGGTTGCACTACTCAAGGGGAACAAATAGCATGTATTACTGACTTGATACACATGATCGGTTGCACTACTCAAAGGGAACATATAGCATGTATTACTGACTTGATACACATGTTCGGTTGCAATACTCAAGGGGAACAAATAGCATGTAATACTGACTTGATACACATGATCGGTTGCACTACTCAAAGGGAACAAATAGCATGTATTACTGACTTGATACACATGATCGGTTGCACTACTCAAAGGGAACAAATAGCATGTATTACTGACTTGATACACATGATCGGTTGCACTACTCAAAGGGAACAAATAGCATGTATTACTGACTTGATACACATGTTCGGTTGCACTATTCAAGAGGAATAATTACAACTGACGCTCCTATAGGCCTACAATGGCTTATCAGTTCAAATAATTCAAATGGTGTATAATAAGAACTCGAGAAACTCGGGAATTCGAACGAGATAATCAAGATATGCGGTATTCAATCATTATTTCTTTTATATATGCCGATTTCCGACTTTGGTATCTGAAAGATAAATAAATCGAGTCGAGCTCTTTAGATAACTAATCAAAACAAACTATCTGGAAAATATGGAGGGTATTATCTGCCATAATTCAGATTGCTTTATTGTATTTTTTGACTTGGTTATTACAAATGACGTTCATTTGAATGACCACTTTTAACTTCCATGTGTGTATATTGTATGTTGCAACTGGACAATTAGGAATTATATTTACTCAAATTCCAATTTTTACTTCCATGTGTGTAATTTCATATTGCAACTTCTAATTTACAAATTCAATTAATTTAAATGTCACCTTTGTTCATAAGTGTGCATAAAATGTGCAAGTTACTCATTTTTATCATCTTCATTTCATGAAATAATGAAAGTCATAATTTAAAACTTAGAATTTGAAACTTGGAATTTAAAACTTAGAATTTACAAGTTAGTAATATTGACACGTCTGAATTTAGTCGCTAGGTGGCTAAAACACCGACACTTTGAAAACGACTGCTCCCTACGGTAAGAGTAAAGGAAAACATCTGAGTAAGCCGTTTGATGTTGTCAAAATCCAATGTGTTTCCCAAGATGACGTTACTTTCTGGCAACACAATGGTCAAAAATAGCTTCAGGTAGCAGGGAACAGTTATTTTATTTTTTTAAAATGTGCGGATATAAAATATTTCTTCCACTTTGTTTAACGTATATATATATATATACGGATATAAAGGTACAAGTTATAACTGACCTGAAAATAAGCTTAATAACGCTTATGCAAATTCATCTTCATCGAGATGTCACAATACACAATGATTATTTGTAAATGTATTTTTTTTCTTTTAATTTTCATAAGATAACTGAACAAAGATGAAATGCGAAAAAAGGATAAAAAAGATAATAGATAAAATAAATCAATAATAAAAAAAAATAATGGTATAAATAGATTGTGTCTAATTCAAACTTCGTGTCCATGTGACCCAAAAGTCTATATTGACAACAATAAACGTATGCTCATTAAATATAAAAAATATCTGGGCTGATACACTTCCTGGAAATATCTGATGATATCGTTTGTTTAATTGTTTAACAGTCATTTTAATTAATTAAAAAAATATTTGCAAAGTAAGTTTGCAGCTGTCTCAAGTGAATTTAGAACTAAAGCTGCGCGCGTCGTCCAGTAATAGAGCAACGGATTCAAGATCTAGGGTCGTAGGTTCGATCCTCCTACACGGCTTTTTGGTGTGTCCTTGAGCAAGACACTTCATCCGCCAGCTTAATTTAATAGTTCTTCCCAGGAAGACATCGAGTGTGATTTGTTAAAGTTTTAAAAACTTGTTTCACAATCGATGCAAAATTAATAATTAAAACAATGGCAACTCATTTAAATTCTAAGCGCTTACCATATCAGAATGCGGAACAGTGTTAGATTGCAATATATGAAATATAGGAAAAGAACAAGGGGTATATCCAAAGCAACACCATCAGCTAAAGTACAAGGTAAACCCATTACTGTACCACGTCGCGCAAAACTGGGATCACATGTATCGGTGTTGGAAATCGCTTAACCTTACCCAATGACAAAAAAATAGTCATGGATTAAACAATCCTATGTCTGATCATTAATCCCTATCTTTTACTTTGTTTTAATTTTTATATGAATATATATTGTTGTTTTTATTTTTTCGTGATGGGTGGGGGTTATTTTTTTGTGTGGGTTTAGAGGGAAGGTGGGTATAGGATGTGTGTGTATATATATAGCATATATAGACTATGATATTTTTCATACTATTATTATGTAAAATCCGCCATATTTTTTTTCTTTGAAATGAGGCTATATCCATAGGGGAAAAATGTTTTGTCTTGTGGTGGGATGGGTGGGTGGTATAGAAATCAATTTTATTACTTTTACTTCCTACGTCCGCCATGTTTCTAAAAGCTGTCGATATCGTTAATAGATGGGAGTTTGGAGCATTTTTATATTTGAAACACCACATGCTGTATTCCAGTGAACCTTTAGGATATCATAATATATTATAGTTATTTACTGTGTTTTGTATATTCTGACTTTTAAACGTTTGCAGACCTATTTAGGGAGAACTGCACTATACAAACAATTTTGGTAAATGTATCACATAAATTTATTTTATAAGGCTGGGTACAAGGCAGGCTTAAATAAATATAGCAAACAAGTAAACAGTGTGGCCCCTTATTTTTAAAAAAAGTACAGTATGTACGATATGATACAGGCATGGATTCAGGAATTACGTTAAAATCACACAGGGACATGCTTTTAACCTTAAGATTGTTTTGGTAAAATAATTTGTTACTCTTTTTTGTTGGTGAAAAGTAAGGCCAGTCTCCTACAGAGCTGGAAATGGGTCCACCTCCTCTCCTACGTTTTTGACAATGGTTATGTAAGCATCAGAGGCACATTCAGGATATCATAGTTCAACACGTGTGTCTATCTGGGTCGTAGGGTAAGTACTAGCATCAATTTTCAATCAATTTAACTATTCTTGCTATATTTTAGTGGGCGTGCCCCGGATCTTCTGTTTGGCCTGAATCCGCTATTGAGCAGCTATATAGTTATTCTAAATTGTGGCCGGTGGTTTTATGGAGAGAGCCCTCCCTATCAGCAACATTTATTTTAATTCAATACAAAAGGTTCATGTGTTTCTGTGTTGCTTACTTTACAAACTTTGTTTTCATTGACAAAGTCAATAAGTCAGTTTCACATAATACCAATTGATGGCCGATAATGTACGCTACTTTGAAAGGGGGCAGTAGTTGGTTTTGTTGTGGAATATAAAGACGGCACCGCTTGACGTCATAATGATAAAATTAGACAAATTAAGGCTCTGAAGGTTATAACATATAGAATTACAGAAATAACCATCGGTAACAAACTAAAAAGATAGCCTTTTTCACATTAAACATTTTCAATGCAATATTCAATTAACACAAATTGACATGTGTAAAAGCATGAAGTTAGCATTTAATTGAATGTAATTTATAGTTTAAGCACATAGAAGTTAGAAGTTGCCACTTGAGTGAATGTAAATTGGAGATAAGTAAGCTAAAATATGTAATTAAGCAATCTGAATTATGGCGGATAATTCCCTCCATAGGAAACGACGTCGCGTGACATTTGGCACCAAACATAAAACTGATCATGATTATAAGGATAAGTGATTATCAGCGTGTGAATACAATAACCTGCTTATAACAGGCTCATATTTCATTTTGTTTAGTACCATGCGTATTTATGCATACTTATATAGAAAAAAAAACACGACCATATCTATAACACGAGTATTGAATATGATAACGTTTATCGAGACTTTAAATTTGAGCATTTCTTGTCAACTAATGTGGATTTATTTTTCTTATTACAATGTACTTAAATAATTTTATACAAAATATAAGATACCTGTGTCTCGCTCACATTTGCTGACAGTGGCAATTGTTTACATATAATCTATATTATTACGTGCGTACATAAATATTTATGTTTTGCAAGTCTTGGCTAATGTTATACACACACTTGATAATGCAAGGATATGAAATGCAATAATATTCAATTCAATTTTTATTTATTCAATACCAAATTTCACAATGTGAAAAGCATAAGTACATACAGTATAAAGCAATAGAAAATTAGAATATCAATGACAATTCATACACAAGCTTACATCCCATTCGCATACATAATGATAACATTCTTATACAGGAGAATGACTAGATCTGAAAATATACATTTGTATCAATATTATATAAAACATTTTATAAATTATGTCAGTAGCAATAATTCTTGATGATATATAAAATTTTATTCAATTCTGAATTTTAAATAAGTGATTTATGTATACTTTTTATGCTATTGATTTTGTTTGATTAATGTTAAATCAGCATGTTTATTCTAGTAGGACGAAACCTTGTTGGGCGAAACATATTGATTGAGTAAGTACAATGTATATTCATGCATAACATGGTGTCGCGGTTCTCGCTTGGTTGTAGAGAGTTTACTGCAGTTGTGAAATTTGGATAATAGCTAATAACTCTGTAATATAACAGCATGTAATGTAGTTAATACTTGTGGTTAGTAAATAATTATCCTTACGAAGAAGCATTTATGATGACATTTTATATTTGGTTGTATTTTCAGCTTTCTGAGAATATAATATTCTGACATGTACTTCTGTGCTATTTTCAGAGGTGTATTGATTTTATTATTATTATTTCATGTATTTAGCAGCTAACTGTATTTTCCAATCATGCATGTCTGGTTTACATTTACACAGCAAATATTCGGATAAAATATATATGATACCGCTCCAAAACTAGTTCAATAATTACAAACAAATTATATACAGTTTTACAGTTCATATGACCATTTCTAAACAGAAAGGCTAGAACACACTCGCTTCAATACATTTATAAAAAAAACAGTCTTTTAATATGATAATTAATTTACAGTTATTCACTGCTATCTAGTGATTATCATGTCACTAGTCCGGCTTTGATCTGTTTGGTTTTTGAGATTAGAATATTTTTTTTATAAAATTCAAAATTACATTAACAATATGTTCACAATTTATTTTGAATGCCTGTTTTTTAAATTGAATTAATAGTTTTCATTATTTTCTCTACTTAACAATTTAATCTTTTAAGTTCTAATCCGATTTCACTTGAAAGTAACTGAGTGAATTTTAACATATTTGGGGTTGTATAATAGTTACTTTTAATATATCATTTTCTTGCATCATGGAATTGTGGACATTTTAAAAGATAGTGATACTCGTCACCAATATCATTACACGGATGGTATTTTCTTTCATTGATCGGAGCAAATCTCCAACGTCCAACTTCAATAGGTAATTAATGGTTCCTGGTTTTTATTAATATGCTTTGATGAAATTTTGTTTTAAATAGTTTATAAATACTACAGTTTGAATGTATTTGTATATCCGATTGCCAGCTTTGAATAAGTGTGTCTTTAAACTTTTGATTTGATTACTTAATACGCCATTTAGCAATTGTAAAACTCAGGCTATACCGAATGCCTAAGTATCTTGAGGTGGAGATGTTTTTTTATATTTATCTATCCAAGGGGACTTTATTTTGTTTTTTAGCACAAGGTCATGTGATATTACATAGTTACATTTTTGATGATTTTTTTTTGTTGTGTATTATAATTATTATTATCTTTATTTAAAGTATTTATTGATTTTGTCCAGTATAAAATGAGTCTATTTTCCATATCCACTGATATAGGTGTTATGCCTATTTCACCGTAAACCATATATGTAGGAGTAGATTTCTCTAATTTAAGAATATATTTATGAAATTTCAACTGTATTCTTTCTATTACATCCAAGTTACCAAATCCCAAAATTTTGCTATCATACAATAATATTGGTTTTACAGTTTTATTAAATAAGTCCATTTGCATTTCATATGGAAGTGATAAAGTTGTTTTTTTTCTTAATAAGGAAAATAGTGCTTTATTGGCCTGTTCTGCAATTATTTATTTTGTTTTTAAAAATGAACCTCTTTTTGAAAGATATATACCTAGATATTTACAGCTATCAACTATTTCTACTTCATCATTTCCTAATTTAAATATGTTGTTATGTCTTGCATTTCCTTTACTTAATATCATGTTGTTGTTTTTTTTTTCAACATTAATTTTGAGTTTCCAGGTATCACAGTAATCTTTAAAACAATTCATAGCTTCTTGAAAACCATCCGCCGTTTCACTCAACAGTACTGTATCATCTGCGTGGAGGATATAAATAGTTTAAGATAAATGTAAACCTGGTCAATCTCAGTTACCCTTTATCCCAATCTACAATTTGGCTACTTCAAATATGTTCAAGGTCGTTTAAAAAGACACTAAACATGAATGGTGACGGATTTTCGCCCTAACGGACACCGTTCAGACATTAAAATAAGTCTGACATCTTTTGTGATTATTTTAGACATAACATTATTATAAAGATTATATATGACATTAAAACATTTCCCATTTATATTTTCATTTTGTTACTTGCTCAATAGACCTATCCTAAAAACTGAATTGAACGCTTGTTTAAAATCGATGAAACAACAGTTAAGTTTCTTTTTACAAGATTGTACAAGGTCAATAAGACCTTTGAGAATAAATAGGTTATCAGCAGTTGAGTGTTTTTTTTTCTAAAGCCTGCTTGAATTCCATTTACAAGGTTTGATCTTTCAGCATACAGATTTAACTTAGTATTTAAAATATATGTGAATAATTTTCTAAAACAGCTTAATAATGAAATCGGACGATAGTTTTAAGGCTGATTACTTTTGCCTTTGTTTTTATAGATAGGTTTTATAAGACCTATAGTCAAGTTTTCAGGTATTATACCAGTATCTAAAATTAAATTGAAAAGTTTAACAAAAATAGGTAACATGCTATTCGTTGAGGCCTTCATTTGCTCATTTACAATGTTATCTTCACCTGGAGAATTATTATTTTTTAAATGTTTAATAGCTTTTATCACCTCTTGATCAATTATGGGGCTAATTATGTCTTTTTTTATATCATTTATTCTAGATTGTTGTTTATTTACGTATATAAAATCTTCATTTCTAGTGTTATTTTCACATATGTTTTCATTTAGAGTTTTAAAAGTCTTAAAGAGGTGCTGTAGTTTCTATTTCTTTCGGTTTTGTGTTAATTATGTTCCAGTATTGTTTTAGCTTAGCATTGTTTAGAGCTTTCCATTTTGTAACTCTATCATTACTAAATTTCCTGTGTGTTTTATTTAAAACATTTTTATATTGTTTACTTAAATCTTTTAAAATTCTCGTGATTTGTGTTTATTATATGCTTGTCTAATTTTGTTATAGAGATTTCTTATTTTCAAGCACTCTTTATTAAACCAGGGTTGTTAAACTTTGTTTGGTACATGTTCCTTATGTCTCACCATACCAAATGTGTCTTGTGAACATTTTTCAAATATATTACAAATGTATTTTACAATAATATATATATCAGATTGTTTGGTATTGTTATCTTCAATAAGGTTGTCTAGTTTCGATTCAATTTCCAAGACTTTCAATATGTCTAAATTTTCAATCAAATTATTTGAATTGTCAGAGTCCCACAGTTTAACTTTTATATTATTTTCATTTTGAATGATGTTTGTTTTCTTAATAAACGAAGCCCGCAATGTTAAAGACACGAAACACACACAATACATACAACAAAACTCTTTAACCTTCATATCGACAACATTTAAAACAAAGAGGATAAAGCCACAAAATAATCAACAGTACTTGCATTGTTGCATGTAATATTAGTGTTATACTAATCAGATCCTATTCGTCCGTTTAAAATAAAAAGGTTGTTGTTAACAAAACTCTATCATTTGATAGCCATAGGCATTATTACAATTATCAACTGATTTCCGATTTAACGGTATATTGTACAAGTCAAAGTTATTAAAATTGACCTCATCTTCTTTTTGTACAAACTCCAAATTATACAATTCAGATATAAAGTTACCAATACGTACATAATGGGGTTTACTTCGAACACGCGAGTTATAATCACCAAATAACAGTATATTAGTATACTCTGCACACTCGAGTTATAATCTTCAAATAACAGTATATTAGTATTATTCTCACAGTATTTAAATACTTCTGTTTTTAATTCTAAATATGGATCTTCATGTCGGTCTCTTGATCCCGACGGTGGTATAAAAACAACGCCACATTCAATATCTTCATTATTATGCTTTTTAACAATTTCACTAGATATCGTAAAGAATTGTACAAGTTGACTATCATCAGTATTTGTATCAATGGATATATATGGTGATAGATGATCTTTAACAATCAACGCAATGTCCCCTGAGCGATAGCGTGACAATTTATTTCTGTTGAATATATGAGTTTTATAGCCATGTATATAGATATCTGACATATCAGTCTTAGTTTCTTGTAAACCTATAATGTCATATTCATTTATCAAAGACAAAAAATCTGGCATCTTTGTCTAGCTACTGGTCCGCACACATTTAAACTCAATATTTTTAACTCATTTAAAGTCGCGTAAATCGGTTCTATTTTTATATATGTTATTGTCACTACATTCACGAACACAATATCCGTCTCCCTGTGACCGCTAATTGTCATTGTTGTGCACGGGGACTTGTGTGTCGTTTGCTTCCTCGTAAGAGCTTTGCACGGTGTTTATGTCTAAGAGCGTCTCGCTAGACGTAAGGAGCGTAGATGGTTGCATCTGGTCAAAATATATTATGCAAGAGCTATCATTGCTGTCTAGTTTGTTTTGTTCATTTTCTTTCATTTTTTTGAAAGTTAAATCACTGTCCAGCGGTGAGGTAGCTTTCTTCTTGTCGGCGCTCGACGTACGTTGTAATTGTAGTCCATTTCCTTTAATGAACTAGACCTATTTTCGAAGGGAATATTGCAGGTTTGTTGGTTTAGTGCCGCAGGCCGACGGTTGAAGGTTCTAGTCAATTGCGTTTGATGCAGCCTGTTGTCTGAATTAGCGTGTCTGGTCTGCATATGATGTAATTGATGTCTGTTTTTCATAGTTCAGTTATTTTGTTCACTGTTTAATGTCCAGTGTCTGTTCATTCGTGTTCGATTAAGATTCGTTGATGTTTGCGTTATTTTCGGTGTGCATTGTTTGTTATTTATGTAAAGTTTATCTCGCATAAATCTAAATTTGTTGTCCGGAATTGCTCGTGCTTCTTTGGCTATAGCTGTATTTCTTTAGGATATTGTTCTTTCACCCAGTAATTACTATTTCTGAGGTATTTCAATGCTGCTTGTCGTATGCGTTATTATCTTTATTAAATTTTACGACTTTTGGTCTAGGATAAAGTTTTTTTTTTTTAATCGACAAAGACGGTGGGCTCTATCGAGCGGTATTTCTTCTCCAATTTGCTGTTCATCTTTCAACAAGTTTTGTTCGCAATTTTCACATGTTTGTACATAATTTTGTTGTTCAGGGATGCCAGAAAAGATGAGGTTTTCCCTCATGCTTCACCATTGGATGTCTGTTATTTTTTCATGAGCATCGTCATGTTTTTCATTAAGTTCCTGTTGAATTTGCTCAAGTGTCCGTTCTTGTTTCATTAGTGTTTGTATTTTAGTATCATTGTTGGTATTGTTGGTTGTGAGGTCATCGTACATGTCACTTTATTCCTGCATTGTATCATGATATTCGGTAATTTTTGTTTGCATGGTTGTCATATCATTTTGTAATTTATTAACATCCGCTTTTGTCCGTGAAATGGTTTGTTTCAAGTTAGCAACCTGCGATAACTGAAACTCAATATTAACCATTCGTTCATTTTGGTTTTCAAGTTGAAGATCAACAGATTGCCAAAGGTTATTTTGTTTTTCAAGGGCATTTTGTATATTTGTTAGCTGTTGACACATGCCTAAGGCCCATGGTGGTATATCGTTATCAAATTGACTTGGTTGTTGTGGCCCATACTATTCTTGACCATTGTTCACTTGTTGAATATTTAGGTTCATATTATAATGGGGTGGAGGGGGTAATTGAACTGGCTCTTGACCTTGTAAACATGGCATGTTTGGTACGTTTTGTGTACTCTGTATTGTGCTACTCGGGACAATCTGTTGTTCATATAACAGTTCTCTGGTTTGGCAGAGCATATCTGATGTATTTGGTACATTTGTATTTTACAGAATTGTTCGTAGTTTGTGTTGAGCTAGATGGAATGAGCTTGCCTTTATTCGTTTGGTTACCGCCTGTTTCTCTGCATTTTTTGTTTTGTTTTGATTTTTTTCCGCCATCATCATTTTTTATTCACTGAATTAATTGTTTTTGGATTTTATAAAATAGCTCACTGAAAAGTACTAAAACCAATCTCAAATCACGCTATCATAATTCAACACAAATCGAGCCATGTCAGCTCGATTAAGATTCCTTTTTTCCTTTGTCCAACACAGATACGCGTAAAAAGTTTATATTTATCTTTGTTTTCACTGAATTGTCGTTAGTTTTCTTAATCTTGGTACATCAACTGTTTATTTTAAAGTTTAAGTCCAGTATATCATCGTTAGTCATTTAAATCGATATTTTTTCACCTAGCGATCATTACACATTACGCCGCAGCAAAAAATATATTATATTATTGTAAGCAAAGGATGATTCGTTTAATAAAATATGAGATGTATATATATACATATGGGAAAATGTAAACTGTCTCTTCAAATCACTAGATATAGAATATGGATAAAGGCATTACGTACGCGTACACTGTGAGCTCAGACAGACACAGTTTATGTTTCAAGAATGCCCCACAGAAAAGGATTTACTAGTTTATACAGAGTAGATTATTTGTCATCATTTTGCATAATAAGGAAACCATGTCAAATAATATAATTACACTAAGAGGATTATTCAGTCCGTAAGATCAATCGATATTTCTCTTGTTTCCACATGCTGTACATGAGCACTGAATTTTATTACATTTTAACCGGAGAAAGATTAGGATCACTCAGTGGAAGATATCACCGTCATTTCACAATATTGTTATTACACACGCGTGAAAGATAAGCAAGTCTCCAATGCGCATGTGCGATTTTTGTGAGACTATTTTTCATGCAAATTATGTTAACACGCAACAAACGCTGTCACAAACGTCAAACGTTAAAATGTCAGATCTGTTGTGAGATAATGAATGGTTGCATATCGGCGAGTGCTGAAAGATTATGACCCATTCCAAGATGAAAACAAGCAGTCAACAAACAACAACAGTAAGTTTTGATATCATTTATCTGTCAAATTTTACAATAAAATCACTTTTCAAAATGTTCAGTATTCCTTCTTTTTTGCAAGAAGTGGCCAAATAGTCTTTGGCACCTGAAAAATAAGAAGATAACCATGAAACCACGTATTCAAGTGTGTTCGAGCTGTGTGTGTGTTTTATTTAATTTCAAAGAGTATCAAAAGTGTACAATTAACTTCATCATGATTTCACTAAAATGATAGAAAATATTTTGGGTTATTGCAATTTTGAGTCAGGTAAGAGCATTATGGGGCCCGTTTTACTATTTAACCTCAAAAGTGATATCACTTGTTCGAATAGGTGATATCACTTAATCAAATAAGTTATATCACCAATTTGAATAAGTGATATTACCTATAATGGAAGACATTTTAAATAGGGATTTGCCAATGAAGTACTCTTTTAGGAACTATATTGTGTAAAAGGGGTGGTTCAGAGGTGTCGTTTTGGGGGGTTCATATATCTACTTTAACTTAAATTCGCATCCTGACCCCCCTAAATTAGAAAATACGCAAGGATTAATCCTCTCACAAAATATGTTTGTGAAAAAAATCCTCTTCTTTTTTCAAGATATGACACCTGCAAACTAGGAAAAAACAACAAAACATCTAGTTTCAGTTATAAATATTTATTACAAAATATACACATTGACTAATCAAATCTAAAATAAAGATAGAACCTAAAATATGCAATCCCTATTCTGGCAGAGAAGGATTAATCCTTGCTATGTGCGATTTGGAAGTATCTTAATTGATAAAACACAATATATGCAACCCCTTCTCTGGCGGACAAGGATTAATCCTTGCCATATCAAATTTGGATTCATCTTAATTAATAAAACACAAAATATGCAACCCCTTCTCTAACAGAGAAGGATTAATCCTTGCCATAACAATTTTGGAAGTAGCTAAACTGATAAAACACAATATATACAACCCATTCTCTAGCAGACAAGGATTAATCCTTGCCGACTTTGAAATATCTTACTGGATGAAATACAAAATATGCAACCCCCTTCTCACGGAGAGAAGGATAAATCCATGTCATACCAATTTTGGAAGTATCTCAATTGACAAAACACAATATATGCAATCTCTTCTCTGACAGACAAGGATTAATCCTTGCCATAGAAGCGTTGAAAATCTAACTTAATGAAATACAAAATATGCAACCCCTTCTCTGGGAGAGAAGGATTAATCCTTGTCATACCAATTTTGGAAGTATCTAAATTGATAAAACACAAAATATGAAACCCCTTCTCTGGTAGAGAAGGATCAATCCTTGTCGATTTGAAACTGAATTGATCAAACACAAAACATGCAACCCGTACTCTGACAGACAAGGATTAATCCTTGCCGACTTTGAATTATCTAACTTGATGAAATACGCAATATACAGCCACTTCTCTGGGAGAGAAGGATTAATCCTTGCCATAGTAGCTTAATTATTAAAACACAGAATAAAAACCCCTACTCTTGCAGACAAGGATTAATCCTTGCCATACCAGATTTGAAAGTAGTTAAATTGATAAAACACAAAATATGAAACCCCTTCTCTGAGAGAGAGAAGGATTAATCCTTGCCATAGAAGCTTACTTGTTAACAAAAATATAAAACGCCTACTCTTGCAGACAAGGATTAATCCTTGCCATATCAGATTTGAAAGTAGCTTAATTGATAAAACACTAAATATAAAACCCCTTCTCTGAGAGAGAGAATTTAGCCTTGCCATAGTAGAATAATTGTTAAAACACACAATATAAAACCCCTACTCTTGTAGAGATGGATTAATCCTTGTCGATTTGAAACTAACTTGTTAAAACACAAAATATGCAACCCGTACTCGGGCAGACAAGGATTAATCCTTGCCGACTTTGAATTATCTAACTTGATGAAATACAAAATATGAAACCCATCTCTGAGAGAAGGATTATCCTTGCCATAGTAGCTTAATTGTTAAAAAACGAAATATAAATTCCTACTCTGGCAGACAAGGATTAATCCTTGCCATATCAGATTTGGGAGTATCTAAATTGTTAAAACACAAAATATAAACCCCTACTCTTGCAGACAAGGATTAATCCTTGCCATATCAGATTTGAAAGTAGCTTAATTGATAAAACACTAAATATGAAACCCCTTCTCTGAGAGAGAAGGATTTATCATTGCCATAGTAGATTAATTGTTAAAACACAAAATATAAAACTCCTACACTTGTAGAGAAGGATTAATCCTTGTCAATTTGAAACTAACTTGATCAAACACAAAATATGCAACCCGTACTCGGGCAGACAAGGATTAATCCTTGCCGACTTTGAATTATCTAACTTGATGAAATGCAAAATATGCAACCCCTTCTCTAGGAGAGAAGGATTAATCCTTGCCATAGTAGCTTAATTGTTAAAACATAAAATATAAAAACACTACTCTTGCAGACAAGGATTAATTCTTGCCATATTAGATTTGAAAGTAGCTAAATTGGTAAAACACAAAATATGAAACCCTTCTCTGAGAGAAGGATTATCCTTGCCAAAGTAGCTTAATTGTTAAAAAAAATAAATACCTACTCTGGCAGACAAGGATTAATCCTTGCCATATCAGATTTGGGAGTATCTAAATTGATAAAACACAAAATATGTAACCCCTACTCTGGCAGAGAAGGATTAATCCTCGCCATATCCGATTTGAAAGTATCTATATTGTTAAAACGCAAAATATGAAACCCCTTCTCTGGCAGAGAATGATTAATCCTTGCCATACCAGATTTAAAAGTAGCTAAATTGATAAAACAAAATATGAAACAAATACACTTGTAGAAAAATTGAAGTATTTTTCATAACAGCGTGCAGTGGGCTACAAGTGCCACATTTATTGTCAGAGGAACTAGCCTGCTATATCACAATCAAATATTTTTACATTTTTAACCTCGGTATGTTTAACTCTTCCGAAGATACCATCTCCATGGTACTTTATCGAAAACACTGAAATGAAACAAAAAATGGCTCAATTTGGTGAAAGATATTTTTCAAGAGTTAATATATAAATATGTGATAAAAGTTTCAGAAATGGCAGAATAAAGTAATTAAACAGGTATGTAATTATTAAAGGGCCGTACGTAATAACCCCGTTTCAAGTCTGGACGCCCAAACCATTCCAATCGTTTAATGTGGTCCTAAACGCCATTATGATTGTTCTATATGTAGTATATGTTATTATATTACAATTATCAGAATTTAAAGAACATATTCGATTTGACATATTTATTCCAACATTAACAAGAGTAAAAAATTAGATTGTGCGTATTCATTTTCAAATTGCGCATGCAAGAGAAGGGTTTCATATTTTGTGTTTGATCAATTTAGCTACTTTCAAATCTAATATGGCAAGAATTAACCTATGTCTGCAAGAGTAGTGTTCTTATATTTTATGTTTTAACAATTAAGCTACTATGGCAAGGATTAATCCTTCTCTCCTAGAGAAGTGGTTCCATATTTTGTATTTCATCAAGTTAGATAATTCAAAGTCGGCAAGGATTAATCCTTCTCTACAAGAGTAGGAGTTTTATATTTTGTGTTTTAACAATTAATCTACTATGGCAATGATAAATCCTTCTCTCTCAGAGAAGGGGTTTCATATTTAGTGTTTTATCAATTAAGCTACCTTCAAATCTGACATAGCAAGGATTAATCCTTGTCTGCAAGAGTAGAGGTTTATATTTTGTGTTTTAACAATTAAGCTACTATGGCAATGATTAATCATTCTCTGCCAGAGAAGGGGTTTCATATTTTGCGTTTTATCAATATAGATACTTTCAAATCCGATATGGCGAGGATTATTCCTTCTCTGCCAGAGTAGGGGTTACATATTTTGTGTTTTAACAATTTAGATACTCCCAAATCTGATATGGCAAGGATTAATCCTTGTCTGCAAGAGTAGGAATTTATATTTCGTTTTTTAACAATTAAGCTACTATGGCAAGGAAAATCCTTCTGTCAGAGATGGGTTTCATATTTTGTATTTCATCAAGTTAGATAATTCAAAGTCGGCAAGGATTAATCCTTGTCTGCCCGAGTACGGGTTGCATATTTTGTGTTTTAACAAATTAGTTTCAAATCGACAAGGATTAATCCTTCTCTACAAGAGTAGGGGTTTTATATTTTGTGTTTTAACAATTATTCTACTATGGCAAGGCTAAATCCTTCTCTCTCAGAGAAGGGGTTTCATATTTAGTGTTTTATCAATTACGCTACTTTCAAATCTGATATGGCAAGGATTAATCCTTGTCTGCAAGAGTAGGGGTTTTATATTTGTGTTAACAAGTAAGCTTCTATGGCAAAGATTAATCCTTCTCCCTCTCAGAGAAGGGGTTTCATATTTTGTGTTTTATCAATTTAGCTACTTTCAAATCTGGTATGGCAAGGATTAATCCTTGTCTGCAAGAGTAGGGGTTTTTATTCTGTGTTTTGATAATTAAGCTACTATAGCAAGGATTAATCCTTCTCTCCCAGAGAAGTGGCTGTATATTGCGTATTTCATCAAGTTAGATAATTCAAAGTCGGCAAGGATTAATCCTTGTCTGTCAGAGTACGGGTTGCATGTTTTGTGTTTGATCAAGTCAGTTTCAAATCGACAAGGATTATTCCTTGTCTACCAGAGAAGGGGTTTCATATTTTGTGTTTTATCAATTTAGATACTTCCAAAATTGGTATGACAAGGATTAATCCTTCTCTCCCAGAGAAGGGGTTGCATATTTTGTATTTCATTAAGTTAGATTTTCAACGCTTCTATGGCAAGGATTAATCCTAGTCTGTCAGAGAAGAGATTGCATATATTGTGTTTTGTCAATTGAGATACTTCCAAAATTGGTATGTCAAGGATTTATTTAATCCATCTCTCCGTAAGAAGGGGGTTGCATATTTTGTATTCCATCCAGTAAGATATTTCAAAGTCGGCAAGGATTAATCCTTGTCTGCTAGAGAATGGGTTGCATATATTGTGTTTTACCAGTTGAGCTACTTCCAAAATTGTTTTGGCAAGGATTAATCCTTCTCTGTTAGAAAAGGGGTTGCATACTTTGTGTTTTATTAATTAAGATACATCCAAATTTGATATGGCAAGGATTAATCCTTGTCCGCCAGAGAAGGGGTTGCATATATTGTGTTTTATCAATTAAGATACTTCCAAATCGCACATAGCAAGGATTAATCCTTCTCTGCCAGAATAGGGGCTGCATATTTTAGGTTCTATCTTAATTTTAGTTTTGATTAGTCAATGTGTATATTTTGTAATAATATTTATAACTGAAACTAGATGTTGTGTTGTTTTTTACTAGTTTGCAGGTGTCATATCTTGAAAAAAGAAGAGGATTTTTTTCACAAACATATTTTGTGAGAGGATTAATCCTTGCGTATTTTCTAATTTAGGGGGCTCAGGACGTGAATTTAAGTTAAAGTAGATATATGAACCCCCCAAAACGACACATCTGAACCACCCCTTTTACACAATATAGGTCCTAAAAGAGTACTTCATTGGCAAATCCCTATTTAAAATGTCTTCCATTCTATTCGAAATGAATAAATGATATTACTTATTCAAGACTAATGGGTGATATCACCTATTCGAATAAGTGATAGCACCTATTCAAATAAGTGATATCACTTAATCGAATAAGTGATTTCACCAATTCGAATTAGTGATATCAACTATTCGAAATGAATGAGTGATATTACTTATTCGAATAAGTGATATTACCTTTTCAAAATTAATTGATGATATCACCTATACGAATAAGTAATAGCACCTATTCAAATAAGTGATATCACCTACTCAAAATGAATAAGTGATATCACCTATTCAAATAAGTGTTATCACCTTTTTGAATAAGTGATATCACCTATTCGAAACGAATATAGACAATGATTTCTCCCAAAGATGTAAATATATCTAATGAAACTAAATATGTAGACATATAACGAACTAAAATGGAAAAATTACGCTCTTTGGCTGCTTCAGCCATATTTTATCATATATTCCATGCTAGACCACATATATTTTTATCTGCTGAATCATTTTCATCATGTATTCACCGCTATATCAATTAAGCAGGGGTCAATCTGTTTTTTCGTGGTTGATAAATCGAATTAGTGCTATCACCTATTCGAACAAGTGGTATCACTTACACGTTTCGAATAGGTGATATCACATATTCAAAACGAATCAGTGAGATCACTTATTAAACAGGTGATATCATTCATTCGAATAAAGTGATATCACCTATTCGAATGAGTGATATCACATACTCGCCTAAACAATCTTTTTAAAGACAGACTCAAGGAAAATTAAATTTAAATCACTTTCTTTAACTAAAGAGTCGCCTTATTCACTATGAAACATTTGTATAATTTTAGATCAAGACAATGGACGATTTGTAGTATACGATGATGAAGAAGCATCCAGATTTATTGGAGATCAAGAAAATGAAGGTACAAAAAAGAAAACCCGTAGTGACATGAACCAGTTTCAAGCGTTTCCTTCAAAATAAAAGCAGGAATATTGAACAACTTTCACAACAGGATCTTGATATTTACTTTTGAAAAAACATTTATAAGGTGCCAGAAAAATAAAGGACAAGAGTGAATATGAGCCATCTTCTCTAAGAAGTAGCATGTCAAGTTTAGACGCGACACTTGAAACATTGTGGTTGCACTGTTAGAGTGCTCATTAACCCTGATTTCCCTCACAATAATGCAGCATTGATAGCAAAGCAAAATGAACTTAAGGCGAAAGTTATGGAAATAAACCCAAAGAATCGGACGAGTTAAGGGTTAAGGTTTTAGGGATGCGCGGTGGAAAGGAGCAAACAAAATGGAAATTGGGAGATATTTAACTGGCTTCGGACGAAGATGGGGATGAATATGTGTTCACGTCAAAGAGCGGGCAACTAAAACAAGAACCGGTTCGGACATCACAAGTGTAAGGAAATTTAAACCAAAGGCATGGAATTGTGATATTCCTGAAAGATGTCCGGTAAAGGCATTCAAGTTGTATGCATCAAAAAGGCCTGCCTACATGCTTTGAGCAGAGTCACCATTTTCCTGGCTATCAATGTAAAAGTTAAAAAATAGTCACATGGGCATCAACAAAATCTATCAACTAAAAAAGAAATTATGAAAGAATAGTGCAGTGATATTGACAACAACAGACGAATAAAAAATTACCGTGTCGGAAAACATCTAGTTCAGAAATGCTGCCATCTTCAACTAGCACCAACATATACGGTTCAAATCAGTGGCCATAAAAATGTACAAAGCGTTAATAACTACAGTCGAATGAACAATGAAAAACAAAAAATTGTATCTAAGGCGTTGGGAAAAACAAAATATGCTGGGCCTTTAGTATCGACTTATTTGGAACAAACTCTAGTACAATCAACTCCCCATGTCAACTGTTTTTCATATCCGTCTTCATTTGACCCAGCACATCAAGCGGCATCTTCCATAGATTCCTATGCTGACGGTCAGCAAGTGATGTCAACATATTTTGGGACAACAACAATTATTGGAAGCACTTTCATTTTCAATACCGGTAGTATTATCAATGGCGATGATGAAGAGTCGTCACGAAAGAAATTTAAGCGCATACTGCCAGTCATCTGCTCTGACAGTGACAGTGAATAGTCCTGACTTTTGGTTAATAGTGAGCTGACATTGATCATCTGACATAATAAATAAACTTGTATTTTTCTCAAATTTGCATTAATGCACTGTTCATCTGATACAATGTTGAAACAGCTGGCAGCTACTGGCGTTTTTCGTCTTTGTTGTTGTTATTGTTAATCCTGTGAGAATCTCACAATAATAAAGAAAATATATGACAGTATCTCATAATAGTGTATAACAGCGTCATTCTTTAACAACTTGGAATAGTTTAACCCACTTTTCACCCAGTGTCTGTCAACATATTTTTCCATTTCCGAGAAACTGAATCGCACAATTTTTTTGCCAATTTCGTTAATACCACAATATATATATACTCCAGAAAAATGGTCCAGTTTTCAATAACCGGCATTTCCAGTCTTATCTGTCTTATCTGCATCACATATGCAGATATGTTTTAAATATGGATTTGAAAATACGCAACAATGTTCAAAATGGTTGACAAAACCTAATCGCTGCCCTATCTAGGCGGAAGCGTAATTTTCGTTATTAATACATAACTATCAACCTGGCCCCTTCTCATATGATTGTGGGCTATTTGTATATTAAACTCTTACTGAAACAATAGAATTTAAATAAAATAAGACCAATATTATTTACAGTTCTTTGACGTATATGATATAAGTCTTGTATCATATTTACTGCGTATTGATTTACACGAGATTCCATATAAAGAAATCGTAGTATTTTCACCACGCCCATTAACATTCATGAAGTGTGTCCGGACGGGATAAATGTAAAATAAAAAATAAATACTAAACGATTGGAATGTAATAAACACTCGAGGAGTGGTGTGGGTCTGTATTTTCACGAACGTTCTATGCTTGTTCGTGAAAACAACGCCCCTCCTCTCGTAAATGAATTCAACGTTATTCACCCAGACGATTGAATATTCTCTATATTTTATTTTCTTCATTCGATATCATCTTTCTGCTTCTTACAGATATCCTGTCAATATAAATAAATATGAATTATAACACTAAGTGTATTTTATCAAAGATTTATAAAATTGTGTCCTACGGTTCGGATAAAATTCCACTAACGATATTGAAAAGAAAACATATCGAGACTCCTCTAATTTATACGTCTTAGATGGCGACTTAAAGCAGACTTTAAAATAAATCTGTTATGATAACATTCACAATTAAATAATAAAATGAATAATTATGACAAATAAGGATTGTTAACTGATCGGTAATCGTTAAATATGCATTATGGGAAGACACAGTCAATTGTATTTCCTAATTGTGCATCATAAAATAGACCATTAAATATGTTCGATAGTGACGTCTTGTCTCGGTTTAAAGCTAAAATATTCATGTCAGAAAATATATGGATTTTATAATTGACTAATATTATGTTTTTGAATGCCGTTGAACGTCTTTTTCAAGGCATTCCAGTTTTATTTGTGATGGAGGAGTACCTTGCAATGTTTTTTAGTAGAACAATCGTCATTTCAAAAGAACCCGGGGTCGTATTCACCAACCGTTCTTGAGAATATTCTTAGACTTGAACTTGAAAATCCAAATTTCAAACTTATATATTTAGTTTCTCATGACAGATAGAATAATTTTGAGAGTTTATTTGACTATATATTAGGTGTCTCAATATGATTGCAAAATTTGGCCTCAAACAATGGTTTCTAAGTGTGTTTTTCAAAATTCATTCTTGATTTCAAGTCTAAGAATATTCTTAAGAATGGTTGGTGAATACCACCCCTGGAATATTGTCTCATATGCTAGTTTAAGATCGGTCGGTGAGAGGTAAGCGATCTTGTGAAAACGCCATAAACCACTCGGCCGCGGAAGAGCCGTAGTTAGCTAAACGTGATCGGCAAATTTTCCAATCATGCACAGCAAAAATCACAAGGTTTTACAATAATCTTTGTTGTTAATTCATCATTATTGATTTTTTTTACTTCATACTCAAGATATTATTGTAAACAAAATTAATGTTGTTTTGTGTCAAACGATATATTCAACGTGTAATTGTGCAAGCATTAATGTTCACAAATATGTTCGGGCGTTTAAACGCCTTCTCCGTTCCGCTATTTGTGAATGCGATAAGATGCCGATTTAATAATGTATTGGTACCAGTTCATTAACAGAAATATTACTATTTACGTTCAGACACCGAAAATGAATTTACAGATATACACAGAATATTCATGAGTGATAGCTGAATACTAACGGACATGTACTAACCAATGCACATGTGCTTCATGTTATGGTTACATTAATACTTATAACATAGTATAAACATTTATATGGACGTTTTCTTTGTGAATATATATTTACCTGAGTATAACTGAATAGTTATGATATAAGGAATATGGACGGAAACACTAAAAGTGTTGAAGGTATTCGCTGAATATGCTTACTGTATACATAAAGGTATCAAAATATAACTAAGAAAGGATAGTCAGAAGGTTGAGTATCTAGACACCTTTGTCATTATAGAAAACGGGCACGTTACACCCTAACTTGTACAAATTGAACATTTAAAATACGAGTTTCACGTGACTATTATTTTTTCATATATTCTTTCTTACGGGGGATTAATATATATTATACTAGATAGGTGTACATTTGTAGTGCTCATTTTATGAACATCATTGTGCCATGCCTTGAATGTATTTGTGTTGTTGCGGTGTCTGTATATATTGTCTCATTATGACCATACCTAATCTTTTATTTATCAAGTGTTGTTTTCGTCACAAACCGTTCAGAATTAGTATTCATTGTTGCCAACTTGTCTATTAGGTATAGCGAACCAGTGAATGGTTTGTTTTAAAATAACATACGTAATAAGTACAATTTAAAATATCTATGAATAAGACGTATAAGTCATACTCATATAAATTAATTTACAGATTCTGTTATTTCGGATGATGCGGATGATGACGTTTGTGTTCTATGCTTTATACATACGGCTTCCTCGGCACACATTAAAACTGATTAATGATCGCAATCCGGATATCTTAAATAACAGATATGTTATTGTCTGGCTCAGTTGTCAATGTCTGTATTTGAGCAATAGCTGTTTTAACCAAATATATATGTTTATTGATAAGTCCAAAGCATAGAGCTTAGAGCTTGACTACTTCTGGCTCTGTTCAGTTGTAGACATGGTAAAAGGCAATCTTGTATAACAGAAGAATAACCTTACATAAGCCTGCAAATTATTCTCCCGAGAGTAACAAATTGGAATTGGAGCAACAAATTACAATATACAACTACCATATAAACACATGTGCGACTTTAGGCCTAGTGGTTTTGCTGTTATTATGATGTAATTATATATATATATAGATTGGTCATTTAAAATACAAACGAATATGCTCTAAAAGTAAACAAAATGTATTTGATGTACACTATCTTATCTGTCAGCCAGAAACCAGATAGATATATTTCATCTTAATATGTCTAGGTCTCACTTACCAATTACCTCCCCTTAGAGAGGGTAGCAAGATTCTTGTGCCAAACAGCTGTGTAAATCAATTGGGTATTATTTTTTTCTAGAAATGTTTAAATTGGTATTATTTATTTGTATATATGAGAGTACTGGAACGTTTTGTTCTTGATTAATGCCAAGTTTGGTTGCCACTGGGTGCTGTTTGATGAAGATTGCATATAAGGATCAATAAAATAATTACAATCTTTGGAAACAAGATGATTTCAAGAACCATTGCTAATCTGTTCAGTGTTCCAGAAGTGCATTTCTCTATATGTAGAACATTGAAAAATCAAATGTTTGAAACGTTAAGGGTTTCATTAACATAATTTTAATGCGATATCTGTGTAATTTAGGAATCTTGAGATCAATCCTTTGGTTGTAAATAAAAGTCAGAAACTTTTGAAAATTTGTAAAATAAAATAAAATAAGAGAACAAAACAACAAATTAATATTAAATGGAAAAACAATCAATAAAACGTTTGTGCTGCCAAGACATGTGATTAGAAGATATTAGAAGTGCGTGTTTCGATGGTACAGCATCGTGGTTTCGATCCCAAGCCACGTTTATAACGAGCAAGACACTTTATCTGCATATGGTCAGCTACAACCATTGCGTTTTCCATAGACTTACATTATAACGTTTGACCTAATTTTCACTATTTCTACTATTCGCGGACCAAAACGTCCTACATATATAAAAGCACTATCCTAGACTCAAATTAAAATGTCCTCAAAAGGGGGTCATAATTATCATTACTTTTGATCACTTTTAGCCACCTGAAATTGGGTACCCCAACTTTAAGCATGAAAAACTAAATTTGGCCAATTTTACTTTCCATACAGTTTCCTTAATAAAATGAATTAAGTCAGTCACAGAAACATAATTTCAATATTTTATTGACACAATCATAATAAACTTACATTTTATTGTGATCATTTGGCAGTTTGACATTTTCATCCAACCAGAAATAAGCTTATTATTAAAATGTATGCCCTGAAAATCCCTATATTTTTTTCAGCCAATCAGAGAGCTCCTCTCAACGGTGGTAGCTGACCATATACTGAGAACTGGTTCTGATTAGAACTTGGTAAAAAAGTTAGTACAATCAATAAATTTAAAATAGAATACATTAGGATTTAAGTGAATAAAGGGTAATACGAGTTTAGTAAATCGTTTTATCCGGCCATATCAGTAGGTACGGATTTACTGTAACACTAATGTGACGATTTCCTGATACATAAAACTAATGAAGTGAGGTGCTGCCAAGTCCAATTTGTATTGCCGTTTAACGATGTTATCGTGTTTATTACATGAAACGTGGTTTATTGGTAGATACGGTGATCCTCATAAAGATTTCTGTTTAAGTGTGATGCTCCTTACAATTCAAACGTAACAGATGTATTTGTCTCAGTGCTATATTCATAGTTGGACCTATGGCAATATATCCTCGTCCGTGGCCGATTTGTCTAATGCACCGTCTCAAGATCACTTATTAATATATGTAAGAAAGTTTGCTAGTTACTTACGGAAGGACGCTGGTTCTATTCAGATTTATTCTGAAGTCGACCTTGACCAATCAGCTGGATATGCCACATATAACCTGCCTTAAGGACATAATCACACATATACGCATCATATATAAACATATATCTGAAATGCGGATCTGACGAGCTCAGTAGAAGCACAAGGACCTTAATTTAAAGCCACATGTTGATGATGTCCAGAGATGATGTCAAAAGTAATTTTAGTCACATTACGTAACTGTCTGCTATAAACAGAATGCATAGAATATTTTTGCTACACTGGCGTATCATACCATGCACCAGCGCATGGCAGTAGAGCGCACCCAGTCACATTAAACTCGATCACAAACTACGCTGCATTATGTCGGCACTCCAGTCATATTAGATTGACAATTGAACATTATTTTCTGCAGAATTTAGGAAGACTACGAGTGTAAATTGATATTTGCTTTCTGGATGTGCGACAACCATATACATTTGATAAACACATTATTTTTCCACATAATGAAGGCTAAAGACGGATTTTATTCAATTACACGAAAATTGGATCATCGTGAAAGTATTCTTAAGAGCTAGTGAGAAAAGAACATACGACGCAAATGGAACGTCCACGGAACAAGTGGTGTTTCATTATTCTGAAATACATTTTAAACACACTGAATAGTGATTTTATAAAATAATAAAAAGGAAAGACATGGCGTCATCCTGAATCGGGTTTGCATAATAATGAACTTAATTTCGACTTTATATTCATAAACAGATACGAAAGACACAAGAAGGACATAAGAAGGACATCCATGTGCACGAATTTCCATACGGTATTCATGTCTGTGTTATGAATCGGGACATTATAACAGATATCACTATTACATACCTACTCGTTTCATGACATGTCCAGCACTTGACATATTATGTTTGGCCTATCCAGTCTGATGGATGAATTAGCACCTCAGAATTAGTTATCAATATTGCATACCTACTTGTTTCATGACATGTCCAGCACTTGACATATTATGTTTGGCATATCCAGTCTGATGGATGAAGTATGACCTCAGAAATAGTTATCAATATTGCATACCTACTCGTTTCATGACATGTCTAGCACTTGACATATTATGTTTGGCATATCCAGTCTGATGGGTGAAGTATGACCTCCGAAATAGTTATCACTATTGCATACCTACTCGTTTTATGACATGTCCAGCACTTGACATATTATGTTTGGCATATCCAGTCTGATTGGTGAAGTATGACCTCAGAAATAGTTATCACTATTGCATACCTACTCGTTTCATGAAATGTCCAGCACTTGACATAATATGTTTGGCATATCCAGTCTGATGGGTGAAGTATGACCTCAGAAATAGTTATCACTATTGCATACCTACTCGTTTCATGAAATGTCCAGCACTTGACATATTATGTTTGGCATAACCAGTCTGATTGGTGAAGTATGACCTCAGAAATAGTTATCACTATTGCACACCTACTCGTTTCATGACATGTCCAGCACTTGACATAATATGTTTGGCATATCCAGTCTGATGGGTGAAGTATGACCTCAGAAATAGTTATCACTATTACATACCTACTCGTTTCATGAAATGTCCAGCACTTGACATAATATGTTTGGCATATCCAGTCTGATGGGTGAAGTATGACCTCAGAAATAGTTATCACTATTACATACCTACTCGTTTCATGAAATGTCCAGCACTTGACATATTATGTTTGGCATATCCAGTCTGATGGTTGAAGTATGACCTCAGAAATAATTATCACTATTGCATACCTACTCGTTTCATGACATTTCCAGACTTTGACATATTATGTTTGGCATATTCAGTCTGTAGGGTGAAGTATGACCTCAGAAATAGTTATCACTATTGCATTCCTACTCGTTTTATGAAATGTCCAGCACTTGACATATCATGTTTTGCATATCCCGTCTGATGGGTGAAGTATGACCTCCAAAATAGTTATCACTATTGCATAGTGTGAATAGAAACACAGTCATTCTGCAAGTAGCTGATCAACTGCATAATCATAATAAGCAGAGCGGTAGTGTAATGGATAGAGTGTTGGCCGCTCACGCCAGATGTCGCGGGTTCGATTCCTAACGCGACCCCATGCCACCTATAACACAACACTCAGTACTGGTTCTACCAAGGCAGCGGACTCGAGAGCGGTTAATATAAGATGTGAGTATAAGTAAACTGTGGTTAGAGGATGGACATATTTTATAATACTGTACAAATGCAATGGTTTTTGAAACACAGGAAATAATTCCCATACGAGCGCTTATTCTTGCCGTATAGGAACTTTTTTTTTCATGAGTATTTTTTTCTAGTATTTCAAGGAAATGTAATAAAACTTAACTCAACTTTGTGCGACTATATGTGTATGTTGTGTTGATTATGTTTATATTTATATTATATGTATGTGTTTCTAGTTATGTTGGTATTGAATTATACTCTCCTTTCCTGTACTGTCTATGTATTGGTTACTGTTGCTGGTATTGGGAAAGTTTATGTTACAATGTGTTGAGTCAACATTGGACATGTTTTATGTTACTATATATTTAGTCGACATTGAACATGTTTTGTGTCACTTTATGTTTAGTCGACATTGGGCATGTTTAGTGTTATTATGTGTTAAGTCGATAACGGTCATGTTTTTCATGATTAACATGTTTGTGTTGCTTACTATGCGTTTATGGTGTTATTTGACATGTTTGAATTACAATGTGATTTTGTTGATATTAATGTCGACATGCTTGTGTTATTTTCTGTTTCTGTCGATATCCCAGAGTTCAAAATGAAATGCCAGTCCAGCTTAAGCATACCAGAAATAGATTGCATTATTTAACCATTAATCAAACTGCAATGAGACATCGAAATGTGGCTTACTTTATTGGATAAAATGGAGAGAAAAGTAACACAAACATGCCCATTATCGACAGAAACACATTTGACATAGTATGCATGTTCTGACATATAATAATTATTGATATGATAACACGAATACAAAGTTTATAAATGAGTGATGATCAAAACATCGTACCTACCATTATTATTTTTCTGTTCACTATTCATCTACCATCTACGCTGTTTGATCTCCGTTACGATGTTCAATCATCTTTCAGTTCATCGATCCAGTAAGTAGAATCCACAAAATAACTTTGAACTATAATCCCTTAACATCATCAGTGTCATTGCCTGTCGTAATTATTACGACTATCACACTTGTTATTATATCACTGTGTATTACCATTTATGTCATCATCACCATCTTATCATCATTTACATCATCATTTTTATATTTGTGTAATATTGCGTTATTTTTTTTTTTTTTTTAAAATTGAAAGACGTATTAGCTTTTTAGTCCTTATTATCATCAAATTTTAAATTTAAATGTTATGTAATGGTTTATTTTAATATATTTTATCATGAGTCGAATAGTTATATGCATTTTAATGCAATTTTAAAAAATACAATTGCTTGGTGACATGAATACAAAAATATATCGTAAAAGTGATTGAAAATACAAAAAATTATATACTCAATTATCTCCCTTCTATTTATCATGTTTACCTTTTATTCTCAAAGTTTCACATCCAACTTTAGTATCCCAACTCCTTCATCGGGTTCGTCATTTTGTTAAAGATGAACCAGTCTTCCAAAACACCCATCTATCATAATTGTAATCACTAATCACAAACATTACAACATTCGCAATTGACAACATATTGGTATGATCATCGTTTAATCATTATAATTATCATTGTCACAAATCATCATCATCTTGCTTTCATTTTGTGCATTATTGTTTTATAACATATATTGATGTTATGCTATTTGTATGATTAAGGTTGTGTAATTATTTTCTGACTGTATCAATTGTATGATTTTTGTGAAATAGAGTTTATTAATCTATATGCCTCCAAATTTATAAAATGCGATTTTCATATAATTAAATACAACAGTAAAACAACAACGATTTTCATAATTGTTTGTATTTTTAAATTAAATTTAAATATTCGCTATTAATATATCGTAAAACACAGCAAAAAAATGAGACACAGAATATCATACCAACGGGTATTCCCTTTAACTGTGTCATGAGTTTCTTTATTATTTGATTCGGTCCAGTCAGTTACCAACTAACACCTCACAACATCATCATCGTCATCATTAATCACAGTTATTACGATCAGCAATATATAATCATCATTATCACGCCTATATCATCACCAATATTGTCATCAACATCTTATTATCCAATAAATCCAATATTGTAGTAACTAGCAAATTTCTTTTTTAGCGTCTCTTTTGATAATTTAATCAAAATTATCATAAAACGTTAAAATTAAATAAATAAAATGAAAATAATATTGTTTTATTAGGCGTCTTATTCATTTTCCTTATAATAAAAGTTTATGAAATATAATTGTTATCGTTATAAAACATTGATAAGAGTGATCATAAAAAATTGTAACAAACCGTTATTTCTTTCTGTTTCATCTACCATGTTTTAAATTTAATCTGCGCCAATATGTTCATTCGTCTTTTACATTGGAGATCCAGTCAGTTGAATCCACAAAATAACGAAAGTGAGTGATCATAAAATGGTATTCCCACCATTATGTCCTTTCTGTTCACTATTCATATAATATTATTCATTTTCATCTTTACTGTTTAATCTATGCCAACATGTTCATCATATCTTCATCATTTACTTCATTATCTTTATGTTCGTGTTATATAACGATTTTTATTGATAGGTCGGGTCCAATTAGCTAAATCGGCAGCGCGTCTGACTGTGAATCCAAGGGACGAGAGTTCGAATTCCCGCCCGGCAACATAATGATGATAAACGATATTGTGTCTCATTATCATTCGTCTCTCACCGCTGATTCAAGTGGAAGAATGTTATACCAACCATTATTTCCTTTAACAGCGTCATGGTAACCACTGGTCTTCCATGTAGCATCCATCATCGTTGTGAGTTTTTTATATTTCCATCTCCAAAGCACTTCATCATTTTCAACTATCATCGCACATCATCACGACCATCAATGTAGTCATACATTTCTTTATACCAAATGTCTTATTTGTGGCTTAATCCGTAATACCATAAAACATTAATTAAAATGGTTTAAATGAAAATAAACATCGTTTTATTTGGCGCATTCTTAAATTTCCTTATGATGATTTTTTATGAAATATGATTGTTATGTTACTTTTGTAACATGCATATACAATTTGCGTGAATGAGTGACCATGAAAACTATACCCACCCTTATTTCCTTTATGTTCACTGTTTATTCGCCATGTTCCAAATTCATCTTACTATCAGATCTCCGCAAAGATGTTCATTTGTCTTTCACTTTGGCTAACCGGTCATTCTAAGATACAAAGTCGTGTCCAGCTTTCAATTCCCAGCATCTTCATTAAAATTATCAAACAAAATTTAATCATCAAACTAGTAATCAACATAACACCCATGTCATCATCTATAGTATCACCATCTTATCACTTACATCACCATCCTTATTTTTGTCTCATATTGTTTATTTCATTTATAAAATTTCTTTTAATATTTGTTTGCAACTTATTGTATATTATCATGAATTAAATTAACAAAAGTTTTGTCAGGATCAGCATGCAAAATACAAAGTGTGTAATCAACACATTATACAATGTTTGTTATGTAAACCGTTTATTTTTCACGTTTCACATACAAATGTTCATCACCATGTGATGATTATTGTTTCATCATCATCGTCATCATCATCATCATCCCTACCATCATCATCATCATATTAAACCCACCATTATCCAGGATTCTTGCTGACCATTCAGTTTCTATGACATATTCCATCTCTTTCGTGAGTTTCTTCATATCTTACCTTGATGTTCCATCTAGCTGACTTCCAAATATCATCGCACAACATCATTATTATCACCATTAATCATATTTATTATATCATCAGACTTGTCAGTCATCCTTATAAGATCAAAAGTTCCATCTTCATCATCACCATAACATTTGTAGCAGCGTCATCTTAAAGTTCATGTCATACTGTGTATTTTATTTATAAAAAAAGTTTAACTTTAAGCACGTGTTGGAAAGTCATTATATAGCATCATTAAACTTTAAATTAAAAATTTATTTAATGTTAGCATAGTATTTTACGAGGCGAATAACAATAAGTATTACAATATATTTTTACCTTTTTATGTATTTACCATTTATTTTCCATGTTTCTAATTTATATTTATTGCTCCATGTCTTTCATAAGATTCTTAAATTTGATATTACACCAGTCAGTCTTCCATGCCGATAATCACATTCAATGCTGAATACTTCTCATAATTATCATCACCAATCACAAACATTACAATAATAGCAATTGTCATCACTTTGTTATGACCATTGCTTAATCATATCATTATAAATGAAGTTTGTAAGTTTTGTCATATGAATACCATTATTGCATATTGTGTACTGCTTTAGATGCATTAAATTAATAAAATACCATTTCTAATATATCATGTAATACAGCAGTTAAAAAATTTCTGGATCCAGAATATTATACCAACCACTATTTCATATAACTGTGACATTGTCCCCATTCATCATCATCTCCTTTGCGGTTTTCATAAACATATCGTTTGATGAAGTTTCCTTTTAATAGAGTTTTCTTTTAACACAATAATATGAAATATTTTTGAAACGTTAATATGGAAAGACAAGAGATTAGTGAATGATCATGAAACCATTTATTATTTAATTTCTTTCAGTTCACTATTCATTTACCATTATGTTACATCTTATCTCATCAGGACGTTTTTTTCATCTTTCACTTTGGCGATTTGATGATCATCCTTTTATATTTTATCACATAGTTTTTTAAACAATTCAGCAAATTTCTGTAGACTCTTTTTGATAACTTAGTCTTTATTATCATAAAACGTTTAACTTGGAATGATTTAAACAAAAGCATATGGCGCGTTTTACTTTATACCTTTATAATGCAGTTTTATGAAATATAATTGATATGTAAGTATCAATACCAAATTAATAATTGTATGATCATCAAAATGTTGTACCGACCATTATTTCTATTAACTGTCACACCGCCATAAATTTCTTCATCTTTAACTTTGGTCCAGTCAGCTAAAACGCAATTCATCACTTATCATCGCACAACAGAGATGCCCATAGGTTTCGGTTTTTAAGCAGTGTTCAAACTCATATTTCCAGAGCACTTGTCCTTACAGACATATCACATGTGTGACACTCTCCTCTTCATATGGTTTTGTCATATTTCTGTAGAGCCACCAACCCTGAATTCAAGTTGAAATATCTGCAAGATCACACTGAAGTCCCATAGGCATGCTTATTGCTCAGATTGTGAATTTTAAGCTGATTTTTATTTTAATGTATTACCCCACCAATTTATTTCTATTGCAACATACAAATTAAAATTGTCTGTAAAATGAAATAAATTGCATATTTATAGTGGACTGGAAGTTTGTACTATTTTTACTGTTAAATGACAGTGGTTGCAATTTTGCCAAGAGGCCAGTTTACAGTTAACTTGTCGTCGCATCAAATTCTGCAATGAATCATTGAATTTGGCGTAGATTTTATTTGTTCTCTCTTTTTATAGAAATCCTACAGGTATGCAGAAGTTTACATTATATGTCCTGTATCCATTATCTATTTGACCTGTTTTGCCCTTTCTATATTGTAAATGATGAGTAGACAAGGAAATGGAATACTTTTGCATGAAAGTAGCTTGAACTGTTTATTTTGGTGGTAACAATATCATTCTAATATTGAAATGTTATCTAAAATATATAATGTTCCATAAGTTTTTCGTTTAAATGGTCTCAATGAATAGGGTTCTAGAGAAAAGAGCTATGGTTCCTTGCGGTCAGGAAGGAAACTGGGTATTTTAAAGGGGATTTAATATTCATAAGGGAATTGTAGGACCCACACAGAGATAAAATAGCAATATCCTGACCCTCAGACCCTGGGTCTCATGGGGCCGATGCATTCTGTATCCCCATGCGGTTCACATGCCATATGCGTAGTAAGTATGCAATCGTTCTACAATAACATGCAATATATATTATGTTCTTCAATTTCTCTTTTCGCAGCTGTCCGTGTTGTAACAAACATGTTTATATCTATCTCACGGAAATTGATTGGGTTGTTGTCTACAAAGGAATATTAGGCTATGAGAATTTGTTTGAAATGATAAAATATCATAGCAATTAAAATAATAGTTGCCAGACACCCATTTGCAAGAATGAAACGTAGTAAATGAGCTTTGACTTATAATAAAACGTTTTAGCACGTCATCTAAGTATAAAGGAGCTCTTATGTGTCTATTCATTTACCTAACATTAAAACAAAGATTTCTTGAAGACACAAAAATGTTAATTCATAGCAATTTTTCGAAAGGCATGCTAAAGATATACATGTAGCGACAAAACTATTATATATACATCTTACATATATGTCAAACAGTTTGACACAAAATTGTTCAACAAACAATGGTTGATGTTGTTATTAACTAAATTCTATTTATTTTTTATTTTTATGCATCGATAGAAATATTCATGACAAAGTGTACATTGTTTCAAAGATCATCAGGCAATAACTGTTTTATATTTAATCCATACTCATACTGAGCCCTATGAAACCTTTTTTTGAAAAATATTATCCTTTTGACAAACATTTACATATAAGCTAATCAGTTTTTGAGGAAATTTTTGAAACTTAAAGAATACTCTCCAAATTTCTAACTGGTAATGGCTTAAAAAAGGGTTACCACGCGTCCGGGGAAACAAAATTTTTTTTAAAGTCAGAGAAGTGTCAGGAAGTTGTGTAAAGTTTCAGAGAAATTTTAGATTTAAATAAATGTCAGGGAATTTTCTGGGAATTGTCAGGGAAAGACATGAAAGAGTCCTTTCCGCAGAAAGGACTTTTCTACTCGGAAAAGGCCTATAAAACACACATATTTCGTCCAATGACATAAAATCGACTTTTAATCATGACTTAAAAAAATGTTTAGGATATATCTGAGATATTTATAAATTTAAGTGGTATGTTACAGATTTTGTACAAATAAAGCTAATTATTATTCAAAACGGCTCTGCGTAAAGGTCTATTTCTAAACACACATTTTTGTGCAAATCACATAACATCGTCTCTTATAGTTTAAAAAATATTATATATCTGAAAATTTATAAATTTAAGTTGTATTTGAAGGCTTTGTAGCAATAAAACTTATTATTAATTAAAACGGCTCTTTGGATGGAATTGGCTCTACACGGAAAAGGTCGATAAAACACACTTGTTCAAATTTGCACAATCTGTTCAAATCATTTATATCCAATTGTTAGTGCATGAAAATATGTTTTAGGATATACCTCAGAGATTTATCAAATTACATTGTAAGTTATGTTTCAATGATTCCAATAAATAACTACCACTTGAAATCCAACTCCGGTCTATTATTATTAAATATACGGAGTGCGTGTCAATGACACGATAAATAGTGAACAATCCAGTGCTTATAATTAATTACTGTAGCAATAAAACGGCAATATACGATTTAAGTATCACTGAAAATTCTTAAGTGTATCTGGAATGTCTACCCATAAAATGATTTCGGTCAATGTTTTATCATACGCTATCATATCGTACCAGATAGAGGCTTTCCAATATATCATTTCCCTGAAACAATTTTTTTTATTGATTTCTATAACTTATGTATGCAGACTGAATTATTTATATACAATGTATTTCTAACATTTGATGGTTTAATTCAGATACGGTTTTCTGAATTTGGGAGGAAACAACGTTGATTACAGTTGCTACCGAGTCACTATATTTCAAAAATAGTTAATAACATGCCTCTGTAACTTTTTAAAATATATTTGTTTAAGTCCATAAGTGAGATTAGTGTGTAAGTTACTCATTATTTAATATTTATCAAATAAATTAACAAAATGAAAAAGATTCGCAATATTTGTTTAAGAATGTATCGTCCCATTGGTGCATAAAGGTACCAAGTGCCTTCTTACTTGTTATATACTTGGTGCCATATTTCACAAATGGGACGATAAATCACTTCCAATTATCAAAATAGTTAAAACATATCCGTGTTCTGTTTGTTCTGATAAGTGTAAGACAAGCTGCAACTTCTGTAAGACAAGTTTGATACTCTTTTGCTCTTTCATTTTAGCTATTTTTCATACAAAAATAGAATATTGTCATTTAAGAGTAGATGGGATGTATTCGTAGTAAATAATAGTTCCAATGTAGAAAAGAAATATCGACAAGTAATCTAAATTTTTGGTCGACGGTGGTGCATGGCCACATGGTAAGACGGCATCCTCTACTTACATAGAGAAGAATGGAATATTAGTCAATGGCGTTAAACGCCAGGTTGTATATTGCACTATAAAACAATCTAATAACAAACAATAATTCGTGCGACTGCATCCAAAACCAAAAGAAGACGATGTAATAACGATTCATCAAAACTACCAGACCAAACATCTTTAACATCGGGTCAAGATCAAATTAAAACACTTGGATTGAAAAGTCAGCAACAAGCATGCCGGATATTCCAGGTACTGATGCTATTGTTGAATACAGTGGCAGCTGTTTTGGACACGAGTATTAATCAGAACGTAAAATACATCCGAACTAAACCATCTGTTTGTGCAGATTTGAACAATAAAAATGTAAAGGAAGTAGAAAGAGATATGAATACTAGCATACAAATCGTCTACAATAAACGAAATGAAAAACAGCTTCGAAATACCAAAACAAAAATATCAAACAACTTGGCAATCCATGATACATTAGGAAGTCATAAGAGTGTAAAGCATATAAATAGCTTACAGTATCCCGTACTTACATTATACAGCGACAATCAAATTGAATATCTACAAAGGTTTTGTTGTAAGGAAAATGGTTCTCTGTGAGGTATGGTTAAAACTTACAACCTTGCGTAGTTCATGTAACTCCAGCTGTTTATAAAGACCATTCAGTTGCAAAATGGTTGTGGCTATTTTTTTGCACATTGTATCAAAGATCACTAGTCCCCGTTAATAAATGCTTTATTCTCCATAGTTTCTATGACTATGTTAACAACATTCGATCAGGTAATAGTTAAGCTCTCGATCGGTGTAGTTTTCATTAAACTAACACTTATTAGTTTAGTAAAAATAAAACTTTTATTTTCTATTGTCACAAGTGTATATTTAATTAGTTAAGAACACATCAGTGGTCTAATTTGACTGTTTAACATATTTAATCGAAAAAACACGTTTTTAAATTATAAATAGTCTAAAGGCAAATGCAATTATTTGATGCAAAACAATAACAAATGCGTGTGCACGGACAAAGAAAATCTTATCTGCTGCTTGGACGCTTGAATATACCGGCGATTTGCATAATTGTTATCCGCAATTAAATCGTGCTAACTTCCTTTAAACACATATCAACTTGTATTATAACCAAAGAAATATAATATGTAACATCAGAAGTATACAATATGCGGGTTTCAGGACACTTTTCCCACCACTCAAAAATGAAACCCGTATATTGTATACTACTATCAGAAAAAACAGGCATGCATTTTATCAATAAAATCATTTTAATATAAAACCGACAAAGAAAGTTATTTAGCCTAAAAGTAAACATCTGTCATAAGGAGAAGACAATTTTCATTTCAGTGATACTGATTAAGCAAATTGTTTAAATTTTTACTGCGTTTCCATTTCCTCAGTAACTTCACATTAATTCCTGAGTTTAACTTAAAAACTAATAACAGTTTAAAAACGTGCACGTTACAGAGAAAGACATTTTAGATATGATAAATACCCAAAATCTCAAAAAAGTGACTGGCGATGACAAATTAAGTCACAGAATATTTATTTTAATCAAAAGTTCTATTTCTAAACCATCAAACATTTTGTTTAATATATCATTATTAGAATGTAATTTACTTGCTTAATAAAATTCAGCAATAATTAAACATCTATTTAAAAAAATGCGAAACAAACTAAGCGTATAATTACAAACCCATTGCTTTATTAAGTGCATCGGTAAACTAATGGGAAGAATTGCATACAAACATATTTATCATTTTTAAATTCAATATTAAAATAATATATAAATTACAAGCAGGTTCTTTGAATGCTCATTCTACAGTCCATTAACTATGTTTTTGTTTTTTTTGACGTGTCGAAAACTTTCGATCGTATTTGCATAAATGATTACTTTTTGAACTGAAACAAAACTGGTTCAGGGGTAATATTTTAAAATGGATTGAAAGTTATCTAACAGGATGTAAGCAAAAGGTTTTTATAGGTTCTAGCTTTTATGGGATCAAAGAAACCTCTCCAGTTGTGCCAAAGGGTTTTGTTTTATGCCAGTTGTTTTTCTTATCTTTATTAATGCTATATAAATTATTAAGCATTACTGGTATTTTTGCTGATGTTTGAAACATCGATCTCTTGCACCTCTGCTACCTAACCGGTCTTAGAGGAGGATTTTTAAATCATGATCTGAATACAATTGCTGACTGGTCAAGACACTTGCAAGTTGATTTTAATCCATTGAAACGGAAGCTTTACCTTTTACAATTTAAAATTTTTTTATTGATTTTTAATAATACGCCTGTCAATTTTGTTGAACATCACAAACATTTTGTCATGACGGGCATGAACATGTTAACTCCATTTTATGCTCTGCATCTAAAATGTTAGAAATGATGCGTAAAATCAAATTTTCTTTAAATCGAAATTATTTTAATAAAATATATATATCACTTCTGAGGTCCGTTCTTGAATATGTCTCTGTTTTATGGAACAGTTGTACTAAGTACAAGAAAGAATGTCGTGACTAAATTCAACATGAGGCAGTTGGCATTGTTAAAGGGTTAACCCGTTTAGTATCTATAGAATATTTAAATAAAGAAATAGGTTGGATATCATTAGAAGATAGAAGAAAGTAAAAAAATAAACTAGTAATTGCTTTTAAAACTAAGATAGGTCTTACACCCGAATACATATCTGATATTTTTCCTGAAACTGTAGGTATAACAACAATCAACACGCAAGTTTTCAAAAGTAATTTTATTCCATCATATATATCTTTGTGGAACATTATACCAAAAGTATACAGAAACTCTTACATATTTTAAATATCTTATCAAAAGTTATATTTTGAAACCATTCAAAGTACTTTGGTATTATTAAACCATGAGCAGGTGTTAATCATTACTTCATGCTCGTTTTCGAAACAAATGTAGTATCTTAAAATATAACCTTGACACAAATCACTTCAAATAGGATTCAGCGTGTGAGTTGTTTGCGTACGAACGGAAGATGTCGAACATTATTTTATGCAATGTCCCTATTATCAAAATGAACGAATTATTCTTTTTCATGCCTCATGTTCATTTTATCCTCTAAGTGTTAAATGCAGTTTTATTTGGCAAAGATACGCTTACAGAACATATTAATATCACTTTATTCAATCATGTTAAGAATGTCATTAAGGACACCAAACGATTTGATAATTAATGCGTAGCTTGTTATGCATAGACGCTTGCCAGACTTCCTTTGTTCGTACCTCTCTCCTTAATTTCTTACATTAAATATTTTTTACACATTTACTACTTCAAATTGGTTAAATGTATTGTAATTCATCTTGAGCAGTATGTGTATATACACATTTTGTCGGGAAGGGCCTTAATTAATGTGGTTGGAGCTTATGGCCTGGCACTTTTGCTAATTTGTGATATTTAAAGCAATAAAATATGTTTAAACTCAACTATACTATAACACCATCTTTGATATCAGCAATATAGAAGATACATGTATGTGGTTTGGAGGTGAAAGATGGGGTTTTGGGACAGTACCTTAGTTTGGAAAGAGTGTAGCTATAAACTTGGATGGAGGTGAGAGATGGGGTCTTGTGACAGTACCTTAGTTTGGAATGAGTGTAGCTAATAGAAAACACTTTTTTATAAACTGGGGTTGGGGGATGAGAATATGAGGACTTGGGCGTGTACAAATGTTAATGTTTAATTAATGTTGAATATTTTATAACAATAAGATAATAATAATTGTTAGTGGAGGAATACCCCAGACTGAGTAGAACGCCCGTCCTTCCGCAAATAACTAAACAAAAACCTTCTTACTTAAAGTGAAAGGAGCGATCTGGGATCGTACCTACGACCATAGCGATGTGAGCTAAGTGATATTTAGACCGGCCTCGGAGGACACATTATAAACACATACATATCGTGTTACAATGTATATAGCTAAGTTACACAACTTTTCATACTGTAGGTTCTAAAACTTTAGGTTAAAGATCTTTGTGTAGTTCGGGTATATTTTTCAGTCTTAGGTATTGGTTCTGTAAACTGATCATCATCATGTTTAATAAGTTTACATCACTGACCTTGATCTACTTACTGGGCGTTAAAAATGACGAGCGTTTGTACGCGCTTGTGGTGTTGTTATTTTTTCGTGCAGTTAATACAACATTTGGTTTCATCTATCTTAAAAGTACACAGAGCAATTTTGAAATTGATTTTACTCATTTTCACAAAACAAATCAATATTTACATTGAATTTCACATTTGTGTACCCTTAAGAAAGTATCAATATGTAGTTTTATTATATGAAACTTGTTTTGGAATTATCAATAAAAAAATATTTAAAATCTCAAACTACAAACTGATATTATGTACGATTTATGAATTGGTTTAATTTTTATTAGATGCAGATAACAATTAAAAAGGTAAACGTGTCAACTTGATAAGATTTGATAGCAAGATAAGTAGACTCAGATGTTCTTGTCATATATAAATGTTTTGTCGGTCAGACAGGAATATGTGTAATAGTATGAAAAAAGTAAGAAATTGACTAATGATAAGATACGACACAACGTAGTAAGGAGTTGATAAATGAGCAAAAAAAAAGTGTTCGAGGGATTTTTGATAATGTGAAGATTCAAACTAGTTTACTTTAGGATTTGCCTTAAACGAGTTAAGATTTTTGTGAAAAGGTATTTATGTAGAGACTGAAACAATTGAAATTGTTGAATTATATACTCATATATATGTGAATAAACTGAGTTAAATAAAACCACCATGATTCTAGTATGTGTTATGCTACAACCCTTCCTCTCATAATATAACTGATAATCGATAACAAAGCAGATGTATTTGTAAATTATATAACTAATGAAACAGTCCTATTTCATCAGAAAAGTATACGAAAACAAACATGAAAAGGCAAAGAGTGCACGAGGCCTATTTGCACATTATTTTTTATCACAAAGACATTATAGAGGACATGACTCAATTTTAATAACTGTTACGTCTTACAAACAATGGCAACTTTGACATTTTATAAAGGCCGAGAGATTTAATATAAACTGACTGACACTAATAGTATATCCAGGAACGACTGTATTAAGAAATGCGATACACGAAAATTTAATTATTGTGAAAGGAAACAACTACATATTGGATTATTCTACTAACAGCTAAAATAGGTTATGTGAATACTTCATTCGCGTCGACCTATTTTTTTGAAAAATAAAAAGTGTCAAAAAAAAGTCCTATGATAGTTATTCCTTTCTGTTTTAAAATGCGTCATTCACTCTACCTAGGCACAAAACCCCGAGAAAAACACTTAAATAAAACACTTAAATATACCAAACAGGAAATACGGATATGGATATAAATCTACAACGTTAAATAAATGACATCTTGATTCTGGCGTGTAGTACGCTGTATACCGTAATTTGTATATTCAAATATAAGGATGTCATAAAGTTTCAACCTCAGTTATAAAGGTATTTTACCATGCAATACTGAGAAAATAGCAAACGTTGTAGTGTGTTTACATAATATACGGTATATACATCAAAATGAATCCAATACGTTTACAATAAAAATGTGTTCTTGTATTCGGTTACAACAGTAATAAACATACATCGAATACATTTTCGATTGATAATAAATAGTAACGCGTGTTTTCTATATTGTCCGATTTATTGCATTAATATTTTGTCAATATAACAATGTAAATAGCATATTTATCAGCAAGTTGCAATGAATTGTGTATTTTCTTAAATAATGTTGTTCACAATAATACAGTCTGGCCAATATATTGTAAATTACACCAGCAGGACTATCAGATCAGAAGTACATGTATGTAGTACAGAAAAAATTAGAACTGCTGTTAAAACAACATCCTTGAACATGTATTGTACTAGATTAGTTCATAATGGATTAGTATATAGTTCCTAAATCTAGAGATGAGAAGCACCACCGGCACCTCATTACGATGTTATTAAGTGTAAAACGCGCGAATAATTTCAACTTGATTAATCATTTCAATTACTGATATTTGCATATTCGATTTTGTTTATAAGAGTAAAACAGATTATGACTTGTGTTATCTGTTGTCTATTTTTTCAGTTTGCCTTATATCTATCAAGTAGTTCACATTGCTAATCTTTAGCAGTTCTATGTTAAGTCATTATGCAACTCCAATATGCAAATATTTGTAATTTTGGTGTGTATTCATGTAACAATCCTGAATGATACAAAGACTAAGTTTATGTTAATTGCACGTGGTGTTATAATAAAATAGTTAATTACAAAATATTCTCTTTGTGAATATTATGTCAAATTATTCCACTTATCGTATGTGAGCTTTATTGAAACATGTTATTAATAAACTAGTTATGCATTTTAGCAACTAAGAGCACGTTGTAGTCATCCTAAAGGTAAGAATATAGCTATTAATGACAGGATGTTAAACCCATTATGAAGCAAGCAATGTATCTATCACATGCTTATTCAACTTGGAAAATATCAATATTTTATTCGTATTTGTTTTGGTATATTTGTGTACTTTGAAATATTACTAAGTGTGAATTGTTGGCGTTGAAAAGTATGTACGATCTTAGAATGGGAAACAAGTTTAAAACAGGTAAGGTACATGATTGGATAACTTTCGAATACTATTCAAATAAATAAAAAAAAGATATTTATATTTATTAGTAATTATCTACGACTTTTTATTAAAGCCTTAATTTTGCAGACGCTTGCCAGAAAAAAAAATTAAACTTCTTATCTGTAAATCTGACCGTGCATTCCTTACAAATTCTACAAGTGACAACTTGAATATATTACCTTGCCTAGAATCTATGTTTTGTCTATAAATATCATTTAGTATGATAAAGCCTATAGACAATTTTTTGATTTTCTACTATTTTGTGTACCTACCTGGTGGACTCCGATACGTGCAAATCATGCAAACTGTTGTAGTACCGACATTATTATACACAAAACAAAGTTATGCATGAAGGCACTGAACTATTAACAGTGTAAAATTTCTTCTTTTGTTGAGTATATATATGTTTTGATTTTAATATACTTTTTTTTTGGGGGGGGGGAGGGGGGGGGGATGAAACTAAAGTTCATCATAAGGGATTTACATTTCTTCTCAATATTTGAACAAACATTATTGCTGGAGAATGCAGCTTTGTTGTGAATATTAATGAATATAATTTATGTGTATAACTATACTTTTTACTGCAAACTAATTCTAAATTATCATTAAAGTAGGAACATTTTAAGATATTTACGCAATGAATACACATTGATTAAGGTAAAATATACGTTTATTAAATAATTTGAGTCATTTTTGTCAAGGAATGCAATATATGTATAAGTAAGCTCTTTTAGCTAGTCAACTAGTCAACTATTATTGTTTATGTAAACATACACGTCAGTATAGAGAGAAAAATGTGTGCAGTTTATGTAAACATACACGTCAGTTTAGAGAGACATAACGTGTGCAGTTTATGTAAACATACACGATAGTAAAGAGAGACATAATGTGTGCAGTTTATGTAAACATACACGTCAGTTTAGAGAGACATAACGTGTGCAGTTTATGTAAACATACACGTCAGTTTAGAGAGACATAACATGTGCAGATTATGTAAACATACACGTCAGTATATAAAGACATAATGGGTGTAGTTTATGTAAACATACACGTCAGTTTAAAGAGACATAACGTGTGCAGTTAATGTAAACATACACGTAAGTTAAGAGAGACATTACGTGTGTTATTTATGTAAACATACACGTCAGTTTAGAGAGACATAACGTGTGTATTTAATGTAAACATACACTTCAGTTTAGAGAGACTTAACGTATGAAGTTGATGTAAACATACACGTCAGTATAGAGAGACATAATATGTGCAGTTTATGTAAACATACACGACAGCTTAGAGAGACATAATGTGTGCAGTTTATGTAAACATAGAGAGACATAATTGGTGTAGTTTATGTAAACATACACGTCAGTGTAAAGAGACATAATATGTGCAGTTTATGTAAACATACACGTCAGTATAACGAGACATAATGGGTGTAGTTTATGTAAACATACACGACAGTATAAATAGACATAATATGTGAAGATTATGTAAACATACACGACAGTATAAATAGACATAATATGTGCAGTTTATGTAAACATACACGACAGCTTAGAGAGACATAATGTGTGCAGTTTATGTAAACATACACTACAGTATAGAGTGACATAATGTGTATAGTTTATGTAAACATACACGTCAGTATAGAGAGAAAAATGTGTGCAGTTTATGTAAACATACACGTCAGTTTAGAGAGACATAACGTGTGCAGTTTATGTAAACATACACGATAGTAAAGAGAGACATAATGTGTGCAGTTTATGTAAACATACACGTCAGTTTAGAGAGACATAACGTGTGCAGTTTATGTAAACATACACGTCAGTTTAGAGAGACATAACATGTGCAGATTATGTAAACATACACGTCAGTATATAAAGACATAATGGGTGTAGTTTATGTAAACATACACGTCAGTTTAAAGAGACATAACGTGTGCAGTTAATGTAAACATACACGTAAGTTAAGAGAGACATTACGTGTGTAATTTATGTAAACATACACGTCAGTTTAGAGAGACATAACGTGTGTATTTAATGTAAACATACACTTCAGTTTAGAGAGACTTAACGTATGAAGTTGATGTAAACATACACGTCAGTATAGAGAGACATAATATGTGCAGTTTATGTAAACATACACGACAGCTTAGAGAGACATAATGTGTGCAGTTTATGTAAACATAGAGAGACATAATTGGTGTAGTTTATGTAAACATACACGTCAGTGTAAAGAGACATAATATGTGCAGTTTATGTAAACATACACGTCAGTATAAAGAGACATAATGGGTGTAGTTTATGTAAACATACACGACAGTATAAATAGACATAATATGTGAAGATTATGTAAACATACACGACAGTATATATAGACATAATATGTGCAGTTTATGTAAACATACACGACAGCTTAGAGAGACATAATGTGTATAGTTTATGTAAACATACACGTCAGTATAGAGAGAAATATGTGTGCAGTTTATGTAAATATACACGTCAGTTTAGAGAGACATAACGTGTGCAGTTTATGTAAACATACACGATAGTAAAGAGAGACATAATGTGTGCAGTTTATGTAAACATACACGTCAGTTTAGAGAGACATAACATGTGCAGATTATGTAAACATACAAGTCAGTATATAAAGACATAATGGGTGTAGTTTATGTAAACATACACGTCAGTTTAAAGAGACATAACGTGTGCAGTTGATGTAAACATACACGTAAGTTAAGAGAGACATTACGTGTGTAATTTATGTAAACATACACGTCAGTTTAGAGAGACATAACGTGTGTATTTAATGTAAACATACACTTCAGTTTAGAGAGACTTAACGTATGAAGTTGATGTAAACATACACGTCAGTATAGAGAGACATAATATGTGCAGTTTATGTAAACATACACGTCAGTTTAGAGAGACATAATGTGTGCAGTTTATGTAAACTTACACGTCAGTTTAGAGAGACATAACATGTGCAGATTATGTAAACATACACGTCAGTATATAGAGACATAATGGGTGTAGTTTATGTAAACATACACGTCAGTTTAGAGAGACATAACGTGTGCAGTTCATATAAACATACACGTCCGTTTAGAGAGATATAATGTATGCAGATTATGTAAACATACACGATAGTGTAAAGAGACATAACGTGTGCAGTTTATGTAAACATTCACGTCAGTATAGATAGACATAATATGTGCAGTTTATGTAAACATTCACGTCAGCTTATAGAGACATAATGTGTGCAGTTTATGTAAACATACACGATAGCATAGGGAAACATAATGGGTGTAATTTATGTAAACATACACGACAGTGTAGATTGACATATTGTTTACTGTTTATGTAAACATACACGATAGCATAGAGAGACATAATGGATGTAGTTTATGTAAACATACAGGACAGTATATCGAGTGACATAATGTGTATTGTTTATCTAAACATACACGTCAGTATAGAGAGACATAATGTGTACAGTTTATGTAAACATACACGTCAGTTTAGAGAGACATAACGTGTGCAGTTGATGTAAACATACACGTAAGTTAAGAGAGACATTACGTGTGTAATTTATGTAAACATACACCTCAGTATAGAGAGACATAATGTGTACAGTTTATGTAAACATACACCTCAGTATAGAGAGACATAATGTGTACAGTTTATGTAAACATACACGTCAGTACAGAAAGACATAATGTGTGCAGTTTATGTAAACATACACGTCGGGAGTCATTAAATACTGTAAAACACTCAAAGCAAATAATCTTATACAAATAATTTGCACCGTTAACGTTTTCTTAAATAAATTAGCAAAATCAATCCGCTAATGGACGAAACAAAGCAAAGGTTACGTAAAAGCTAAGAGGAAACTGAGTATTGAAACCTATACCAAATTGGTATAGGCAGATTTTAATTGCTTTAAAATTAACATCTCAGCTAAATTATCGCTAGGGCATAACTTTTATAGTTAGTGTTTCTTTCAAACATATTGCTATGCTCATATTCAAAGTAATCGTTTTCGTTTCAATTGTCGAATAATGTCGTAATTGTAAAACGTTTATATAACAACCGATATACTTTCCGCAAATTAATAAAATGCTTTTTCATCAAATTAATGTACAAGCAGAGTACAAATAGAGAAATGTTAATTTATTAATTATAACCAGCAAGTTTGCCTCTATATTGTTTATTTGTTGTCTGCATCTGACTTTGGTCGGGCCCGATTATCTCAGTCGTTTGCGCGTCTGACTGTCAATCCAGTGTAAGTTCGAATCCCCGCTCTTCCGTGATGTTTGATATACGACATTGCATCTCATTATCATTCGTCATCCACCGCTTATTCAACTGGAATCAAGTTATCATTTACTTGCAGAGATTGGGTGTGCTCGAGTACCGGTGAACTTTCCAGAATCCTAGGAAACAATGGTAAGGTGATCGGATCGTCGGTAGACATTGTCTTCAAAGTCAAATCCAAAGGCATGCATTTTAGCTCGACTATTAGTAGAGAAGGGGGAGCTATTGTACTCGTCCCGGCGTCGGGGTTTGCGTTGTTGTTTTTTTTTTTCAGGTTAAAGTTGTTTTTATCAGGTAAAATATCTATGCAACCGCCCATTGGATGTGAATGAAACTTCACATGTGTATTCAGCATCATCAATAGAACGTAAAAAGACAAAGCACATAACTCTGGACTGCTTTTTAACAGAGTTATTGCTTTTTGGACATGGTATTTTAGGTTGAAATATTTTACTAGATAAGATATCTTGAGCAGGTACATGTTCAACAACTATCATTGGATGTGAATAAAACTTCATATGTATGTTCAACATCATCTAGGCAACTAAGAACTATAACTCTCGATTGCCCTTTGACAGAATTATGACCCTTTTAGGATTAGAAATTTTGTAAGATTTTTCAGTAGTTCAAAGTTTGTAGTACAAACACAAAGCCTTGACACCTAGATGTTTTGCAAATAGGATCAGCTTATGTCTTGTAATATTTGCTAAAATTTGTGGCAAGTTTCTCGTTTGCAACAATTGTTACATTAACGTTTTAACCAACATGTATTTACTTGAACGCTTTTATGTAAATAGACTGCATCCGTTTAATGGGAGTTGTAATAGGATATATTTTATTTACACGAGTTAAACACACATTAAAACTAGGATAGCTGTATAACATTGTTCTGGGGATTTCAATTTTTAAATAGAGGAAGATAATACTTGTAAAAATGATTTCTACTGCTTAAATGTCACATTAGTGTCAGGTAAGCAGGAAATTGCATAAAAATATGTATATTATTTTAATCAGGAATATATTTTTATACCGTTGGTTTAAATGGCTATAGATTAAAAACGTTTTTATTTGCCTCGCTGTTTCGTCTTTCATGTATTTAAACCAATGTGACCGTTCTCAATTTATATTCTTTCAAAACTATATTGCGGAAACGCGTACCCTACCATCAGCAAAGCTTAGATTGAAACGGGACTTGTCGCTAAACAAAACCCCTGTCGATTGTGCACGTGTCCATCTTTAATGACGTTGAGCCCAGAGCTACCGATGGTTATAATTACGCTGATTAAAACTCTGACATGTGTATGACCGCCTGGCCCTTATTGGGCTTGCGTTCGGGCGCAAACGGTTAATAACGGTTTGTCTTTCTATACCGTATTGAATAGCGGTACTTGTAGCGGTTTAAACCCGGTATGTAGATGTGTTAACGTCTTGTACCGTGCAATCATTGCCTTTGGCCTGCCTGAAAGTAGGTCATATCTGACGTTTCCGGATTGGTGAAAAACGCTGTCGCAGATTGATAAATGTGTTGCGATGGTAGTTCAACTGTCTTGCAACGCCACCGACGCAAGAAGCACAAGAGCTTGAATTTTGTCGTTTCTTGCAAAGCCGTGGAATCGAATTCAATGTAAAATGTAATTTTCTGATAGCATAAATGTTCAGTAAATCAGTCAGTGGCAAACAAACGTGAAAACATGTCGGGCGATTTTCACATACAAAAAATTGCGTAACACCATTCTGTTAGTTTAATAATAATAATTATAATAATAAAATCTTTATTTTCTGAGGATAGCATATTTAGCTATATAGCCAGTCTGACATATGGTCCTCCAAAACATACATAATTATGATTTACAGCACATTTAAACATAAAATTAACATTGCAAAAAATGCATATGTAAATAAAATTAATTGTATAACGTATGTTTATGAATATCTAAGCAAATGTTCCAATGTATTAAAGATCACTCATATAAAACAAATTTAAGATAATGTTTAAAAATTCAAATATAGTGAGTAAAAGAAGATAGTTCAGATATTAGAAAATTGTATAAAAGTTGATAGTTCAAAAGTATTTAAAATATGTTTGAAGGACAAATATCCGATATAATGTAAGACAAATTAATGCTAGATATACGCAAGTATACGTGTACTTATATTGGAAAATATCACTCAGTTATTAACAGTATACCACATACATGTAGAAAAATACATAGTTTCTTGATTGCGTCATCAAACTAAAAATTGTATTTCATATTTGCTCAAAGACTCAAAAGTACCCGGTTAACTGGACATTATGGCTTGGAATCTTCTTAATAATGAAGTTCCACGTGAAATAGTTTAGATCTTTTTCATTATTGTAAACGTTTTTATTATTAGTGCCATGTGATAGAAAGGCGATATACGAATCATACTTTTGCCAAAAGATCTATCAAGACCGCGCACTAGCTCCACCAGGCATAATGCATGTAAATGATAGAAAGAGTAAAAACAGAAGAGAGAATTACCATTTTACAGTTCAAAGGCATAAAAATAGTATCAGTAATTGAGATATCTTTTGGATTCATCTATCATCAGCGGGAGATAAAAATACACTAAAAAAACGTCTGTACCTCTTAAGGCAAATACATATATCAGCAAAACATACCAATAACCGATTGAATGACGTAAAACGTATTATGTTAACAGACTAAATCACTGTCTAAAATGAAACTGGGTTGTTACAAGTTGTTGTTTCATAAACTTTATGGACACTTATTATGTATTTAAAGACGGAGCTAAATCACAAAAGATTTTTTAAATATATCAGTAAGTAACATCTCAGAACCTATTTATTATAAATCAATACAACTTATAATTGGTTTTGACTTGAAGTAGAAGTTTAACCATAATAACACTAACAACATCAAACAGGCGATGACTACATAAATACTGTATTTTCAATAGCTTCTTCAAAACATTGCGTAGTGATAGTACATTTATATACGACATTGACAATTTTGTATTAAATATGCATAGCCGAAATGTTCTTTCTTATTCATGCCACAACTTTAAGGAAGTTTCTTTGATATTTCTTTTAGAAAATACATTCACGTACATAAAATGTCAGGTGTCGGTTTAGCTGCTCCTTTCGGTATATATTATACCAACTTAATATTCTAACTAATGAAACGTATCATAACGGTCGCCGCCCAAATTACTATTTACAGGGCAAGTGGGAAACTCTGTTTCAGGCATACTGACTAGACTGACATTACTTCTATGTGTATTTTGTAAGACTTCTATTGATGTTTTCCAAATATAAGATTAGGTAAGATATTTATAATAAGTCTTCGATTTAGTGTTTTGTTTTTCAGTTACCCTATAGGTGTTGTATTGAAAAGTCGAGTACGCTGACTTCCGACAGCGTTTGTTGTATTAAATTAATAGAAAAATTGTTTTATTTTTATGAGAAAAGCCTTATTTTTCTTTCTTTATGAATGACTTTCTTTTATTTCTCTCTTTCATGCAATACGAAGCTTCTCTGTAGATGTTATGTTTATTTTCTTTATTTTTTCTTCGTCATGCAATACGAAGTCCCTCTGCAAATGCTATGTCTATTTTCATTATTTCTCTTCGTCATGCAATACGAAGTCCTTCTGCAGATGTAGTGTCTATTTTCATTACAATTTAAGAATGCAATATAAGATAGAAATTGTACGGCTAGTAACAACTCAATTTCATATATTTATACATAATTTTAAATATTCGCTTAATGTTATTCAAGGCATGTTCGTATATCAATAAGGAAAACGGAATGGCATTACTTGTCATTGCAAGAGCGAAGTTGGGTGCATCCTTTTACCAGGTGTAAGCTATCCAATTGACAGTATTGCTACTGGGTATTCCAAAGCGATGACCGCTGTTGTCACATGTCTGCCTGCCTGCCTGCCTGTCTGTCTGTCTGTCTGTCTGTCTGTCTGTCTGTCTGTCTGTCTGTCTGTCTGTCTGTCTGTCTGTCTGTCTGTCTGTCTGTCTGTTGTGGCAGAAATAATACTTGCACCTGCGATAACAAAATCCGATCGGGCCACGGTTATGTTAAACATAATAATCTAGAAAATAGTGACAATTAGACACCGTCGGATCATGGTGCTTATAATAAAGTGAATCGAGATTCGGCGATTTATGTTAATTTCCATGTGTCTGCTATTCGCCGCCAAAAAGCTTTACTATATAAACAGATGTGATTTTTTTACGATAATATTTAGCTAGTATTGATGAATACCAAAATGAGGGAACCATTTAATAAGTCATCATGGTGATTTTGATAGTCTGATAGGCGACAATCCTGATTTTATTGAAGACATAGATAATGTGCCAAATAGAAATGTTATTGATTTACAACTAATATATGTTTATCTGTTAGCCCTCCATGGCATAAAAATGACGCTAAATATTCAATCAATCAATCAATCAATCAAGCAATACATCTAATGATTTTGCTTCTATAATGATTGATTTTCTTGTGAATAGTTACTATTGTGTCTTTAATGTTTGTAACTGTGAAAATATTATTTCACATGTATGAGACCCCAAGGAAGTTCAGCTGCTGATTATTGTTTTATTAGTCATAATGATCTAGACATGTTTAATGAATGCACTGTATATACATCATTTGAACAAGTAGATAGCGCACAAGTGTTATTTCTATTCCAGAACATTATTTGATCAGTATTAATCTTAAATGTAGTGACGCTGATCTCATAGTATATGAAATTAAATAAATATTCCTCATGCATCAGGGTAGGAAAAGTGGGAAACGTCGGTGGAATAAATATCCATCAGATTTATGTTTTGCAGAAAAAAGTGTACTTTAAATATCATAACATTTTAAAAACAAATCAGAAAACTTTTCGTATTAATTTTTTACGATGCAGAAAAGATTTTAATAAATCGAAACGGTTAATTTGATTTAAAACATAAAATGATTTTATATCGAGTATTCATAAAAATTCTGTAATTTTTCATTAGAAAGATAGGTGGTGGGTTTCAAAACCCTATCTCTAAATCTGCTAATACTATTCCACGTGAATCTATGTCTCACAGGGTCATGGTAATAGCACCGTCAATGTATAGATTGTGTTGTTATGTATTAAATAAAAGATTCTCTAGTTGGGTTAAATCCAATAATAAACTAGAGGATAAACAAAATGGAATGAGAAATACGTTTGTCTAACATAATCGAATGTAGATTGAACATGAAAACCTCAATAATATTCAATTAAAAACTATTAACATGTTGTTATTAGAGAAAAGGTCCTCGATGTAAAAATTGGTCTTATTGGTTTATAAGTATTTTTTTTCAATAATTGATTATTTTTATACAACAAATATAAATAATGTTTCAGTGAAGCATTAACTACTTTATATTAATAAAATTGCCTGTATCAATAAATACAGAACCGAATGGTATGATATTGTCAACTAAGAATATAATATGCAACTGCCCCAAGTTGCGATGAAACCGGTCGCTATGAAAGGTTACCAGTTTATGAAAGAGCATTAGAAATTCCATTTGACGTGTTTTTATAAGCGTAGGGTCGTTTCAATTATTGGAGGTGGGCAGCCTTGGAAGTGGGAGTTTGTGAGGGACTCTCCCCTCCCGTTGGTTTTGATACTCCCCCATCTCCGAACATTACGATTTCTTAAGCATTAAACGCTGTGTTTTAGAGAATGTTTAGAATAAATTATGATAATTATTTACTTGACAATATTTTGTGAATTTTAAACGTTTTATGAAGAAATATTATAATATATATATATATATATATATATGGGAGAGATAATAAATTAATTATTAAAAATTAATTAATACACCCAAACAATACTGAATTCTTTAAAATTATTTTAAAAAACCCGAGCGCTTTCGGAATATATATTATTCCTTCTTCAGTAGATGAAAATGAAAATATGAATGATGATAATGTAAGATTCATGGTAATGACGAAAGGATCTTGGATCAATGATACAAGGTGTACAGGCACAATACCTGTATTATACAAAGGAGAATATATATATATATAAACGACCTTTGTCCGGACTTTAACACCGGTACTTCAGTACCTCAAACACCGGAGTCATAACATGGTAAGAGAGTGTGGGAGGGGAACATTTTTTATAACTCAAATCATATGGAGCATTCCATTAAGTCAGAGAAAACTATTGTTGTTATTTACGTTAACATGTATTGCACGCACGCACACAAGCTCGCACCAAAACGAACGAATATCCAACAGGTTTTAGAACCGAGGTCTTTTACCACAGGAAACTATGAAATAAATATATATATATATATATATATATATAAACACAGTATTGAAATGTTGTGTTTTTTTTCAAATATGATTTGGTGTGTTTTGGCTTACGAACTCTTTATCAATTGGTTAGTATAACATTTTATAAACAGATGATACGTATGGAAGCGTATATATATATATACTTATCTTTGTGACATATAATTTGGCGACATTTTCATAATGAGGACATGTCGACATACATAAACACATCTTTTCGAGCAGAAGTATCGCGCTTTGCCGATAAATAAAGTGTTTCGTGGTATATATTTTCTCTGCTTATTTATATAATCATAGTATTCCGACATACATTTTGACAACTTTGACATGGGAACCACATGTATCTAATTTCATAAGTTGCTAGAAATCCCCTCCAATTACATGTGATTGCAGCCGCTGGTGTAGACACAATGGAAATGGTAAATTATTATTATATTTTAAATTGTTTTATATTTTTGTCGGCAGTCTTGATATAATTGTTCCTTTGTATGCGTTAGTAATTTTTTCAGACAGTAATGACAAAGTCACTACCAGTAAATTGATAGTAATGTGTCAATGTCGAAAATTAATAATATTACGTCTAGTTTATCTTTTTGAGATTAAACGTGTTGTTTGCGGATCAAACGTATTTCTTTTGACTTGCAAACATATTATCAATAGAAGTTTATACTTGTTTCTCCTTATCACGTGCTTTTACATGCTCAAATGTTATTTTAGCAGAAACGTATGGTGGGTGGGGAATATGTAAAAAATGTTATTTGGGTGGACGGGTGTCTGGAGTGAATAGGAATTGAATAATTATGCTCGATTATGAAGACTTTTGTGTTCACTACGAATCATTATAATGTACTGTTTTAAACATTTTAGCAAGGAAAACATTCTTATTGCAAGTTATCCGTTTTTAGAAATTGATGATGATGGTGATAATAATGCTTATATGATAATGATGATGATGATAATGATGGTGACGAGGATAATGGTAATGGCGATAATAACGATATTAACGATGATGATGATGAGAGACGTTAACGTTAAAATTAAAGCATATCACTTAATATATATTAATAACATGCAAGTCGCCTACACTTAAACACATGTAGATCTATGTGATGAACATGTTACTTCTGAATAGGTCTTCACACTGTATTAAGTGGCCACCACTAAAATGGCCGTTCCTTTTCATTGGCTACGTAACACAGTGTGAACTATAATTACAATTATGTAATGCATGCAAATTTTGACATAATATTCACATATATAAATGCATTAACTTCTATAACAAACGAAAAACAAATAAATATACTAGCGGAAAAAAGAAACTGTGCATGTGTAAAATGTTCATGTATCGCTCAATTTTATAAATTAAAGCTTGAAACTTTACACAGGTAAGTTGTGTATCCCTCTCGGTCATTTACATTGGTCAGTGCATGAGTTGCACGGGTAGTTTGTCTGTCTGGCCAACGTTTTCGTTTTCACGTTTTCTTCGGCCAGCAGTCAATCGCAAACACGTTGGTCGCCTAAACCTGTGTAAAAGCATAGGGTTAATACCTGTAAGACACAAAACCAGCATAATTTTGAAAAACGTCTTTGATACGCCATGCCAAGGTTGAATGAAACTGACAGATGCCGCGCCGTAGGCATGATGGAAGCTGTTGTACGTCATACTGACGTTGCCAGACAATTTGGTGTGCATCGAAATACTGTAAACGCCTTGTGGAGACGGTACCAACAGTTTGGGACTACCAGAGACCGGCCTCGGTCAGGACGTCCACGCGTAACGTCTAATCGCCAGGATACGTACATCCGGGTCGTTCATCTCCCTGAACGACTCGGAACTGCTACTTTGACGGCTAGAAGTATTCTTGGCCTTAGAAGAATTAGTCCCCGAACGGTACGTAATCGATTGCTTGAACGAGGCATACGTCCACGAAGTCCAGCCATACGTCCTGTTCTCCAGCAGCGTCATCGCGTAGCACGTTTTGCCTGGTGTAGACGACACATACATTTCACGCAACAGGACTGGGCACGTGTTCTGTTCACGGATGAGTCCAGGTTTCATCTTGACAGCAGCGACGGTCGTTCTAGAGTGTACCGTCGTGTTGGTGAACGTTTCCGTGACAGTTGTGTGATTCAACGACGTCCATTCGGCGGAGGTAGTGTCATGGTGTGGGGTAGCATCTCATCCCGTGGCAGAACAGCTCTTGTGGTTGTGGACGGCACACTTACAGGCATCAGATACCGTGACGAAATCATACGGCCTCACGTCATAATTCAAAACAGATAAAGAATTAACTTTAAATGATCCGTCGGTGGTACTCTATTAAAATTGTTCAAAAATATCCTCTCCAATGTACATATAGGCCGGCAGATCTAAAAAATAAAAGTATTCTGTATTCTTCTATACACTAGATTGTTCATTATGTTATTTAAAATTATATATATATTAAAAAAAAGTTTAAAGCAGCGACAATGTAATATGTGGCATTTAAAACATCTATTTCTTAAACACATTGTAGATTCCCCTCTGTGTATATGTGGTCAAATAGAGAGCATAGCTCACTTCCTTTTCAATTGTCACCTTTACCAGCTTCAACGCATACTACTCCTGACAACTGTCAATGAGTTGTGTACAGTGTCTTTAAATATACTTCTCTTTGGCGAACAGCAACTTTCTTATGACAATAATGTTAAAATATTTGAAGCAGTCCACAAATACATTTTAACTACTAATCGCTTCTCGTAAAATATGTAAGTCTGAAGAACAAACAAGGCTGTTTCAATTTACGTGGTGAGATCAGATCAGTTCGTCTTTCAGTTTGTCCATGCCGTTCAGAACATGTCCATAAATGCTAATAAGTATAATTATGTGAATTTATGTACATAACTACAACTACTCTACTCTTTTTCAATTTTCCGCTTCACTTCTATTTTTCTTAAACATTATTATTCTAACAATATGTAAAGATATTTTAACTAAGTATATTTTGAACTATGTTATATTCATAAAGTTAAGAGCAAACATAAAATAGTAATGATCTGACAAATCGGTTTACATTTAGTATATGTCATGGAAAAAAACTTTATAATATTTTATCTTCCGTTCTAATCCATATTTATATTTTTGTACTGATTTTTATGTATGTAAATTTGAAGGAATAAATATGTTTAAAACAAATTGTGACCTTAACCTTTGACATACAGACTCCAAAACCTCAAGTGGAAATCTATGTCATTTGATAAAATTGCAGGACTGGGAGCCCAATTGTGCTTTAATCAATTGTCAAATTGTTATTTATCAGTAAAGGTCAGTGTGACCTTGTCCATTGACTTAGTGACCCCAATAACGTTATGTTATAATGAACGTGTTGCAATAACATATCCTACCTAAATTGTATATAAATAACATTGTACTTATGTATAGGGCAATACTGCTTACCATTAACAGTAAACACTGTATACTGATGAAAGGGAATTGCATAAGATGTTTTTAGTGTCATTTACATTCAATATAGTTTTACGCAAGACTATTAATAAATTAATACTAATAAATAATTCAAAAAAATATATAATTTGAAATAAAGGATACCAGTGCAGCCAAACATCAATTTAGGTCAACTTTACAATAACAACAACAATAAAATATTGTTGAAGGTTTCACAGCATACTTTAGAGTTTTGATATTCTTATATTGACAATTGCTGATGGTATGCGGTATATAAGGTTACATACAATATTGTCTTGAATGTATATAATTAAAACTATACCATTGTTACTTAACACAACTAGTGTGTACAGATATACAATTCTATTGAGTGCTTACACACTCAGGTTTAATCCCTCCGATGCTATAAGCATTTTTTTTGCGCTATAAGCGGAAGCGTTTGGCCTGGTTTATTGGTTTTACACAACCACTGTTGAACACAATTTACGTTTTGATGTTGCATAAGCATCTTTAGTGTCTCAGACCTGATTGGCGGATTACGATAAGTCAACACTTATAATATGTGATTGGCTTATATTACATGGCTGTATAAGGTTAATGTACTCAACATGATACGATCAATATCTTATTTAGTCAAAAAAAATAAAATTAGTTTTCGTTATTTAATACAAACACCGAATCCATTAAATAAATAAGTAAAAATTCGAATTAATAAAATCAGATCATCAATCATCTGTCATTATTCATTTATACAGACTTACAATAATCATCAATTTATTTTAAGTAGTCATCCGTTCCTGCTAGCTAAAATGACCAGTTCAAACCGCGAGGGTAAATAAAAACTTAAAATTGACTTGTCTTAACATATCTTACTTCGTTTTAGGACTGGAAACCAAATCCTTATTAAGTTAATGGCCAGATACTGTTTTTAAGGAAATGTCACTCTGATCTTTGACTAAAAAACTCCATTGGCATTTAATGATAAACAAACAAGTTAGATAACTAGGTACCACACCGTTCTAAAGTTATTTGCAGAAAAGTGATTTGTTGTAAAGCTGTATATAATACATGACAATATCATTCAATAGCAATAGTTTTTGCATTACTGAACCAATCACAACACAACTACTGCATGCACCATTATACTATGGTGATACATATTTATTTTGAGTTTCATGAAATTCAACCCTTCAGTTACTTAGTTATTACTCAAGACCTCAAACCTTTGGGGGTATCACTTAAAGGTCATAAACTCTTGCATCACAAGCCCCCATGATTTTCTAACAAGGCGTGACACAGAGGCGTTAATTACATCACAAACCTCACAATGCCCGATAATAGTCTGAAAGGCTCGGTGATAACATCATAATGTCCAGTGATTACATGAGAAAGCCAGATGATAGCCTCGGAAGGCATTATGATTGCATCACTATGCCCGTTGATAGCCTCGCAAGTCCCGATGATATCAATGTCGTGCGATAGTTTCTCACATAGATAGATATTCTCACAAGGTCTGGGGATTTCATCACAAGGCCGGACGACATCTTTACAAAAACAAATGATATCTTCACAGGGCCCGGTAATAAAGCTCCCGCTGATATACACGAACTTTCAAGAACATGTCATACACTGTTTATAATACCCATACAATACACATATACTTAATGTTCCATTTTAACTTTTAAAACCACTTTTTGAATATACTTTATTGTTCAATTAAATATTCTAAGTCCCGTTAACGTTATTATCTTTTTGATATATATTTATATTCAAAAGAATAATGTTTTATTTAATAAACTTTGCTAATAATATAAGAGAAAAGTTCTTTTTCATGTCTATGCTTCTTTAGGGGAAGAAATTATTGAAGTGTAAATGTTCCAAAATGGAAACAAACAGCAAAAAATAAATTAAAACATATGTTTAATTAACATATGACTTCGTATTTGTGTCTCCAGTTATCATTATAAATTATTGTTTAATCACCAATTTTTTTTATTCATATGGCCGTTTTAAATTTAGTATGAAAAGATGAGGTGACATTTAACTATACTAAACATATGTTTAAACTTATTGTAAACTTGTTATAAGATTTACAAATACGCCGATCATATGCTTTCAAATTGTATGTTTAAATATATTTTTATTTCGTATATAACATCAATACAATATATTTATTCACAACTTGAAAAGGATGAAATTTTAAAGTTCGTATCCAAAATGTGAAATCACTAACATAAAAATAGCGGTAATTTACTTTCTGAATATGTTGAACAGTTAATGTGACTGAACTATAAGTTTTAATAAAGTCATTGAAAATAGGATTTATTTAGGATGAATGCTAAATATGTTTGTAGTAGTAGAAGTACAGAGAAAAGGTAAATTAATCAATAAAAACCAAGCAAAATTCTAGGATAAAATGAACTGCTGTGTGTCCTGTGCAGAGACAACATAACATGGCGGCTCACATTCATATATGGGATATTTAAAATATTTTACTAAATAAAATTGCAAGTTTGTACTGCTTCAAATAATGTTGGGTTCATTTTATTTGGAAGATTTGAGTCACCAAACATTTTTAAGTGTTTATCGGCACAGTGTATATTGGGTTCAATTTATGTATTAATTCGACTCTGATTGTCATAGAAAATGACAATCAAAATGTAAAGGTACGTACTTTCTATACCCTACATCCACAGAGGAGATACGACAATAGTTTTATGGAATTAATGTTGGTTAAAAGAACTACAGTGTGTACGTACTCTTTGAGCTTTCCTATATCCCGAGTAGAAATAGTTCGCCACTTAAGATTTCCCTCGGTTAAAGTGTTGTTTAAAAGTAATAATAGAACTTGCGTTTCGTGTAGTCGCTAGAATGGCATTCCAATCTCGTTAAACCGATGGGAGAAAGGATGAAAAATATAACGTAGTACGAGCATTTTGGACTTGATTATCATGCATTTCTTGAAATATGGACTGATGCTTCACTTACCGAAGTGGACACGATTGAGAAAAGATACGGGAGAGTTTCATTATGTATCATTTTGTAAAACGTAAAACATTATTAGTTTGTGTTTACGTCTACGAGCTTCGAGTGATTGGTTTAAACATATTTATTCATTCAAATGTACATATATACACATAAGTTTAGGTATAAATATTGATTAGAACGGAAGATAAAATCTTATAAAGTTCTTTTCCATGACATATATCAATTGCGAACAAATTTGGCAGATTATCAACAATTTGATTTATGCTCTTACCATTACGAATATAACATAGTTCAAAATATATTTAATAAAAATGTTTAACATACTTTTAGGAATATTGTTTCTGATATATTTAAGAAAACTTAGAAAATGAAGTGAGAAATTAGAAAGAAAAAAAAAGGTGATTAAAATGATTAAAGTAATGGATAATTATGTGAATTCACATAATAATAACGGTTAACATTTTTGGACAAGTTCTGAATGGCATGGACGAAATTGGGAGACGGGCTGACCTCACCACGTAAATAGAAATAGCCTTGTTATTTCTTCAGACTTACTTACATGTTTAGGAGAAGCGATTAGTGGATAAAATGTATTTGTGAACTGCTTTAAAAATTTTAACATTATTGTCATAAGAGAGTTGTGGTTCACCAAAAAGAAGTATATTTAAAGAAACTGTACATAACTCACTGACAGATGTCAGGAGTGGTATGCGTTGATGCTGGTAAAGGTGACAATTGAGAAAGAAGTGAGCTGTGCTTTCTATTTGTCCACATGTACACAGGGGGGGGGGGGGGGGGGGTCTTCAATGTGTTTAAGAAATATATGTTGTTTAAGTGCACTACAACTCGTTCGGAGGCGGGCATGCAATAATTGGCATTTCCTTGTACCTATGTAACAGAATTTAGGTACATTTGGTTCGGTACTTTCGAGTTTATGTTTAAAAGCATTCAGAGAAGAGGCTTGCTTGTTTCAAGAGGGAGAGTATTCCAGTCACGGACAACGGAAGGAATAAAGGAATTTGAGTACAGAGCTGTTATTGAAGAAGGAATTTGAATATTATTATTATTTCTGAGGTTGTACGTGGAACTTGCATTTGTAAGAGAAGGAACCAATGAACATAGATATGGCGGGACAATTCCGTGGATCATTTTATGAAAAAGAGTAAGTTTGTGTTTAGTTCGACGCGTTTCAAGACTTTCCCATCCTACTTCAGAATTCAGGTTATTGATAGATATAAGTTTTGTAACTCCAGCTGTTATTCGTGCAGCTTCATACTGTATTTTATCAAGTACATATTTCTCATAATTTGTACAATTATCCCAAATAACATTGGCATAATCCAATAAGGGTCTTATAAATGACATGTAGATTGTTTCGAGTGATTCCCGCCCTATATTATTGAAAAGGCCGTGGAGCGAAAGTAGTTTGGTTGATCCGGTGACTATGCATGCAGTTTCGTTTTGGATTTTGTCAAGATTTTGTTTTTCGTAACAGTTGTCCCATATAATGGCACCGAGGTCTGATAGCCTCTTAAAAAAATATTCAGCACTGAAATAAAAAGTATACAGGAAAGTGGCTACCAGCGAGGCTACCAGCAGGTTCATGAATGAATTGGTACTAAAAGGTAATCAACTGATATTATTAGGTTATCACTGGGTATTGTGAAGCTATCACCGAGGATATCACTGGGCTTTCTTATTTTATCACCCAGCCTTGTGAAGAGATCACAGGGTCTTGTTAAACTATCAGCGGGCTTTGTGCTGTAATCACCGGGCCTTGTGAGTTTATCGCCGTAATTTGCGATGTAATCACCGGGTCTTGGAATATTATCTCCCGACCTTGTCATCACTGAGTCTTGTGAGGATATAACTGGGTCTTGTGAGGATATCACAGAGCCTTGTTAGGATTTCACCGGGCCTTGAAAGAATATCACCTGGCCTTGTGAGGATATCACTGTACTTTGTGATGTTACAACTATGATGACAATAGGTAGGTAGTGTAATTTTATAGATAACACCGACCGTCTGGGTATTAATGGAATCTACATGTATTTCACTGATTTATAATTCAGTGCGACCTATCAAGTTGCATATGACCTCAAAACAGTTGAGCATCGTGTCCGGTAACGTTTACATTTAGATCCGGAATTGTGTAGATCTCACTGATCTATATAGCGGTGACATAGATTCCTCTAATACCTAGACGGTCAGTGGAACTATAAAATATGCACAGAAAAAACACTTAATCTCCTCCTTGGTACAGGGCGCGAAAGTGTATGTTTTCATGACTAGAATATTGAAGTACTATGTTGGAAAGCTGGCAACTTATTGTGAACAAACATAAATTAACACACTTTATCGACAAAATTTATGTTTTCTTGCTATATTTGTAAAAGTCGAGATTTACAAGATCTGATTTTGTCTATCTAATTTAAGTCGTCAAGTTGTGTAAATAATACGACAAGTATAGTTTTTTTTGACAACATGACCCTTTGTATCTAGACTAATCACCTAATCTCTTGACAACTTGTATACTTGTATGGCTCAGGTCGACATACCACAACAGGAATTACCCTACATGAACACGCCATCGGGGTGTCCCATGTACGCTTCCATAGATACGAGTTGTTATATAGTTCCGTGTCAAGTATTCTGTAACAACCCAGTAATAATGCAATTAAGACATCTTGTTTGCTCCAACGGTGATATATTCATTTACAAATGTACTTAACATTTGACAAATGGGAACAAATCCCTCTTAGTTAACATGTTGATGACATATAAGTGTTGACTTCCCTTGCCGTTGTGTAGCAATTTTAGAAGCCGTCATGTAACAACGTTGATTGACATCATTAATACGGCTTTAGAGGGACAGATCATAGTGTTGAAGTCTATTTAACTCCTATTCAGACATATTTTAGATAGTTTCAACTACGAACGTACAGTCGTATTAAGATAGTACTATATGAGATTGTATAGGTAAGATAAGGTAAACAGTTTTATAATTACTAGTGGTGTTACACTCTATTGGGTGACATGATTATAACATATTCAACATGCAAATTGAAATGTTATTTGATTCTAATTTTTTCAGTTGGATAAGAATTTAAGAAAAAGGTAAACATTTTACACTTATGTCACAGATGACTGTAAACTGTTGAAACCAATTGCACGAACTCACTTCCTGTATCTAAGTTGACATCCAAATGTTTTTGAGGTTTTTGTAAACCAATTTTGAGTTACACGGCGGTGTTTTTGCGATTGCCATATTTCCGTTTAGTCATATTGTGATAGAACAACATGAAGGTAAAAACAGTTTTAAAAATATATGTGGTGTTACACTAACTTTGGAAATATGAGTATAAAATATATAATATACAAATTAAACTTGCCTTAGAATGTTGTATTTTTTCACACCGATGAATAATGACGAAACAAACATATATTTTACGCGTTTGTCACAGATAACCACAAAGTGGTGAAACTAATTACACGAATCTCAATAGAAATAAATTGGTCTGCGGATTATCTTGGGCATTTTTTACTCTTATTTTTGCATTATGTGGATTATATTATTTTCAGAAATAATAGTGATGTTTGAAATTAGGAAAAACCGGGTCAATATTAAAGACACATTATCAAACTATTGTAAGCGATAGTTACATTTTTTAGAATATGTACGATCATTATTATTGCCAAGATCATTAATGTAATACATTTACATACATATTCTAAAACTTTAGATATCTTTAACTTTACAATAATTTCATGATGTAACTCTGAACTTCATTTGTTGTTTTTTTCTTCAGTATATTATACCAGTTTTATTGTCGTAAAGTCTCACTTAAGAATTACCCTTACATGATGGAAGCAAGATTCTTACGCCCAAGAAATTAAAGCTGTGTAAAGCGGTTGGGCATTTTTTTTTTTTTTGAAAATGCATGAAATTGTCAATATTTATTTGTGCAAATGGGAGCATTGGAACATTTTCATGATTTCTGCCAAGTTTGGATGAGATTTGGAACTGTTTGATGATCCTACAACAGTTTGGAGATGCGTAGTGATCCATTGCAACAAATGGGCAGTATTGGCAAAAATGAAGAGTTGCCATCAAACCATCGAATTGTGAAAAAGCGACCCGGTCAATCCTATGTTTTTTTTCTTCATAATTGGACCAACAGAGGACTATCTATGGGAACAAGTCACTATCGGGACCATTGGTAATGTATTCAGTGTTCCAGAAGAGCATTTTTTTATATGTAAAACAGTACAAAATTAATTGTTGTGTGAGACGTTGAAGACCCTTATAATTTATAACATACATATACGTTCATTTGTTCGTGTCTTCTTTCACTTAGAAAATTAAACTACTTATCAAAGCTCCTCATATAATGGGCATTCAAATAAACTTTATATTTGGAATGATACAATGGGTTGAGTGTCGTCGTAGCATTCGCTTGTAATAACATAAGCATCAGCTTTTTTTTATAGTTGCTTGAGATGGTGAAATATATTTTATGATAGGATTAAAATCATTTTTTCTGTTTTTATGCATGTGTAAAGAATGTCGAATCACGCACTAATCAATAAAAGTCCGAAGCACATGCATAAAAAGCAAAAAAAAAATTAATTTGATCCTTATAATTCCAAACTCCTCAAGTGAATGAAAAGACAAAACAAAAATAAATATACGCTGCAAAGTAAACGCGTAAGACTGCATCACCTCTGTCCTGGTTCACATCAAATTCTCTAAAACTAATATCCAATAATAGTAACTTACGGCTTTTGTTTCCATTATCAAATGAACTCTGTAACATTAGTTAGTTTATTGTAAAATGACGAAATATTTTAAGATGAAAAAATTAAACACCCGCCTTTTATCTCTCGATTTAGACAAACAAAAAAATCAATAATTCCAAGAAATACCCACACAGTGTAGCCGCCATTGTTTAGTTTTTGTTTTACACGATTGTTTTTAAAAACTGTGTCAATATTTACGAAGGTCATAAAAATTCACGCTCATTGATGGAGAATCCGAATTTGGAACGTTTTAACGACTTTTACGTGCAAGGTTTGTGTATTTTATGACCTATTTCATTGTTTGTCAAAAAAACTTATGGTCTGATTGTGACGCCCGGTTAAATCGCTGAACCAAAGAAATATATTAAACAGAGGAAAACAGTTAGGACTACATCTAACATTTGTTTTCGTTGTGTTTTATTATTAAAATAAACATGGAACCGTTGTGAACGTCATCTAAGTTCGTTATTGTTTAACCGACCATCAAAATGTCGATGCTTCTTTGTTTACGCGAGAAACGTAAAAGTAGTCCGGCTCTCGGGTTTTATTGGAAAATAAAAGTCTTTAAAACATTGACGTTGTCCAATGAAAATGCTATGATAATGAGATTTGAATTATAGATAATTCATATAAGATCAAACAAATTTTAATAGAATATAAAGCTCATGGGAATTTAATACAAAATAACACATTATTTTAAAACATTTATTGTTTGTTTGTTTTTTAGAAATAAAGTTTTTAACGATAAACATTATGGTTCGATTGTTTTACTCACATTGGTTCTTCGTATCCAAATTGAGCGATAACATGATCATTTAATAATAATTTAAAACATGTTAAACTTATATTAGCAGTTATAAGATGTATTAACTTATACATTTTTGACAGAACAATTTGAAACATGTGCAATTAAATTGGTTTCCAAAAATTAACCCATTGAAAATCGTTTTCTCTTCTTGAATGCAATGTTGTACTCGTCTTCGTATTTGGCGAAACATTCTGCTGCGTAGCCATCACAGTCGCACAGTCCGCGCTGACAGCGGGAGTTGGAGTTACCTGCAAGAAATCGGTAGGACATGTCGTCGTATTCACTAAGCATTCTTGAAAAAATATTCTTAGACTTGAGTTTGAAAATCCAAACTTTGACCTTAGACTTGTGTTCAAGTCTTAGATAGTTGTAAGAAGGTTTGTGAATACCACCACTATAGTCGTACCCACCATTGAGTTTATTTCTTTTTTTATAGTGAATGAAACGTTTCAAGGCGTGTAATTCATGGAAAGAAGCGAAACTTACATTTTATTGTTTGTTGACATCTGCAGTGTCAAAATGACATTAGAAAAGTACGGGTCATGTTTCATCAAAGATATATTTTGTCTGTTCAGAATGTTTACTGTTGACAAAGTGAAATTAAACTGAGAAATAATATATCCGTACCCTAATTTTCAAGTATCAATTGTTTTATTTTTGTTTCTGCATTCACATTTCAAACATTGCAATGCTTTTGAAATGATCCAAATACATCAACAATGCCATTCAAATCATTAAATGAGAATCAATATATTAAGGAAAATGCATTTTTAGATAAGACGAAACAATGATCAGTTATCATCGCCAGGATGCGTCTAACCAACGGAAGCACACCAAGTGTATTGTTTGTATCATACATCTAACTTACGAAGTTGATGCTATTAACGTCCGTTGACGCTATATAATATATCGTAAAAACTTTATCACACGTAAATGTTAATGGCAATTGTATATGAGGTCAAATGATGTAGCGTGTTTCACATCGTATGGATGTTTTTATTTCATAAATATGTCAAACCTGTTTTTGCATATAAATATGTATGGATTCTAAACAGTACATTTTCTGAGAAAAATACCAATCCTTATTTCCCTACTTGCAGTAGCATGCCTGGTACATTCACTAATATGTTTTCATAAGAGAAGAAAATTACTCCGTATAAAGTATGATGATATAGTAATCAATTATCGTTTTAAAGGCTTCTAAAAAGCTTGTATAATTAATTATCCTTCAGAACGATTCGCTTTTTTGTATAGTAATTTGGTGTACCTGTAAGGCTTTTTTTAGGAAATTAATATATTCGCATGTTATATAAGGTATATATAGAAAACAACTTTCATTATTGTACTAGTAGAGCTCAGCGGAGGTTAATCAACTCAACATAATATTAACTAGGTAAAAGCTTTAGAGCGAGCACCACAAAAAGCAAGATTTGCAGATGGTCAAGACAACCAGTCATCAGATGGTCAGACTACTTCAGAACAGATAGGGTAATGGTATGCTGCAAAACAATATGGATTACTAACGCGTTTTTTTTTGTTGTTGTTGTTGTTTTTTTTTGGTTTTTTTTGTGGGGGGGGATTGGTTGAGTAGAAAACCAAAAGCTTTACAGTTGTTGTTTTTCTTACCAGAACTAAGCATGTTAATTAGACATCATTTATTTTTTATTTAGATTCAGAAATCATAATTTAAACTGGTATTTGGCTGAATGTTCGTACTGTCACGTTTTGTTATTAAGCGCACTTAACCGACTATTGCTCCACCCACTGGCTACGTGTTATCGTTTGCTCAAGTAAATACAATAGATAAGACAATGGTCGTCTCATGAAAATGTCGTAATAGTAACCAATAACGATCGCTGATTGGATAATCGACTTGTTTGATTGATAGCCTGCGGCAGGTCAATGGTTATGCATGTGTCTCTAAATCAGTGCGGTGATTTTCCTTATCAGCACAAGTGCATCATTAAACTCAATCTACTATAATGTTTGAAATATTTATATCATACTACACATTCAAGAAATCAAACGGAAACGAAAAAGAAACAGACAACAGTAGCGTTTAAAGAAAGCAGAAATGTAGTAAACAAATATAACAACATATGATTAGTCACAACGTGGGCTATTGCTACGGGAGGGTTTTGGGGTCAACAGCCAAGCAAATGAGAGGTTTGCAGAGATCCAACTATCCAAACACGTATTGAGTCAATATTTAATGTAACGTGAATTGAACATTCGCAGATTGTGTTTTAGTATTTTTTGATAAAAGTATTTGACCAGTGCAAAAATTAGGACAATGCCTGCAAATAAAAGTATGGATGCAATTATTTTTCAAATCAGGGTACTAAATATCATATATAAATGCTATGTATATCCTGCTTGTCCAAAAGTCGGCATAGCACTTAGTATAAAGCGTCTAACGTTATACATTTTCTCTGATAACGTAGCCACATGACTGAACTTAATGTACAGGTCGGTTTGATTCAGACCACCACCTCTTTATCATGCCCATTATGAACAACACAGCAGTATGTAAACTTAGTGGATATGCGAAATAATGAGAACATCAACTAATTTTATTTTCATACAATAAAGTAGATTTATAATTATATAAAATAAAGTTGATTTATGACAAACAGAAAACAGCAATCAAAGAAAACGGCAACAACATTAGTAGAATGTACACTAAACAATTCAGGAAAGAGATATTACAAACTATAAACACCGCCACAACATGAAACAAAACGAGTTATAGTATACATATATGCATGGTGTAAACACACATAGCTCAGTTAATTTCGATATGATTTCTTCTGAATTGTACTTACGACATATTCTATAAATAAATTCTGTTCATGTTTTTGTGCTTTTATTCTTTGACTGTTACGTATTAAGTTGGGCAAATTTCTTCTTGTGTTGTTTTCTTTGACAAATATAAACCTTCACCCTCTGTAAAAGAGCTGATTTACTTACTGCAAATAATGTTTGTACTGAACACTCTCCATCTGTACGGAATAACATAGAAGGCCAGATAGAACAAAGGTAGGCAGTATTTGCGGTTGGCACGTTTGAGACACATGTCATGTGCTCTACAACATCTGTAAGATACATTAATATACTTTGGATATTTGTTTTGACGTCTGAGACACAGGTCATGTGCTCTACAGCACCTGTAAGATACATTAATATACTTTGGATATTTGTTTTGACGTCTGAGACACAGGTCATGTGCTCTACAACATCTGTTAGATACATTAATATACTTTGGATATTTTTTTAACGTCTGATACACAGGCCATATGCTTTACAACATCTGTAAGATACATTAATATACTTTAGATATTTGTTTTGACGTCTGAGACACAATTCATGTGCTTTACAACATCTGTAAGATACATTTATATACTTTGGATATTTATTTTGACGTCTGAGACACTGGTCATGTGGTCCATAACATCTGTAAGATACATTAATATACTTTGGATATTTGTTTTGACGTCTGAGACACAGGTCATGTGCTCTACAACATCAGTAAAATACATTTATATACTTTGGATATTTGTTTTGACGTCTGAGACACTGGTCATGTGCTCTACAACATACGTAAGATACATTATTATACTTTGGATATTTGTTTTGACGTCTGAGACACTGGTCATGTGCTCTACAACATCAGTGAGATATATTTATATACTTTGGATATTTGTTTTAACGTCTGAAACACTGGTCATGTGCTCTACAACATCAGTAAGATACATTTATATACTTTGGATATTTGTTTTAACGTCTGAGACACTAGTCTTGTGCTCTACAACATCTGTAAGATACATTTAAATAATCTGGATATTTGTTTTAACGTCTAAGACACTGGTCATGTGCTCTACAACATACGTAAGATACATTTATATACTTTGGATATTTGTTTTGACGTCTGAGACACTGGTCATGTGCTCTACAACATTTGTAAAATACATTTATATATTTTGGATATTTATTTTGACGTCTGAGACACTGGCCATGTCGCTCTACAACATATGTAAGATACATTTATATACTTTGGATATTTGTTTTGACGTCTGAGACACTAGTCATGTGCTCTACAAGATATGATAGATACATTTATATACTTTGGATATTTGTTTTGACGTCTGAGACACTAGTCATGTGCTCTACAACATCTGTAAGATACATTTATATACTCTGGATATTTATTTTGATGACTGAAACACTGGTCATGTGCTCTACATCATCTGTAAGATACATTTATATACTTTTTATATCTATTTTGACGTCTGAGACACTGATCATGTGCTCTACATCATCTGTAAGATACATTTGTATACTCTGGATATTTATTTTGATGTCTCAGACACTGGTAATGTGCTCTACGGCATCTTAAAGATACATTTATATACGTCTGAGACACAGGTCATGTGCTCTGCGGCATCTGTAAGATACATTTATATACTTTGGATATTTATTTTGACGTCTGAGACACTGGCCATGTGCTCTATAACATATGTAAGACACATTTATATACTTTGGATATTGATTTTGACGTCTGAGACACTGGTCATGTGCTCTGCAACATGTCAGATACATTTATATACTTTGGATATTTATTTTGACGGCTGAGACACTGGTCGTGTGCTCTATAACATATGTAAAATACATTTATGTACTTTGGATATTTGTTTTGACGTTTTAGACACTGGTCATGTACTCTACGGCATATGTAAGATACATTTATATATTTTTTGTTTAAGTAAAAAATGCTTTTCTAACATAATGCATGTATAATATATTAATAAACATGTAAATATATAAATATAAATATGTATGTATATAAAGGTATTGTTTAGAGAACTGGGTATGCAAAACCCTTACTCGTGAAATGTTCGTTTTATTAGTTTAAGTTGAGTTCATTATTGTGGTTTAATAACCAACCTATGTGTGTTTGTAGGGAGTCATAGAGTCATATGCGTGATGGTAAGAATATAATCACTGTTGCTCATGCATGTCGTACGAAGTCACAATTTCAGTAATACGATAGAATTGGCTGAAACCCTGCAGTTCAAGGTATCAAGGTTCTAGATTCATTCTGCATATTCATTTGTTGATGTGATTTCTTTAAATATGCATGCAAATCTGTTGTTTTTGAATATATAGAATGAACCTGGAGTATTCCCTTCTGTTGGCGTGTTGGTACGCCGTAAAACTCAATTCATTCATTCATTCATTTATTCATTCATCACATCCATATTGTTGTTGTTGTTTTCTTGGATTCAGAATATATACAATACTACTTCAAATAAATAAAATAGTGTTTTGATATAGTATAAAATGTTTAAGCACAAAGAAGTACAGCTTGTAATCTGCAAACTTGCTTTTACCATTGATATCTAGCTGATCATTGTTTTGTTGGTACGTGTCTTTATTTTACACTGTCTACAGCAGCTGTTAAACATACCTGTCAATGTTGTCAACTGGTTGTCCTGACCCCAGAAAACCGCAATAGCTTCCATACCCATCTAGCTGTGACAGCCGCAGCTTACTTACACTTCTCACCATTTTACCGAACCCCATTGGGGTGCCTGTATTCCATAGAAAAAAAAATCATGTGTATCTCTCTTGTTACATCGTTATACAATGTCATATTATCAAAACTGAGTTTCAATATTATATTAAATAACGTAAATTATGCTTACATATAAATATGTTATGTACACATGTTGATAAATACTGGGTAGAAGTTTGGCCGCACACGCTACAATCACAGGTGCAATGGGTTCGATTCCAAGCTCGGACCTATGGCCGCTCAAAACTCAGCACTCAGAACTTGTTCTACCAAGGAGCATATTTGAGAGAGGCACATATATGCTTGATTTAATTTAATCATATTATTGCTAGTGTATATGTATATATAAGCAAACGGATTGGGCCACATGTTCTACCAACATTTAATTACGGCCATTCCCTACACAAAATTACAAATACTCAAAATGACATTGCAGATAAAAAGCGTTATCATAAATAAAACAATTTGATTTAGATCTCATAAAACTATTACAGAGATAAAGAAAGAGAAATGAATTTGGAACAAGAGAACTGTGATACAAAGTATCACAGCGGGCCTAAAACCACTCTTTAAGAGATATAACGATTCGCACAGTTATTTACTTAATTATCCTCGATTTTACACACACACACACACGCACGCACGCACGCACGCACGCACACACACACACACACACACACACACACACACCTTTTCATCCATACAGAAGTATACTACGAGGAAATTTAGAACAAAGATGAAATGCTGATAAATTGTTGAAATAAAGTATTTACAACATGTAAAACTAATCCGGAAATAAATTATTAGGAAATACTGAAGAATCGAAGGTTTTAAAAATCGCCTAAGGGGTACGAACTGGTTAGTGTACGAATAAAATAATTAGACTGCGTCTAAAATTTTACATACAAAAAGATACGAAACTACCTTCGTAATAAGTATTAAAGCAGTCTAGCAAAAAAATAGACTGTGTCTGATCTTATTTTATTTCAGTCTTCAATATCATGTACTTTCAGTTAAAAATGTGAACCAATGTAAAGCAGTCTGCCAAATCCCCCAGAGGAACTTTTTAACCCCGTATTAAATAATGCGGCCCGCAATAAAGGTTGTATAGACTAATAATAAGCTAAATATACAATATAATTAGAAGAATCGCCATTAGGCTCACTTTTAATGCACATATAATGTACAGTTAATTAGTATCGAATCGTTTTAAACCTTTGATATATTGTTGCACAGATGTGAATATCAAGGCGTTTTCAACGTAATATCAATCCCATTCCGAAAGACTGCATGCCTTCGCAGCATCTCGCCCGAATAAGGTATTGTGGGAGTGTGTTTGAAAACAAACCGACGAAATCCCACAGGGAGTCGATCCGTGGACGAAATCCCATAGGGAGTCGATCCGTGGACGCAATCCCACAGGGAGTCGATCCGTGGATCTCTGGGTCGTGCGTTTGTTTGTATGAGGGTGTTGATCATTTACTCAATGTATTTTAAAACCAAAGCACGTTGGGTAAATAATGTTATATTACAAGACTGTTCACGTGGTTGTTGTCGTATATTACTGTCACGTGATATATTAAGTAAGTTATTATCATACTAAAGACTTGAAAAATGGTACTAGGAGCTTCACCACTTGGCGCTCAGCACTAAGGGGATAGTTCTAGGTCGACCCGGTGTCAGCATGATTGTGACTGAGTGGGGTATCACGTGTCTGCGGCGTGATATACTATTGTGGTAGCGCTTAGAATATTGTCTAAAATAAACACTGTCTTCGATGCTAAATAATGTCATATAAGTTTTTTTATACATGTATATGTGTTGAAATAATTGCATTTTTGACAAAAGAATGACTGATAAGTCTTATTAGGCTGGGTTTTTCTTAACATTTCTTAACATTGTTGCTAATGTTGTAAATCAAACATGTATCGTACCTGTCACTTTAATAAATACAGAATATGTGCACATTCACAAATAAGCAGCTTGTTTTTCTAAAGACTTCATATCTAATTTAGTTTCACCATACTGACTTCAGATTGTGTCATATGAAAATAATATTACGATTATGTCAAGATGTTGGTGTCAGTATCTTGAAAACGGGATCTTCTTTAAGGCGACTTTTTCTTCACTGGATTAAGCTGTGAAACAGCCTAGCTTGAAACTATGACAAACAATTTTTTTAAACTATATAATATATAAATTTTCCTAAGGCTTTTTGCCTCATGATAAGTAAACTTCAAACTAAAAATATAAAAGAATGATTCTAATATATAGAAATCATACAGACAAATGATCATACCAATCAACTATATACTGTCTAGTGTTTCAAACCCTGGAGTATTGAACTAACTGTTGCTCAACACTATTTCAAATGATAAGACCAGCTGTTCAGACAACGTTTCTGGTAAGCATATGTTTGGGACTTGTTTCAAACCCAAACAAAAACTGTGTGCCTGAAACACAGCTCAGTTCCAGCATTAAAAAATACACATATATGTTTGAAGACTGTTTCAAACGTAAAGCTTCAAACTAATCTAATGCGCATGAAACAAAGCCAAGTTTCAGCACATAAATAAACTTATATGTTTGAGAACGGTTTCAAACTAAAAACATCAGACTAAATTAAAGTGCATGAGACTATCAAAGAGTTATTCCTGTGAGTTTCAAACACCAAGCCTTCCCAAAGCCTATAGCTAGAAAGAATCTTTGTCGCAATCTAAAAGAAGGCTGATTGATTGATTGATTGATTCTTTGAATATTTAGCGTCATTATTATGCCATCAAGGGCTAACATACGATCAGTTAACATAACCACTGTCTCCCGGGATCCTGGAAGGTTACCCAGTACTCGAGCACATCCCATTACCGGAAGTAACTGATAATTTTCTCTCATGAACAAGCGATGAGAGACGAATGATGATGATACGCAATGTCATATATCAACCATCACGGAGATTGTGGCCGGGCGGGGATTTGAACTAACGACCACTGGATTGATAGTCAGGCATGCTAACGACTGAGCTTATCGGATCCGACTCAGAAAAAAATAGAAGGAAAAAGAAAGAAGAAGAAGAAGAAGAAGAAGAAAGAAAATAAAGAAGAAGAAGTTCAATCTCGGAGTCCTATGACGTGCTCAACAACAAAGTTCAAACAAGGACATGCTTTAAACATTGAACGTATAACAAATGGACATCCTACATGTAGCAGAGAAAAGTATCGAACATAAATGTGGCTACAAGGCATTTATATGAAGTACACCTTCCATGCCTAAATGCGATTGATTAATTAGTGGTTATTTATACGATATACATTATTAAAGCTATTTCCTTGTGATTGTGTACAGTTACAGATGAATCATTTAATAAACATACGTTATAACATGTATACGGGAGACCGCTCCTTAAAACATTTATAGTCAGTCAGACCTACTGACTAAAAAAACATAGCGGTGGTCTTGTGGAAAGGCCTGCAAATTCAATACGGAAGGTCGTTGGTTTATCCCCGATCGAGTCATACCAAAGACAAAAAAGTGGTACTACAAACTTCCTCGCTTGGCGCTCAGTATTTGAAGGATAGTTCTAGGTCTTACCAACTTGTTGTCAGTATAATATGACTGTGCGGGGTATTATACCATGCGTCTGCAGCATGATATTTCAGTGTCATAACGTTATAATAGTGTCTCAAGTAGACACTTTAGTGATATGATTAAACATTGTTGAACGCGAGGCTCATGCAACTATACAATGGCACCTACAAATCAGTGGTCAGAGCAAATTACTTTCTATATTGTAACCGATTCCATAAACAAATCGCCGCCACGATGGTCTAGTGATAGAGCGACCGCCTCCCATGAGTTTGGTTTGATCCCCTGTTGTCTCATAACAAAAAATAAAAGTTGGTACTAGAGGCGTCAGAATTTAGAGGTTAGTTCTAGGTTTGGTCTGCACGACTGCAGTATAATGTGATTATGTTGGGTATCATACATGTATTAATGTATCTGTTGCACGATAGTCCAGTATTGCAGCGTTTAGAATACTGCCTAAAGCTGATGCCTTCGTGATATGACTGGATTAATAATGAAAGCGAAGCTGAGTACTGCACAATACAATTATTTAAGAGAACCTGGTTGCACAGATATATGATCTTTACATTACAACGATTTTTCTTTAACATATTTACTGACACCGGCATTGATATTGTATTACATCTAGTACAGCTATTTTTCAATATATTACATTATGTAGGATCCTCCGTGGCTGAGTGGTCTAAGGCGCCGTCTGACCTATCACCACTAAGGTTGTAGGTTTGAGTGTCGCTCGCTCCAACACATTATGTGAGAAAGTTACTTGCGGAAGGACGATGGTTCTGCTTAGATTCATTCTGAGGTCGCCCTCCACAAATAAAACTGGATATGCCATATATAATCTGAAATATGTTGATATAATTTGTAGTTAATACTTCAATATTTGATTGAACTGTAAAATATTTATATGGAAACTGGTGCACCACTTTATCATTGCTATTTCATTGTATTACAAAGATGAATATTAACGTAATAAACAGTGAAACTATATCTTACCAAATACGCCAGAATTGAAGACTGAAGTAGCTGTCATCAGACATATTGCCAGAAGACGAATCTAGAAAGAAATGTTATACTTGGTAGAAAATAATCAACAAGTATACAAATATAGTGTTTTATCACGTCAATGCATTAATTTATGTTAATAAACTGTCTGCCTGATAAGCATAGGTTTATCACTTCAAGGTTTATTAGTCAAATGACTTCATTATGTATAAATATACTGTTTGACGGAATCTCTAGGATGTAACAAAAGTTTAATGCTAAATTTTAATTTCATAAAAAAGACAAAACAGAAATATTGACCTGATAAATAGAATGCCATGTAAGTGTCTAATATTATCAACTTCATCTGGTTTGGCACGAAAAGAATACAAAAACTCGGCAGAGCCTCGTCTTGTTTTTTCTAAGCCTCACCTGATAAAGTTGATAATATCAAACACTTACATGGTATTCTCTATTTATCATACCTAAAGAGAATACCAACACATTCATTTCTTTTGATAAACTGATTGCCTAATAAACATAGGTTTATCACGTCAATACAAATTTATCAGGCACAAGACGTTATTATATATAATCCTGAACAGAATCTCTACAAGCTGTAATAATAGTTAAACGCTGATTTGTAAATTCATAAAAAACGCGAATTACAAATATTGACATGATAAAGAGAATACCATGTTAGTGTCTAATATTATCAACCACATCAGATTCGGCACGAAAAAAAACAAGGATTCGGCAGAGACTCGTCCCGTTTTTATTTTCTAAGCCTCACCTGATAAAATTGATAATATCAGACAAATAATATCAGACAATAACATGGTGTCTTTATATCCGTTAATTGTATTTAGGCTAATTGTTTCATTCACTAATTATCTTATTGTTTTTAATGTCTTAAAATCAATATTTAAAGAAAGAAATAATCATGCTCTCCTTCTTGTATGTTTATATATTGTTTAGCCGGGCCCGATTAGCTCAGTCGGTTGCGCGTCTGGCTATCAATCCTGGGGTCGTGAGTTCGAATCCCCCGCCAGGCAACAGTCTCCGTGATGATTGATATACAACATTGTGTCTCATTATCATTCGTCTCTCACCACTGATTAAAGTCGGAAAGTTATCAGTTACTTGCGGAGACTGGATGTGCTCGAGTACTGGTTAATCCCAGGAAACAGTGGTTAGGTTAACTGATCGTCTGTTAGCCCTCGATGGCATAAAAATGACGTTAAATATTCAATCAATCAATCAATCATTATATATTGTTTAATTTGTTTTATCTTCGAAAGAATTCGAATGACTAGGTGATGAGCATCGAGCAATATTTACGTGCTGTCTATTTTTTAGATTTAGATCGTGTCAGTTTCTCCACTCCGATTTAGACATCGTTTTATTTGTCAAGTTTTGTCGTATTTGGCATACAAAACCTCCGTATGCTGTTATTTAATGATACTGAGAAGTTAAGCATATTATAAATTATTATATTTTTAGATATACTGCCTTTAAAGGGATTATATCGGCAAGTAACACAAACACGCTGTTCCAGACTTCTCCTGTATGCAGTGTACACAAAATAATGCTTATGTATTGACATATTGTTTATTTTTACTGGAATTAGAACCCCAACTTAGAAAGCAATATCTTCATTTAAGTTATGCCACATTCAATTTAATCCATTAAACATGTTTTACCGACTACAAAAATAAACTAATAGAAAAATAAATGAAATGATCAATTGTTCTAAATGCTTTTCTATCTCTTAAAATATGACCCTGTCAATATATAGATAATTTCTACCTGAAAATAAAAATGATGCAGCTTGAAATTAATAAATGTTAGATGATGAGTAAGCATATTTCGAAATCCATAAATGTCAATTTGACTGCGAGCCTGTTGTAATGGCCACATTAACTTACGCGTGATATAGTAAATTGTCCCGTTAATTTCATAGTTTAAATAATAAATTAATAAAAACACGTTTACAAATAATGAATTTTAAAGAATTACCTTCATTTGAGTTTATTTTTTATTCTTAAAAGATCCAAGATGTAATCCCAGTTTACGTGTCATCGAGAATTAAAACATGAACTGATGACACGCGCGCTCTAACTGGTATCGATTATCGATTTTTAATGCGGAAACGCGACACCTTTTTTTCGCTGAAGGCAATCATAAACTACAAGAAATATGAACGCAAGTAATTCAATCCGGTTTGATCTTATACTGTATATATATATATATATATATATATTGAGAGGTAGTATATGTTTGCGTGCGTGCATGTGTGTGTGTTCACAAAGAAAGGTGTTCTTCATTGTACTTGCCAACAACTATCAACAAAAAAGGCCGTATCACAACTGTAATTATACCAAAAACATTAACTACTCGCACTGTCTGTATAAATAATAAGAAATTAAATTAATTTTAAAATATGAATAGAAGTGTGAAATTTTAAAGATATTCTGCATAAAAAAGGCAAATTTTGAAAATAAATGTAACAAAAAGTAATAACTGAATTAGCATATGATATATAAAGAGGTTATTTAGTTATAAACACACATAAACAAAGTGTGTTTTTTTTTTTGTTATATTGAGCCTTATTTTAAACTGTACACATGCTCAATAATTCAAAAAAATACATAATGTATAAAGTTTGAACATATTTTATTTTAAATATTATGAAATGGGGTTGGGCCACGAGTATCTCAAACTTAGATTGGGAACCACCTCCATCCAAGTTACACGTTTACAATGCATAACAGAACAAATTACATGTTTATGTTAATACGAGTAGTTATAAATATACAGTAGGTGATTGGGTGAGAGAGTGAAAGAGAGAGAGGGGGTGGGGGTGCGTGCGATACATTTTACAAGCAAACAAGAAAGAAGTATATGATTAACTTTTATTATTTTCAGATATTCTAACTTTGTATTTTGGACAGGGCTCACAATATTGTCACCGTTATATATACTATATTTAAAGGGTCAAATACATCAACTTTTTCGGTAGTATATAATACTATTTTTGAGAAAGAGTGACTTTTAGTATTTGGTCAACAAAATTAAAGAATTTCACCCTACAGAGACGAAATACAATATAAGTTACTGAACAGAATATCAATACTATATTATGTTTAATATAAATGTGCAGTTTTTACTGCTTAGATCAAAACAATATCGACCATTTAGGTGAGACCTCTTAAAACATTACATGTATATTACAGTACACTTGCATCATGTAAAGATTTTAGTTAACAGACACCATTATACAATTCAAAATAAAAAGAACACACTTGCAAACACACACATATAAATAAGTTATGAGTATGCATTAAGAAATATATTATGTCCATATCTTGAAGATGATAAAATAGTTGGTGGGTTTAATGTTGGCTTCCGCTCTATAATTTGTTTTACAAGTATGCATGTTCATCAGTAAAAGGGTTGGTCAATAATGATGTATACTCAGGATAAAATGTACGTTTCTATATATTAACAATATAGTACATATTTGCATTATAATATCACAAACATATGTGTTTTTAATATAATAATGAAAGATAAAGAAATACAGAGAGTAGACAACAATTCTAATTATTCTATTTGTATCAGTGAACGGCTGTTTTACGAGTCCATCTGTTATCCCGGTTGCTGTTTTGTTACTGCCGGCTCCAGGGCGATGCCACATAAACGTTAATATGACATATCCAGTTTAATTAGTGGAGGATGACCTCAACATGCAAGGGATTGGCACACTTTCTCACATTTAATATTTTGGACCAATGTCTAGCCAACGACCTCACCGGTTAGAGATATGTGGTCATTAAACGACCACTCAGCGACGGAGGAACCCTGAAATGATATTCGGGGATACTATGACCCCACGAATTACTTTTGTATGGCCCTTTCCGAAAACAAAATGAAATTTAAGGTCCATCATACCAAAGCACACTGAGACATCTTTATTTGATATTTGCATTGTGTGGATGTGTAATTTTCCAAAATGTATGTTTAATGCAAGTTATCTAAAATTGCTGTCGGTGTTTGCTAGTCAACCCTCGTTTTACAAGTCATCACGGGAAACGTGTCAACTGATAGGTAGAGTTTGTTTAATTGACGGGTCAATTTAGTAGACCGTGCACTATTAACCTGATAAATGACCTTAAATAGTGCACACGTTTGAATTATTAAACGGCTGAAGTTTGAATATTATGACTAGTTTCAAAATAGATGATTGATTGATTGATGTTTATTCACGTTAAAACACACATATACAGGTTACATTACATATACATACTCAATTACAAATAAAAAACAGATAATTAGTAAATGGCAATTTTATAACTATCAACCATATCATATAAAATTAATTATTCCAACTTATTGAATATAAAGTACAAAAGGATGTAATTTTAATACTACTGTTTTAGCAAAACCCAATGTAAAAATGTTAATGATCTATCACAATAATATATTCTATAAAAAACCTATGGTAACTAAAATGAAATGAACAGCAAAGGAGTATTCAATTAATGCAACATTTGACATACACAATAGTGTGTAATAACCTTGGATTGCCCATAAAGCCCTGAGGCTTATTTCCAACGAGGTCCTTGGTATTATACTTACTTAGAGTATAATTACAAATTTGCAATTTAATTAAATAAACACAATATAAAGTTAAAGACTTTTGAATATGGAAGTTACCAAATGAAATGTTTCCATTATACATTTTCCGTTAACAAATATATTATTATTATCACAAATTTTGTATAACAATATTACAATTAAAACATTGAGCATATCTAGTTAACAAGTGCAATAAATAAAGTAGGCTTTCCTACCTCTGTCTAATAAATGAGTCTTGACGGAACTTGTGACAGAAGTGAGTAATTTTATTAATTTTATTAATGTCAGCAGGCAATGCATTCCAACCATTGATATCACTGTAAAAGAAAGTTACATTCTTATCACATAGTACTTGGGTACACTAAAACTATATAAATTTGTCCTTGTAGAATAAGAGTGCACATCTTTAAGCAGTTGCCGTATAACCGCTAGCAGTCATCCCAAACTTTCATTTTAGAATTTGCTTTATACAGACGAGACGAAATGAGATGAGTTATTAAGATAGATTACATGCATTAGAACCTTAGGCTACATGCTACACAACAAACATAAACTATACATATACACAAACAATGTGAGACTTTCATTGAAGAAATAAGAAATGCAAAATATGAGAGTCTGATAAAAGTAGGTATGTGGTGGTGACGTCTTCAAAACTTAGAACCGTTATCTTAGTGATTTGGTTTGACAAAGTGCACAATAGTTTTACTTTAAGTAACGTATGTTTTGTGAGTGTGTTGGGTGACCTGAATATTTTTGGATCATTAATGCAAAATGACTCAGAGTTATAAATACATCGAGTTATACCTTTATTTTTAAGTAAATACTAGTGCTGTAACATTTTTCAGTATTTCCCCCAGAACAGCCAATATTAAAACATTAACATCAAGTTTAAGGCAATGGATTGACACGATAGCGTCGTAATCATTTTTTTTTCTAGATGTATGCCTATTTGCGTATAAAAACATTTATGTAGGGCCGATTAAAATATAAATGTGTCAGATCACTTCCTAGTTTATTAGAACAGATGTGTGGGCTTTAAATTCAACGTATATTTACTTTTTGTAAATATTTTTTTTATATAAAATGACTAATCACTAATAAAGAATTGAATTTAACTAATGCCGGTGAAGGTTTGCAAAATTAGACTCATTTTAGTGCAAGAAGGATAACCTGAAAAGGTTCTACAGTTATTTTTGGCCTAATCAATAGATTGTCCCGGGAAGGTTGTGAACTATCTACTAGAATGTTTATATCTCTCAAATAAATCTGTAAGAGCGATGGTTGAATTATAAGATATACTACAACAACAACAACAACACGCGGGAGGATACAATGTTTATTACGTCACCAAACCCATACACTTTCTTAAGATTAATTAGGATAGAGTATATCATAATCCAAATACGATCATCTTCGATACATATGTGACAGCCTTGTGTTAATATATAATACAGATATACCTATGTGGCAGTATAACGTGATTGCTTAATGTTTTTATGGCTTGCATTTCAACAATATACTCCGACACTTGGCTTACATTCATCGTTATTTAACTAAAACTTCGATGTACGTGCTTATGTATGATAACAAGAACAGTACAAGCTTTGAATTAAGGAGCTGACAATCTGTGTTAGTGGCTTATACACATTAAGTAGCCGGCCAATATTGTATCAACTATTGTTGCAAGTACGTCGACTTATATTACATTGAAACGTATACAATTGTCACGTATTGCTTGAGTGTACGTATTTACACTATCCGCTTGCGTGGGCTTCTGCAGGTGCAGGTGTCCTCCGAGCTTTTCTTCGGTGAAACTGTATCTGACCTTAAATAACCTTGTACTACATACCTGTCAACATCAAGCATATATATTTCCACTTTGTGTCCTTGTGTTTTATCAGGTTAGAGGTTCATATTGGATTAGAAGCCCGGTGGTCTGGTGATATCGTTTAATGACACTTTAACTCACACCGGTTAAGTCATTGATTCAAACCCAGCCTGGTCAAACTTTGTGAGATGGTTTGTCAAACATTGGTATACTCAGATTCATTTTGAAGTCAACCTCCACCAAAAAAACTCTATATATAATCTGTCATGTGTTGAAAATGTCGTTTTTCTTCATTAAAATATAATTATCGGAAAATCTTATATTATGTCATGTTTATATGAATTATTTACTAAATGGGGACTATATACTGTTATCTAGCTTATTAAAGCGCCACAACCAGTATCTATGTCCCTTCTCATCAATATTTTACAACTGGTATGATTGTAATATTTACTATCTGACGTATCTGGATCATGTCAGTTTATCGTCAATAAACATGTATTTAAAATCGCGGTTATCGCTGATATTTGAATTAGACCTTACCCGTGCATTAACGTAAATGGTTTAGTAGTTATATCCGTTAACGTCCGGAACTTCCCGTACTACATCGATAAAAAACGGATAAGCGGTTTAGCTTCAACTATGCTTTATACTGCTGGTCTTAATATATTCCTGCATAGCATAGTGTTCCACTTCTGAAACACGATTTATATTCATTTTGTACATTTCCCTAGCAACACATTTTTTCTAAGTGCTCCATAAAAGGCTTCTATTATAAAAAAAAACTCATATCCCAACAAAATAGGAAAATATACATTTTTCCATCTATATGCATGTAGATATTTGCACATATCTAACATCCGTTCTAATAATGAAGGATGACGAAATTGACCGAGTATATATACGGTTGAATCGATAAGTTTACGATAATGTCCGTCAGCAAAGCAGCTAATGTGAAGAATAACTGATCAGTAAATTTAGATTTAAAACACGATTTACTCACGTTTAAGAGAGGTACCGGCCGTCATAAATGCATTGAAGGTCATACGAATTCAGAAACATGTTTGTCATAAGTGAAACAACTTCAGATACCGCTTAGGCCGCTTCTATGGAGATGAGCGCAAATGATTTATAATTCGGGTTTTGAACTTGTGACTCTCCCAGTATATGTTTTCCTTATTTGCATATAAAACTGTCGACAATTTACACCTGACCTGTACATGTATACTTACAGGTAGCAACGAAAACCTGAGGTTGATGATAACTTACTAGTTATATGGAATATATAGTAACTGGTACGTAAATAAAAGAAATTAGATTCGAAAAATGTATTAGTCTCACTTTATATGATACACAACAAAAACCAAATAAAACATATAACCTTATAATAAAAACCTTTCATGTGAGAGACTGACAAATCGCAAATACATCATATTCAATTTTTACATGTTTATATACACAATAAAACGAATAAGTATTTGATAAGTTTTAAAAGATTACATCTTAATATGTAAACGATTATCAATAATACTAACGAATAATAATGCATACTTATTATCTATTAACAATTTAAGTCAATAACTCTGATACGAGTACAATGACATACATGTGTATGTGTTTAATGTTGCTAATAAAATAAGTGAACTGTCCAAGGAATGCATTCGTAACACAAATAGTTGAAATTAGTCTATATGAAGAAGAAATTTTATTTGCAATTCAAAAGGCCATAGGCCCGTGTGAACATTTACAAAATAGGAATACATTACATACCATAACGAATACTGTATCTTATATGACGTATACAACACGAAATGGCATACATATATACATACATAAAACATATAAACCAGGTACACGTTAATCATTTGGTCTTATTTATGAGGTTACATTTTTTCAAATCCATTTATCAAAAATGTGTGGAAAATCAAACACGAGAAATACAGTCATGTTTTCTTGTTATGGAGAATGTACATGTATGATATTAATACACAAGTAAGTATGCTTTATTATAATTAGAATATACAAATTGTGTTGTGTTTTTTTTAAGTCTGATCATTTAAAAAATATATATTTAGATCATGTTATTTAGCATAAACATGCTTAACACTTTATTTATGCTTATAGTATAGTAATATATGTCATAACACAAGTTTTACTTACACATACATACCGTATGTATATACATGTACACATTCATACGTATATACATTTTACATATATAATAAATACAGTTTAGGCCAGAGACACGGTAAAACAAATACAATAGTGTTATGTATGTTCAATGGTGTTCCTCTTTTCAAAAGATCTAAAAATATACATGCTTAAATTTCTAACTACATTTTCATCTTTACTGCCAAAAAGTTATACCAGCTAATACATACTTGGTATATCATAATGGATAACCTCTATATTGAATAAAAACAGGCCCGAAAAAAAAATAGTTATAAAAAGGCAAAGAGATCTATTGAAATATATCACTGGAACATATTTAAACGTAAACGTAATGATATCGTTAATCTCATTTTAAGCTAAACAGGTATATCATGACACATTAGCTGGAATATATAGCGACATTTTTTCTACTTCATAATTATTACTAAGCCATCAATCTCGCCAGTGAATGACATTATTATAAGAATTTCCGATTAGAATTTAAGCGCCAACTTACATAACATTTCTTTTTTCAACCTCAATTTTAAATGACAACAACATCAAACCATCTACTTTTATACCAAAACATTAATCCCAAGTTTGCCAGACATTTCTCGTTAACTATTGATGTTTGTTGTATCAACTTGGTGCCAGCTGGTAAAGCCTTGGGTCCAGATTGAATTAATTATTATGTGCTCCGTGAACTATCTAACGAATAATCTGTCTCATTATGCAATTTAATTAGTACGTGCCGAACAAATGAAGCTCTCGTATGTGCTATTTTAATCTAGGTTGACCATTCTCTGGTTAATAGTTATTATAGATTACTTTCACTTCTTAGTGCGTCAAATAAAGAAAATTAACGGCTCAAATTTATTTAACCACGATGCATACTTTGTTGGTGACATTAATTGCCTTACCTCATTTCAATCTATATTTATTTTTGGTGACTCAACAACCAGTCAAATTACTTAACTTTAAAAAATGTTCTGCTAAGTCATTGATGATTGGAAATTTTTGTTACCAGTTTGTCGCTCTTGTTTGTCCATGCCGTCTTTAACATGTCCCTATTTTTCTCTTCTCAGCTTGTATATATGTATACATACAGGTGTTCTACTATTTTGAAAAATGTTCTATAAACTTTTCTTAATTTCACTTTATATATAACAGTCTTAATAAAAACGTAAATTTATTCATCCATGAGTTTTTAGATTAGGTTAACGCACATTTAAGCTAAGCAAAAACAATAATAATTTTAATATTGTCAACTAGTTGCGAAATGTTTACATTGTGTACGGTATCATATAAAGAGAATCAATTGTATTAATAAACGTGGTTGAACTATACGATAATACATAAATTGGTTTAAATAGTCCTGCTGAATCATACGACCAGCAGGTGTGTAGTTATGTGTATGAATACGTAAATGTACTAGTTCAGTGTGTTTGATTTCGTAAAAACATTGTTCTGTGTACATGAACAAAGTGTTTTTATTATATTTATTAAAGTGAAACTGATACCAATATTTGAATGGATGTGACCAAAAATAGCAATGCAGGGGAGGCTCTGATTAGGGAATGTACGTCGTTACAACACGGTGACGAGAAAAGGGAACAAACAAATGGCTTGCTTCTTTACGGATTAGAAGACAAAATAAACCCAATAGCAGCGTTCGCGGCCGGATCTCAGGTTAGTCAATATTTTATAATGCAGTTATCGTAGACGTATGATCAACTGTTACCCGCACACGTTTTATAACAACCCTATTTAGTTCTCACAACAACGTTTTATTAACTTTAAAGGTGAAACCGTATAAAATAATACCTTAACGTTACTGCATCATTTCTCCAGAACCATGAAATGAAACCGGTCAGTTAAAAGGAAGGTCTGGGTTCGATTCCCGGCCGGGTCATACTGAAGATTTGAAAAATGGTACAAGAAAATATTTCGCTTGGCGCGCGGCATTCAGAAAATAGTTCTAAGTATGGTGTCAGTTGTTAGTATAATTTGACTTGATGGTATATCATACCATGCGTCTGCGACATGATACTCCAGTTTGGCAGCACTTAGAATAATATCTGAGTAGACACCGTCGTGATATTTTGGAAATGACGCTAAACATTTTACAACAGCCATGAAATTAACATGTAACTAGAGTTAAGATATGTTAGATACATTTAACAATAGCTTGACGTGAACCTGTCACAATACTGGTATGGGAATAAAAAATAGATGTGTATGTCTCTGTTTGACCTATACATTGTTTTTATCATTGTGTTGTCCATTGTATACCAAAAGGCTAAGTTGTGTTATTAACTGGTACGGTATCTACATGTAATGGATATTTATATTCTTGAGTTCTGGTTTAGGAGCTGGTGAAATCAAGATTAATCATTCGGACTACTTCAGTTTTTTAGTCCCGATTTGCTAATAATTGTAATAAACGGGAACCAAAAAGTAAAGGAGGAGTTAGCTATCTTGACAAAAATGTTACTTAGATTATATTACAACTGAAGAAATAAATGATGATCTAAATTTTTGGAAACTGGGAGAAAAAAACAGGGATATAATGTTTATTATACAGGCAATTAGAACAAATTCATTTTGGGAAAACAGTATCAAGTTTGTGAATTCGGTGTTTTTATTTCAAAATCTTTTCCATATTATTGTTTATTTGAACAATTAAACTAGTTAACTTTATATCCATTTTTTATAGCAGGTATGTGGTCCATGAAGAACAGTCAGCCATATGTATGAATACAAATTTGGCGACCACAGCATATCAAACAAACTTCAAATAGCATAAATATACAATAGCATAAAGCACTGAATTCTATGATCATTAATAAACATGCAGACTGCTGTTTAGTTTAGCCTCACATATTTATTTCACAATGTACATTTTTTTCAAAACAATTTTACAGTTTCGGGCTTAAGCTGTAATATTCACCGTTAACAATTTAAGCAAGATGTGTAGAAAATGTTGTATCTATAATACCATCTATGTCAACGTGATGGTTATTGATGGTTTCGGTACATTATGACTAGGTTTTGCAACATGTTGCATATTACAAATTGGCATGTAATCAAATCAATGATTGAATGAACGGTATAAATTATAAGAAAAAATATTTATAATTGCAAGACGTAGCACACTTTATTGTTTTCGTTGAGAGTTGAGATGTGAAAATATTAAAAATCATCGATCGAACAATTCTAACTTTAAAAGATTTTCGGAGGTAGCAGCTTATAAAGTAATCACAAACACAACCTTGAAAACTAATATTTACCTTACAATTCAATATATGATAAATCAGTTATACATTTAAATGTATTTTGGTTATTTATTTTATTGTCATGTGAAGCTTAGTTCTAAATTCGAAGATCCGACATTGACGTTAATTACATACAACTGCCAACATTACTTTCGAAAATCGCACATTGACATTCAGCACATGTCAATGCCTACATGACTTTCTCTGAGATTGAAGATCCGACCTTTACATGCCAATACCAACAAAACTTTCTCTGGGCTTTTAATAAATTCGAAGATCGACATTCAGCACATACCCTTGTCAATAAAGCTTTCTCAAAGATCGAAGATCCGACATATACATTTGTTTTATGCCAGTACCAACATTCATTTCTCTGAGATCGAAGATCTCACATTGACATTCACAACATGACAGTACAATTATGCATTCCTTTGAGATAGAAGATCGCACATTGACATCCACAACATGCCAGTACCGTCATTATTTTCTCTGAGATCGAAGATCGCACATTGACATTCACAACATGCCAGTACCAACATTCAATTCTCTGAGATCGAATATCGCACATTGACATTCATTACATGCCAGTGCTATCATTTCTTTCTCTGAGATCGAAGATCGCCATTCATTGCATGCAAGTGCCATCATTTCTTTCTCTGAGATCGAAGACCGCACATTGACATTCACAACATGCCAGTACCAATATTCATTTCTCTGAGATCGAAGATTGCACATTGACATTCATTGGATGACAGTTACATCATTATTTTCTCCGAGATCAAATATCGCATATTGACATTCATTGCATGCCAGTGCCATCATTACTTTGTCTGAGATCGAAGATCGCACATTCAGTGCACATCAGTGCCATCATTACTTTCTCTGAGATCGAAGATTGCACATTCATTGCATGCCAGTGCCATCATTACTTTTTCTGAGATCGAAGATCGCACATTCATTGCATGACAGTGTCATCATTACTTTCTCTGAGATCGAATATATCATATTGACATTCATTGCAAGCCAGGGGCCATCATTACTCTTTGAGATCGAAGATCGCACATTCATTGCATGCCAGTTCCAACATTACTTTGTCTGAGATCGAATATCGCACATTGACATTCAAAACATGCCAGTACCAAAATCCATTGCTCTGTAATCGAAGATTGCACATTAACATTCACAACATGCCAGTACCATCATTACTTTCTATGAGATCGAAGATCGCACACTGACATTTACAACATGCTACGGCCAACACTAGTTTCTCTGAGCTTTTGATGAGATCTAAGACCGACATTCAGCACATATCATTCAATGCATGCCAGTGTCATCATTACTTTTTCTAAGATTGAAGATCGCATATTGACATTCATTGCATGCCTGTGCCATCATTACTTTCTCTGAGATCAAAGATTATACATTCATTGCATGCCAGTACCAAAATCCATTTCTCTGAGATCGAAGATTGCATATTGACATTCACTGCATGCCAGTACCATCATTTCTTTCTCTGAGATCGAAGATCGCACATTCATTGCATGCTAGTGCCATCACTCTTTCACTTATGTCGAAGATCACATATTGACATTCATTGCATGCCAGTGCCATCATTATTTTCTCTGAGATTGAATATCGCACATTCATTGCACTCCAGTGCCATCAGTACTTTCTCTCAGATCGAAAATCGCACATTCATTGCATGTCAGTGCCATCATTGTTTTCTCTGAGATCGAAGATCGCACATTGACATTCACAACATGCCAGTACCAAAATCCATTTCTCTGTGATCGAAGATCGCACATTGATATTCCCAACATGCCAGTACCATCATTACTTTATCTGAGATCGAAGATCGCACACTGACATTCACAACATGCCACTGCTAACATTACTTTCTCTGAGCTTTTGATGAGATCAGCACATATCATTCAATGCATGCCAGTACCAACATCCATTTTTCTGAGATCGAAGATTGCATATTCATTGCATGCCAGTGCAAACATTACTTTCTCTGAGATCGAAGATCACACATTTTTGCATGTCAGTGTAATCATTACTTTCTCTGAGATCGAAGATCACACATTGACATTCATTGCATGCCATACTTTGTGATTGAAGATCGCATATTGACATTCATGGCATGTCAGTGTCATCATTACTTTCTCTTAGACGGAAGCTCGCACATTCATTGCATGCCAGTGCCAACATTACTTTCTCTGAGATCGAAGATCGCACATTGACATTCGCAACGTGCCAGTACCAATATCCATTTCTCTGTGATCGAACATGCACACTGACATTAACATCATGCCAGTTCCATCATTTCTTTCTCTGAGATCGAAGATCGCACATTGACATTCACAACATGTCATCGCCAACTTTACTTTCTCTGAGTTTTTTATGAGATCTAAGACCGACATTCAGCACATATCCTTGCCAATATAGTTTTCTTTGAGATCAAAGAACGTAGGTCGACATTGAATGCATAACTGTATTAGCATTATATTAAATGTCGAAAATTGCGATCATCGTTAGCGTCAGAATTTGCTGAATGTTTACACTACGCATAATGTTCCATTGTTCTTGCAACTCGTACGGTTTTATCGTAATATTTTAAGAACTATAGATTTAAAATAACAAATCACAATGACACTGACTTCCGAAATTTGTACAACACGATCATTTTAGTACGAAAATTACACCAGTGATAGAGCAAACAATGGACTGTAAGCAAGTATAATGTACAAATATTAACATAATTATTACGACACGCTAAAGTAAAAATGATCGCCAGTTTCAGGAAGTTATCGTGTAGTTAAGTTGTTTCCTGAGCAATGACGTCGCTTCAGCGTAAGAACTGTACGTTGAGATTTACGTTTTCTACATGCTTAACTTTTTTGTTATGGTCCCTGGATAGCAAACCAAATTATAATAGTTATATACGGAAAGTCCACCACCGTTCCCCTATCAGCATCTAGCAAAAAAAAACATAATACTTATCACGGTACGAAATAGCTTATCACCGAAACAATATTTTTGACAATTTACCATTTAGGAATTCGACCAGCGGCTACTGACAATACTTTCATTTCTGTTGCCATTGCAACATGACATCTGCTAACGTCCACTTATAATAAATAACTCAGCAATCTCTGTAGAGGACCGTCCAAGACGCATTTATATTATCGAAAGAAACTGTAATAGGAAACTCACACACAGACATTTGCACAGTGATATTTTCGTTATATAAAATCCTGCCTTAAATAAGCAACTAATGCACTCCTGTCTCACTGTTTTCGAATATTTTGAGTCCACAGTATAGGTCTACACGGTGATACGATAATACTTTCCGGAAAATAATATTCGGATTTCGTACAAAATGTGTTAAAATAATTACAGCTATCACTAGCTGAAAGGTGATGATTATTGGGATGCAGACACTTTAAAAGTAAGGTGCGCTTTGCAGCATACTTCTCATGTGATTGAAGTAAAATAGCGATTGGTTTCATTCAGTTTAGCTGATCGTTTCATGGGAAATGAAATTGGAGAAAAACATGTACAACTTAAACTTATTAAAAAATATGTGAAATATTTACCACATGAAGGGGATTGTGCTTTATATATTAACTAGTTACTCCATGAAGGGGATTGTGACTTGTGAGATTTATTTACCCCATGAAGGGGATTATGATTTGTGTGAAGTATTTGCCCCATGAGAGGGATTGTTGTTGTTTAGAGCTGCCTATTTGTAGTTGACGACTGCCCGAAATATTGAGCCGTAACCAAACAATACCAAACTTAAAACAATAAAATATCGGTGGAACCGATGAATGCTCCCAAAAGTGAGTGTTTGACTCTGTCCTCTGGTAATGATATTGAACAAGTAACTGTGAGAGTTTTCAAAAGAAGTCAATACATTATTTTTATTTTGTAATATAATACATTGTACAACATACTTTGAAAAAGGTCATTACGATGCATCCTAGCATTTTTCATAAATTCCAACATGGGGTTGTAGAGCAATAGCACGGACAATAATTGTGTCACAGACATAATCAAAGGGCCATAACTCCGTGAAAAACCATCGAACTGGAACACAAAGATAATATGCGCATCTGCACTGGGTAATGATGCATCTTAGCAAGATTCATAAAATTCCAACCTGGCGTTGTAGAGAAATAGCGCGGACAAGAATGTCGTCACAGACTCCATAACAGGGCCATAACTCCGTGAAAAAAATGATCGAACCGGAACACAAAGACAATATGCGCATCTTCACTTAGCAGTGATGAATCCTAGCAAGTTTCATAAAATTCCAACATAGGGTTGTAGAGAAATAGCTCGGACAAGAATTTGAGGACGCACGCACGCACGGACGAACGAAGCGGCAACTATATGCTTCTCCCCTTTGGGGGTAGTATAATAAAAATAAACTATTATCTGTTGTTCTGCATTCTCCAATAATGAAACGGTACAGACACACAATAGATATTTGGTTGTCTAAAGTAACCCTTTCAATTTCTTGAAATTTAGTTAGTATCATGATCATGACAGTGGAAACTGGGTGTTACATAATATATATATAATAGACAGGTTATGGCGTTAATTCGTTCAATTTCGCTATGTCTTATTTATTGATAGTAGCCAGGAAAGACCAAGAAACGCTCGTATACTTGTTAATGACAAAACTTAAATGCGCGTTAAAAAACGAGTTATTACGGAAGACTGCTTTAACGATATGATAATGGTCAACTATGTTTAGTTCAGTGATGAAGAAATAATCAAATTGTGTTACGATGTCTTTTAAACTTTTAAAACTTTTACGTTTCATTGGTCTTAAACACAATACTTAAACAAACTATTGGTCGTTCAAGATATGGATTCTGAACAGTCAAAATTAAGTAGATATTTTATATAAAAGACACTGTCGGTTTCAGTATGGACAACTTTTATTTTTAAAGCTTTGATTTCAAATGTTACTCAGTAGAGTAACTGAGTATACATGTACCACACTACGCGCCGGCACACATGAAGTTATGATATACAATGTACATATTAATGCATTTTAGATGTAGAACATCCATGAGATATGAACCTTCACGTACCAAATGTCAAGTAAATGATCCTCATAAAGAATCGCTGTATGCTGTTCCCCAAATTAATTAGAATGTTTGTACCAATAATCCACCCAGTCGAATTATACCAACATGTCCCGTTTATCCACTTTATGAAAAGAACAGAACGTATATTGTACGGTATATCGCCGTAACATATGCATATATACACGTTCATTATAACAGGTGAAAGGTTCACACCCACAAACATACACATACTCACGCACGCACACAACAACCCCCACCCCTCACACACATACAAGCACTCACTTCCATTTTTTCATAAAGTTATCATTTACTTGTGGAGATGGGATGTGCTCAAGTACTGGCTAACCTTTCAGGATCCCAAGAAACATTGGTACGGCTAACTGATCGTCGCTAAATATTCAATCAATCAATCCATTTTTTCAGACACATGTTTTAATCGGCACCTGCTTACATTACTCATACAAAATGTTGCTACACGTTATTACTTTGTGCTGACACATTTAAACATTTATTATTGTTTATGCATTACTGTTGAATACGTCACAAATGTAAATATAATCTAGTATTTAAAAAGAATTGATTTGGTGTTTGAAATATTCACAATCTTTAGTTATACATATAACCGTTCAGAATCTATGTATATGAGTAACTATTGTATATTGAATTACTTAAACTAGTTAGCGAGTGAATTCAAATGATTCGATGGTTTGTAAAGAGTTTGAGTTAATGATTTAGCAGTGCTTAGAATAATGTCTCATTTAGACACCGTCGCGACATGACTGGAATATGACATAACAAACAACATCTTTGGTTTCTTGCAATTCTTTGCAGTATATATCATTTTTGATATTTTTTTGATGTCACGCACTGTCTTCAGTGCATACACCCGGCATGTTTTGAATAGTTCAATTTGGTTTTGAACAGATTTACATTGTTTTCTTATTAATATCCGCTTTATATGTTTTCTTGACATCGTACCACTCAATATCAAACCAGTCTGATCTGCTCCTTTTTTATAATTTGTATCAGAAAATGACTATATCCGTTCTCTCTCTCTCTTTAACAGTTTTACCAAAGACTCCAAAACCCGTCTTAAAATGTCTATATTTATTGATGAATTCGCGCTTTCCCTACTCTTGTTATCATTGATAACGTATTAAAATCTTGTACATTACTTCGATATGTGTTACGTTGATTATCAGAAAAAAATTGTATTCGATATAACTTGAACATATTCTGTTCATCGTCAATTAAAGAAACAATACAATACATGCAGGAAGCCATACGTAAGTGGAATAAAAATGACACATACATGAATATATTTTCAAATACATTATATGTATGATTACAATGCTTAGAAATCAGTTGTTTGAATTTAATAAAACATTTGACATTTGCTTAAATGCATATATACCAAACACAGCTTATTATACAAGTTTTATACATACACGGACAATATTACTAATATTTACGTACGTACTGAAATCTTACTAATTCATAGAAAGAATATATAACCACAAAACGATATTCATTTTCAATATCATTAAGGTGGCATACAGTACACTTTCTTTCATTCGTAGCTAATTTGGTTAATCAGTCTCATTTTTTTATAATTAAGTGATATCTAGGACAACCTTAGTTTTTGCAAAAGTGTTTCTTAATTTGTGAGATGTTGTTTTACATACATCAATTTACATATTGAAATGTTTTACTTGTTTTAAACCGTATTTTTGATGGTCGTGGTGCGACATTTTGTGTTCAAGTGTTTATATAATAATAATCAAAATCGATACTTATTATTGACCTGCCACATACAATATATTATTTCCTATTTAAACCCAAGCATTCAAATCCCAAAAGGATGAGGTTATCTCTACTGTATATATATATATATATATATATATATATATATATATATATATATAAATGAAACAGTTAATCCGCCACATGTGTATTTCCATCTTCGTCAAAATATGGAGCAGCGCTATTAAAGTTTGTATATGACATTAACAGACAATTAATCATTTTACATAACTGAAATATTCATTCCTGTTCAAAGCCAAATTTCAAGCAAAATTGCTTTGATATGTTTTGAGAAAATACATAAAATATCAGGTACATAAAACGTCAGGTGGCGGGTTAGCTGTTCCGTTTAGTATATATACTCGACATAAATAGATACGTCTGCCTGTGTGAGGAAAAAAATGCATGTTAATTTTCACAATTTTAATAGCAGTTTATGCTAGTTCTAAAATACATTACTATTCCTCTACTATATCGCTTTGTTTGTCCATTGTATATGATTAGATTTTCTTTGCAGAAATTAAAATATATATATATATATTTCAAGCTCAACTGCACTATTTTCTTTACACTAAGTGTCACATAGGATAAACATGTCATATTCATTCATTATTCAGTCATTGACTTTATTCAACTGTTCTTGCATGCATATTTATATTGGTACTTTATAAATGAAAGACAGTTTTGTTTGATACAAAGCAAATATTGTCCCCACATATGAAAAGAAACAAAGTCAGTTTAATTAGTATCACGTTCAAAAGAGATAGGGAAATGAACTTGAACATCAAAAGGGAGTAGTTCTTATATATGGTCAGCTACCACCATTGCGTTTTCGATAGACTTATATTATAACGTTTGACCTAATTTTCACTATTTCTATCATTCGCGGACCAAAAAGTCCTATATCATATTAAAGTACTGTCCTAGACTCAAATTAAAATGTCCCCAAAATGGAGTCAAAAGTACCACTTTTTACCACTTTTGCCCCCTGAAGTTTGGTACCCCCACTTTCAGCATGAAAAAATGTAAATTTCACCAATTTTACTTTCCATGCAGTTTCCTTGATAAAAAGAATTTAGTCAGTAACAAAAACATATTTCTAATTTTTTATTGACACAAACATAATAAACTTATATTTTATTGTGATCATTTGCCAGTTTAACATTTTCATCCAACCAGAATAAAGCTTGCTATAACAATATATGCCCTGAACATCCCTATTCTTTTTTCAGCCAATCAGAGAGCTCGTCTCAATGGTGGTAGCTGACCATATGAATAATAATACTTGAAAACATACCATATTTACACGGCACATATATAACTAGAGGTTTCAGCAAGGCATTGAACCAACTCATACAGCTTTACTTCAGCAATATGCATTTCAGTATTACCTGCACGCTCCACTTGATTAATACAGTTTATGCGTATATGGGTTAAACGTATATAGTTAGTTAAAACGTATATATAGCCTAACAGATCAGTGGATAAGTGCAAATGTGTATATCGCTTTTACATGTAATGTCGACTGTAGTGTGCAGAGATCGCAGTTTGATTTAACTTATCATTGAGATTGGACACCTTAAAGCTAAGCAGGATGTGTTCAGTGCTGTGTTTAGAAGGAAATTTTCATCTGCAACCAGATTCAAAAAGTCAAAATGATATAGGAGTGTCGTTGTCAGGTATGGCTAAAGAGACTACTGAAGGATATGAGAATCCTGCAGTAAATATTTCTGATGAACATGGGCAGCCGGAAGAGACACCAGAAACATGTACTCGTCATACCGTTTCCAATGATAACAGCCAGGTTAAGGATTATAAAATGCATTACAGAGTGTCAGATAGTCCTTATCCGCCGCTCGCGGCCATGTTTGGTCTTCAGGTGAATATTTTTTATGTAACATTTATCTATGTAACTGATTTTGCCAGGGCCGTAGCTAGATAATTTTAAATGATACGCACAATTGGGGGACGTCAAGGGAGAAGTTGCCCCCGTATGTAAATCCATATTTTCAATTCCTAGATCGACATTGAATGTATATTCAATTAAATTAAAAGCAGTCAAGAAATTTTATATAATAGTTTGAAAAAAATATTTATATGACATAACGAGGGTTATTTTTATTTATATCCAATAAAAATTTAAAATACAGCAATATCTATTTTATTAAAGGGTCGAAATGGGTCCTTTGTGGCCAAGTGATCTAAGACGCCGTCTCAGGATTACTAACCTCTCACCACAAAGGTCGTAGGTTCGAGTCCCGCTCGCTCCAAAACTTTTATGTGAGAAAGTTGGCCAGGACGGTGGTTCTACTCAGATGCATTCTGAGGTTTTCCTCCACCACTAAAACTAAATATTCCATATATAAATTGAAATGTGTTAAAATTGTCGTTAAATCCCGTTAAAAAAATCGAAAACTATTTGTAACTACAACTTCAAATATTCGGTAAAGTTATATATTATCACGCATCGTGTAAACTACGCCCTAGTATTTCATTTAACTATTCTTTTGAACACTGAGTCTAAACAATGTTTGTGCTTCAATATAAGCACTTAAATTTATTTGATGTACAGAACCAAACCATGAAAAGGAAATAACAGACTCTTTTAATGATTTAACTACATAAGGCAGCTCGCGGGTTTGCACGTGGATTTTCGAAAGTCGGAATATTTTAATGATACCATCGGTGAATGTTGGAACCCACATTTTCGCCGTTTTCAAAGTTTTGGCGATCATTAATTGGCCGATTTTTTATAAGATAAGCACTCACTTGAATATGGTTCTTTACCTGAGAAGTTTAAATACACGTGAATGCAATTATGAACATAAATATTCACAGTGGACGCTTCTTTGTGAATGAAGGCGACCATTTAGGCATTCAGTATGTCCTTAAGATGTACATACATTACTAAATGCCGTAAAACACGAAGAAAACGTGACAAAAGTTATCTTTTTGTCTTTTTCAGTATACCCGCGAGTTACCTTAAATATGAAATACTCCAAAAGCTGCTCCTTCTTATCACTTAAAATGATTTATTTTTCGAGACATATTAAACATTTTCCTAAAAATTATGACAACAGCGAGTCAAAGTATGGGCAGAGAAGAAATTGTTTTTATGTAAAGAATTTAATTTGAGCAATATAAAAAGAGTTTATCTTTTAAAGCTTATTTAATGTATTTAATTAATTCGCATAATGAACCTATTTCCCCGATAATGTAGTATGATATATAGAAATGGTAATGGAATGATAAAAATGGGTATGTAATAAAAAGTTATGTTTCCGACAGAAGACGTAAATTAACATGAAAGGGTATAGCTATGTGGACAACGATATCACAAAAACTAATTAATGAATTGAATAATTATTATTATCATTATACCAAAATATTGAAGAGGTGAAATCTAATGTTGATGTTTATGTTGTTTATGTTTATGTTGGTGCTGTTGACATTTTTGCTGTTTTTTTATTAGTGTTCATATTGTTCATGTTGTTGTTTATAGTGGTTGTGTTGTTGTTGTTGGTGGTGGTGGTAGTGGTGTTGTTGTTTATGTTGTTTATGCTGTTGTTCTTAGTGGTTATAATGGTGTTTTGTTGTTGTTGTTGTTGTTGTTGTTGTTGATGATGATGTTGTCGTTCTTGTTGGTCGTGGCGGTGGTGTTTATGTTATCTATATTGTTGTCTATATTGTTGTTCTTGGTGGTGTTGTTTTTGTTGTAGTTGTTGTTGTTGTTGTCTTCGTCGTCGTCGTCGTCGTCGTCGTCGTCGTCGTCATCGTCGTTGTTGTTGATTATGGATTACCTGGATCTTAAATCTGGGTAACATCTTGATGAGTTCAACTTCGCCCCTTTCACCGTTGTTTTATCACAAAAGGAGACAGTATAAAGGTAATCCGACTAGAGAGTGCTTTAACTATTACACGCCTACGTGGTGTCAATGTAATTTGTAGTATTATATATATTCAGCTATTTGCTGCATGCATATTTATCTCATATATCTTGTGCATTAAATCAGTTGCCAATATCAAATGACATCTATTTTACTGTTGTTTGCAGAAACTATGTATGGTTTAAATATAAATCTGACACAGGTAAAAATGCCACGCATGTTAAAAGTACGTTTAACGTAAATTTAATTCATGTACCAAAACGTACGTTTTTCATAGAAATAGTACGAAATTTTTAAAATGCGTTTCTGATTATCATATGTTAATTTACATATGTTAAACGTATGTTTTGAAACGTATGTTAATCAAAACGCATGTAAAACATATGTTTAACATACGTTTAACATACGTTTAACATAAGTTTTGTCCAACATTTGATAAACATACGTGGCATTTTTACCTGTGTAGCGTTTATCATATCTACATATATTTTAAAAAAAATATATAAATTTAATTTGTATAAAGATCATTAAGATAGACAATTGATGTTATAGGTGAAATGAGAATAGTTCTTATATTTAGATAGCCGTCATTATACATATATCTTATTTACACGGTACATACAGGTAAGGACAACGCATTGAACTAAATCAAAACGTTAACTTGACCTTTCAGGTATTTTTCAGCGCAGGTCACTTAATTTAATACAGTTAAACCACAGGCATTGTAAGTTGATTTAAAGTGATCGCAGCTGGACTTAACTTAAGCTTGAAATAGGACAACTTGAAATTGAGCAAGATGTGTTCCGTTCTCTGTATAGATGGATACTTTAATATGCAACCAGTTGCAAATGATCCAAATGATTTAGATGTATCAATGCCGGGTGTGGTTAAAGAGATCGATAAAGGACATATCAAAATCCTGTTAGAGATAGTTCTGATGTTCGTGGAGAGTTAGAGGAGACGCACGAAGAACGTACGCGTCATACTGTTTTAAATAATGACAATTATAATAAGGAATACAAGATGCATTACGGGGTATCTGACAGTAGTAGGGATATACGCATATGTTCGTGTTCATGTTTGCACTGGCGTGACGCTATACCCATTTCATGGTGTTCGTGTCATTTAAAGCCATCGGAATGTGCCGAGTCAGTAAATATAGCTATTAATTATTAGTATATGTAAACCCGCCATCTTATTTGGAGGAGGGAATTTTTTTGAAGGTATAGAGGCGTGACGCATTGATGTATTTGATAACAGATCATAGTTATGTTATACGGTTACTGCAGACGATCTACGTAGGTTCGATGTACTATCTGAGACGTCTGTATGCATCAGCAGACATTGTTCGGCAGATTTACTAATTGAGTTTTATCCCAGCTGCTAAAGTGTATCACTTAAACGCCCGGGTTTATTTATTACAAGTTATTATATAGGTATGTTTTTCGTTACGGTTTAAATATGACAATATGATCCACTGTGTGATGTTATTCAATGGCTTTAACACTCTTCTGTACATATATAGAGTCTTATGATGATAATACATTCGTCAATAAAATCTCCTTAATTTTACTATGTTGTTGTATGGTATTTAGTGTCGCTTTCAACAATTTATCAGTCATATCGCGACGGTGTCCACTTAAGAGAGTATTCTTAGCGCTGTCACACTGGAGTATCATGCCGCAGACAGATGGTATGATACCCCACCCAGTCACATTATACTGACACCGGGCCGACCAGACCTACAACTCTCCTCTAAATGCTGAGCGTCCAGCGAGAAAGCTTCTAGTACCATTTTTAAAGTCTTTGGTATGACCCAGCCGGGGATTGAACCCACGACCTTCCGCATGCGAGGCGGACGCTCTACCACTATACCAAGCCTTTACTAAAAGATGCACAAGAACATGCATTATACTCACTAACATGAACTCTAAACTTTCAACAACATGTATCTGTTAACACGATATGTACGGCGTAAATGAAGCGTTAACGAAAGAGAGATAACTGTTGACAGGTAGTGAGATTATAACTAAGGCGTATGTATGGTTCTGCGATCTATTGAAGATGCTCTCTAACAGGAATAATTAACGCATGCGCATATAAGTATAGATGTACATAGTTTAGATAATACATTTATTGATCAAAATGCAATATGCAACATGCATGATACAAATGTAAGAGTTTATTACCATAAAAATGTAAATTAAGTTTGAGGGAATACATATCCAGTGAGACATCACTCCTCAAATTAACTGAGGTAACACATCCGCACTCCTAAAGTAATGTTTGTCATCTGCATATAAGTTAACTATAGTTAAACATAATCACCTCAGTCATTCTATAAGCATAAAGATTAAATAAAGTTATATCTTTACAAAACCACGTCAACCACCAACTTTGAAATATTTAGGTGTGTATGACAAATAAATCAGTGATCCATTTCGAACGCAAACACGAACATATGCGCATACGGGGTATATCCTCACTACTTCTGACCATCCCTATCCGCATCTTGCTATCACTTCAGGTGAGAGAGTGTGTTTTATATGTAACAGTACAAACTAGTTTAAACTAGTTAACACACTGCTGTACTTCAAAATGACACTATTTTGTGTAACACGATACAGAAATACAAATAAAACAGTTATAAATGATAAACTACTCATATTTTTTAAACATCAGATATGTGTAATTAAATTTACTTCACTCTATGACAAATAATGTTTAGTTTTTATAAGTTTACGATACATCGAGTGTTCCCCAGTCAGTAATGGGACAGTACTCGTATTAAATTACTGACAGTATTTACGTTTAAGTTATCTTTCTTTGTAAGCTATATTTCTACTTAGTTTAATTGTTAAATGTTGTAAGGTGTTTATCATCGCTTTCAACATTTGTTTAGTTTTATCGCGATGGTGTCTACTTCAAACAGTATTCTAAGCGCTGCCACACTGGAGTATCATGCCGCAAGAACATGGTGTGATACCCGACCCTGTCACATTATACTGACACTGGGCCGACAAGATATAGAACTATCCTCTTAATGCTAAGCACCAAGCGAGGAAGCTCCGACATGCGAGGCGGACCATGGCTGCGGTTATACATTTTAAAAAAGGCAATAGTGTAAATTATAATAAAAATAATGTTATTTGTTATCATAACGATAGTATGTAAATTGTCGAGTAATTATTATGTATCTTAATTGTTTTCACTAAAGTTAAATCCTAAAAATAGCACAGAGCAAAGTTGAAATCAAATTTACTGATTTTCACTTCCCAGATCAATTACTACACCTATGAAATTATAATTGTATGCAAATATTTGTATCAAAAGTACCTTTATCTAAAACTTAACATTTAGGATTTTGTTTATAAAATTGTAGTGTTCAGAAAGTAGAAATTCTTAAATAATACGGATTGAGATTTCTTTGAATTGTTTTTTCTATATATTGACTGATAAAAATTAAATTTTCTTTACACTTTCTTTGATATATAACCTGAAATATGCTAGATTTTATGATTTTCAACGATTAAAAAGATGCTCCATTTCAATATAAAATATAATTAGGTCAGCATACGTACTCTGCATTTTTCTATAAAGTCCTTATAGACCAAATAAAATTAAATTGATTTATTGTATTTTATATGGACCCCATTCGAAATAAGCCCCAAGACATAATAACTTTCAAAACATCGATTTACGTGTTGTATGATTGTCGGTAGGTACAAAGTGATGTCTTTTAAATAACTTTTTTGTACTCTGGACACTTATTCTAAATCTAACTTTATCCACGTGTACAAGGTCTTACTGCATCTTTTTCTCGTCAAATGTTCTTCTTGCAGATATAGCTGCTACACGTATAGCCGAATATCTCACAGGGCAATGACTTGTTCAAAGAAATGTTTTACTTTTCTGCACTCTGAATAATATTTCTGAATTCAACTTTATCCATACATATAGGTCACACAACACGTTTGATGTCAGATATTGATTAGAAGGGACTATAATATAATTCATTTTGCCGCGGCATCTCCGTGTCTTCATTGCACAAGTTAATGTTTAAATCTGATATGTTTTACTTACTTCGAAATTAATGCGCTCAAGGAAATAAGAACGTGACAAGTTGAAATTAAATTTGTTCAGAATACATTATACGTACGTTCCCGCCTAACCTTGGTGCGTCCAGGCCATATCAAACATGCATGATTATGCCGACAAAAGGTAAACCCCTGAGACAAAATTATATGCACATAGTTAAGACATTTTTATCATGAAAGTGTTTTTTATGACGATTCGAAACAATGTCGGCATGTTATTCCTGCGGTGCGGTATGTTAACATTTATCGTTTTATACTGTTTATAGAGAGAGAAATAGAGAGAGAGAGAGAGAGAGAGAGAGAGAGAGAGAGAGAGAGAGAGAGAGAGAGAAGGGGAGAGTAGAGAAAGTGACATCGTCAAATAAATGCGTAAGAGGGAGAATGAGGGGGGGGGGGGGGTAGAGAAAGTGACACCGACAAATAAATACATGAGAGGGAGAAACAGAGAGAGAAATACAGAGAGAGAGAGAGAGAGAGAGAGAGAGAGAGAGAGAAAGGTGGATACAGAACGTGGCATCGGCAAATGAATGCGTAAGAGGGAGAGATAGAGAAAAAAAATAAAGAGAGAGAGAGAGGGGGGAGGGGTAGAGAAAGTGACACCGTCAAATAAATACGAGAGAGAGATGAGATGGGATGGGATGGGTGCAGTTTTAGTAACTTAACAGAATAATTAATTTTCTATTCATAATATTGTTAACTACTGGAATATAGTTGTATTTTATATCTTATGCAAATATTGCCGTACCAATTGAAAAATACACAAAATAAACGACAAAATACGAATTGAGTGCCGCGCACCCTACCATAAGGCCGAACTGTAAAAATCATATCGGCCACCACGACAGCCATTATTTTGTCTGTTTCTGCCATAGTCGATAGCCTAATCAATAACTATCTCTGCCCACTCTGTTTGTCAGTGGCTATTACCCCTGCCCCTTATAATAGCCACTCTGTTCCATAAAAAGTAGACATGGACTAAAGATTTTGGAGAGACGTCTCCGTATAATTGGCATCCAATTGTGTATATAGTGTTTAATCATGCTAATACAGATGCATGTATAATTATATATACAGATCAATGTTCAAATAATCTGTTTTGCGATCGCAATAGTCCCATTAAGATAGAAGACCATTTCCATTTATATCAACAGTTCGGCATGTAAAAGGTATTGCCAATTTTAGAACGGATTCCCAATGCAGACATTATCGATCGTTGTTATTTTAATTTTATACACACAACAATTACAAACAACACTGTACTACATTTACATATTGTGTGTGTACTATAAACTATGTCCAGTATGTCACATATTACACAAGGAACAATTCATTATATTCCGTCGTAAAGCTGCCTTACATACATCAAGACGTAAGCATGATACATGTCAGTGTACTTGCATGCATTCGTACAAGAAACGCAAGCAACAATGAAGTGAAAAATAGAACAAAATGGAGAATAATACAAATTCTGCTAGTTGCGAGGTACCAATAAATCCTGGAAACGAATTTTCTTCAAGTCAAAATAATAATACAAACGTGGAATATGACAATAACGTGTGTGGTGCAAACACATCTGTGAATGAAAGTACAGATCGATATGTGGAATATGTTTATTGTGGCGAAAAACCCACACGTGATGTTGGTATAGTTAATGTACATGCTATGCATTACGCATTAGAAGACAAACCGGCGTTACATTTAGCAAGCGCATTCGGATTCCAGGTAAGCAAACTATTGTGTTAGTTATACTCAGATTTATGTTACTTAGTAATGGTTCAAGATATGAAATATACCTAGCTCAGCATGCGTCTATGATAGTATTTCATAAATAACGCTTGACGATCAACGTTTTAAATCAACATGTATCTTGATTCAAAGCATTGCCTGGTATTTCGTCTGTGAAACCATCGCTTCATTTGCCCTGAAATAAACTCAGTGTGACGTATAGATATCGGACTAGGAAATGGATTGTTTTGGCATTAAATAATAAATATGCAATTAAGCTAGATTGAATAAATTTAGTTTAACGTTTCGCTATTGGAGAGTGTCCCTTGTTAAAAAGTTCATCGCATCACATTCAGCAAATCTTACATATTAAGTATTTTTATAAAATGATTCAGTTAAACGAGATGGCTTCCCAATATCTCAAAATCATTGCACTTTAAAATAGAATAATAACCATTACTCAGTGTTTGCTGGTTGTTTAATTACAATTATTTAATCAATATCAACTAAACCATAATACATTATGCAGTTTTACTAAAACCAGTCAAATTCAGGATCTCCCGCCTATTTGTCTTAGATTTAAACCTAATAAAAAATATAAAGATTATTGCTTAAACATAATGCTAAATATGATAATACCATATCAATCAATTATCTTACGCTTGAACGGTTAAACACTCACTATACCATTATATTATATTTAAAAATCATATTCACTTATATATGTTGGCGAGTACGACTACCCATGTTTACAAAAGGCCTTTTAAACGCAAATAGGTGTTGTCCTAAGAGAAATGAAAAAAATAGGTAAACATCTAAATTGGTTAGAAGTTTAATGGACTTTTATATTGGCTTAGAAAATCCTATATAACATCAAACGCATGAATCATCATAAATTATAATCATCAAAGTCAATTACGACTTTTTTAATTTAATAATTTAATATAGCAAATGTTTTTACATCGTTTACACGTGCGATCTGTTGCAATGGTAAGATGTAAGAGCATAGTTTAGCGGGCCTTATGACGGATCTACTTTAATTTTTTTTCAAAATTCATTATATTCCTATTGTAAAACACGTGTGTTCGCTCAGATTTGTGCTGCACCCCCTAAATACGCCCCCTCTAAACTGAAATCCTTTATCCGCCCCTGGGACCTACTTTATGCCAACCTATATAACTTGACTCGTCCATGTTTTGATGTGACGACGAGGGAGGGAGCAAGGTTCAGTGTAACCGTTAAGCAACTTTGAGTGTCGACATTGCTATCACATTTTCAATGCTTTCTTGTTACCGAATCAGGTCTGTAAAAACCTAATGAACAAAGCAAGGAAGTATATGTCTGTCCCACAACTCAGACTGCGTTAACGTTTACGAAACGTTAACGCCATTCATCTGAAGCAACTGACCAATCATCGTGCTCAAATCTCATTGCTAGGTGACGGACCAAAACAAGAAGAGCCGGATCCGTATACATATATATATATAAATATATGTATGTGCGTGTGTGTATGTGTTGTGGTTGATGGCTGTGTTCTAGGGCTACTGCTCTTATTGGACAAATATTGGTCTTATTTAACAATTAACCATCTCAACTACATTATATGTATTTTTCAGCAAGTTTTACTCAGTATCAGTTCGACCATATCCATTCCGCTGATTGTCGCTAACGAGATTTGTGCAGGTGACCTTGACCTTGTTAAGTCTGAAATCATGTCGACCTTTCTGTTTATGTGCGGTGTGTGCACCCTTCTGCAGACCACTGTAGGGGTAAGGTAAGCCCATATAATATTATATTTTACATGTTTTTGTTATTGTTAAATTAATACAAGTTACACTAGCTTTATGTTGTTTCTACCAAGCCTCAAAGCAACCATTTGATTGGTTCCTTCACGATTTTATGACGGGAACTTTATCCAATCGCAATGCTAGTTTCATGCAAACGCCGCTTTGATAAGACGCTGTTAACGTTAGCTGTATCTTGTCATTCACTCTACAAGCGACTGCCGAGATGGAAGGACGTATGAAACTTCGCTCCAGTCTTCAAAGTGGGTCAACTTCGTATATTTGTATGGTACATTAGAGAAGTAACGGTTTTTAAAAAACCGCGCAAGCGGCGGATGTCTCTGCATTTGATGATCGGTGGAGACATCTATTTTAACATATCATCGATTTTATGCTTTTAACGTGGCCCTAGACAGGATCGTTTTGATGTCAACAATAACCAGCGGTACAACATACAGCATAATGGCAACACCTACACAGGGACTTCAGCTCCACAACGGGAATCTTAATCAACAGCCTTCAAGACTAAAACATCTTCAACAACTAAACAACAAGACAGCTTCTACAATCGACTGCGACCAGAATCGACCTATTTACATAATCGTCTTATCCAGCCAGCGGTGCAGCACCGGGGGAAGTAGCGACTCTGCCGTAGCTGTCCACTGGCTACTTAATCAACTTATCCTGCTCGCCAAAATGACACAGATCAAAGTGCGAGGGTAAAAAAAACACTTACGACTGTATCTTGTTGTTCTGTTCAAATAAAACAACGCAAAGCTAGCGGTATTACCTATGGATGATAAATGGAGAGTATTGGAATAGATAACGCGTTGGTATCCGACGATGCTATTCGGTAGGCTTTGGAAATATACGGTTATTTTTATCATATTTAAGTGTTTCTGACCTGACTATGTGTGCTTTCGGATTATCTTTTACTCATAAAATATCAGGAGAGAGACTGCATATCTAATGTTTTTAATGTTTTATATGTTATATATCAGATGTAATGCAGCTATCGTTATAGGTTATGTTATTGACGGAGGCATATAAATGAGAAGAAAAAAAAACACAACATGTGCCGTTCCGTATTTGTATGAAAATAGTCTGGCGGAGACTTACTTGACTGGTTTAGATGAGTTATATATATCAAATTATTTTTGGTCTTCATGTTGATGGGATGTTATTACTTAGTCAGTGTTCTAACACCGCTGCAATTACAATGTGCCTTGGCGACATACTGGATATACCGACATGCTGATAGTTAATTTATCTTATATTGGCACATTTAACTTAATTACGTACGCATATTAAAGAAAGAAAGTGAAACGTATGGGAAATTTATTTGCGTATTCTCTGATATAAGAAGTGTCGTTAAACCCTTTTACTTGAGAGCATTTCTGATTGGTAGACACTGACAGGCTTTGATACCAGAAATTATTGTCTGATAGGTACCATGTGTAAACAATGTATATAATCAATAGATGAATAATCATATTATCTGGAATATATTACTACATGTATATTTCACCACCATAGTTTTTATGGAACACAAAATTGACTCATGGATATCTGTTTTTATAGGCTACCTATTATACAGGGTGGATGTCACAAGTTTATCCCCGCTGTAACAGCGCTAATGGCTCTTCCGATATGGAAGTGCCCGGACCTTAAAACGGGAGTCGCATCTATAGCAAACGCCAGCATTGCTATGAATTCATCACTAGGCAACGATGATGGCGTCAGTGTTGATATCACCGAGGTGTGGCAAAGCAGAATGCGTGAGGTAAAATTGTTTAAATTGTACATTCTGTTTCGTATCTAATACGTTTAAACTTAGATATACACATATTGGCGCGTTTTAATTGTACCTCTTATTTTACTAGCAAATACAATAAGCCTATCGTCCGGGGAGGCAAAGTATGGGTAGCACTCTGTACTGTGTTACATGTACTAGAATAGTCAATAGACAATAAGACTATGTTTGTATAGTCTGAATCATATCGATACCAGGTTATGTTTGTTTGGGGAATAGCTACTTGTTTAAGTTTGCCCGCCAATGTTCAAGTCGTTCATACGCTTATAAACATGTACATACCAACTAGTTAGTTTATACTTATTACCAAATTTATTTCATCTCGATTGCAAACACATTTGCTTTAACGCCGTTATGGCCATGGCTATCAAATTCACTTTCATGATTTACAGAGAAAACTTTAATTGATATCTTGGATTTTTCTCTTTTCTTTTGTTATAATGTCAAATAGATAACCTACAGTGCGGACACCAGAGTGACAAAAAATAGAAAATCTATTATTCAAGCTTTCAATGTAAACACTATTTAGAGCTGTATTAATATTGCAGATTCAAGGAGGAATTATTCTTGCATCTGTGGTTCAAGTTTTTATTGGTTGTACCGGTATACTGGGGATAATTCTTCATTACATTGGACCGATCACTATCGTACCGACCATCACGCTGGTCGGGTTGTCTTTGGTGGATGTAGCAATGAGGTTTTGTCAAAAACACTGGGGAATAACTGCCTTGTAAGTACGGTTTTATCACGGTATATGGGTCTGAATGGAACATAAGACATAAAACATGTCCAACTGGAGAGATGATATCCAACGGAAACAACAGCAATAACTATACACACATCGTCAATTCATAGAATAATAATTATTATTATATTAGTACAAAGTAGACCAACACAAACATAAACAATACACTACAATAGAGGTTAAAGCCTGGGAACGGTCAATGGCAAACCGAAGCTACTTCAAGAACACAATACACATCGTCGTGTTCCCCTCATCACCGCATTATCAATTGTGTAGATAAAAGTAGTCATCTAATTACAAATGCGACAAAATCCATATCTGCATGGTGTAAAACGTGACATTGCTCAGGTAAAATATAATGAAGAAAAAACGTGATGCTATGAATAAGTAGATATTTATTGGATGCCAAAACAGTGATAGAAATACTCATAGTTATTAGTACTAAAATAAAACTTTTTCTCGAGTAAAAGAGATGGGTATGAATATATACTATATTCAGAGTAAGGACGCTGCACATTACACGGTATGTATATATACTATATTCAGACTAAAGACACTACACATTACACGGTATGTGTATATACTATATTCAGACTAACGACACTACACATTACACGGACAATTTTTAAATAAAAACTAATGTATTTCTCATTGTAATGAAACAATATCTGATTTTATTTTGTTTTAAAGAACAGTTTTTCTAGTTTTCCTGTTTTCGCTGTACATGAGCGAAATCCGGGTTCCACTTCCGTCTTACAACAAACAACGAAAGTGTCACATTACCAAGTATCCTGTCTTCAAACTTTTACCGGTAAGTCTGTTTTCACCTTTTCTTTTCTTTTTTTTTTTTATGTTCGAGTAGATACAAAATGCATATCAAGTTGACGTATGTTTTATGGTACAACTATGTTAAGAAACAACAAGTAATCAATCTTTCATAATTTATAAAACAACTTATTCTACGTAAGGTATTCGTTTGAAAATCTGTGTTATATTTATAGCTTTCGTGAAGGTGAATATGTAGGTGATCACTGTTTTTACACACAGGTGGTTTTGGCTGTTACTATTTCATGGGCGGTGTGTGGTATATTGACAGCAACCGAGTCTTTGTCTTCTGACCCCAAGAGTAATGAATACTTCACACGCACAGATGCAAGGACAGACGTGCTCTATACGTCGAAATGGTTCTACTTCCCGTACCCAGGTATGACGATATTTTTGTTTAAACAGTCTCAGGTTGGAACTAATACCCAGCAAACTCTTGTTTAACTATTAACAGCTGTTGAATTGAATTTTGTTACACCAGTAAACTAATTACGTTTACAGTTGACGGATTTGCTACTTACCACAAATACCATGTCTGTCTGTCTGTCTGTCTGTCTGTCTGTCTGTCTGTCTGTCTGTCTCACTCTAGATAGTCATATATATATATATGCCCAATGATTGCAATAAAAATACAACACTATTGCGGTTGTCGTGTCCTCTAAATTTTAATCTGGACAAATATTTGCTCTTTTTGTAGTTATTATAATTGTTCTTTATACTAAGATTGCGTTCTGCTATTGTAGTGGTTGGGTACTTTACATGCTATATTTTATCAATTATTTGTTGTTAATCGACATATTATATTTATCGATAAAAAAATGATATCGATAACTTTTCTTTTGATAAGGACAATGGGGTATGCCAACTATCAGTATGACTAGCTATATGGCCATGTTAGCTGCCACCATTACTTCAATCATCGAGTCTGTAGGAGACTATTACGCATGCGCCAGAATATCTTGTGTAGTCCCACCCCCTACACATGCCGTGAATAGAGGTATTGCTATAGAAGGTTTCGGGAGTATTATCTCAGGAATCATCGGCTCGGGAGGCGCTACGACGTCATACAGTCAAAACGTCGGCGCAATTGGATTTACTAAGGTAAATCTCATAAGGCACTTACTAACATGCGTCTAGTTTTGATGAAGCTTTGATATGGCATTGTCAGATTAATGATTTACAAAGTGTGTATTCACCTGTAATTATGATAAAAATAACAATAAAGATTTAATTCCAATCTTCCATGAAGCCCTCAACATACATACAATGTACAACATTAATTTTACATTTAAACGCAATAAGCACAATACTAAACAAACACGAATATATAAATCAATTTTGATGCGAGCTACCCGATTTATTAGAGTTGCTATGAATGTTTACACAATTGTAAATATAACGTTTTAACTGATTAATAGAATTTGCATATTATATAGGATGCAATATAATTTATTTCCACAGACAAGAGCCTGAATAAGCAAACACATTTCGAAACATTTCCAATTTTGATTAAGGAGAATACAACTGCAGATTAGAGGATGACCGTTATGTGTCTGTATTAACTTCAGCTGAGTAAATACATATTTGAGATATGCAGGAGCCTGGTCATTAGATAATTTATACATGAGTACCACCTTTTGAAACGTAACTCTTTCAGGAAACGCAAAACCTCTGAGTTTTATCTACAATTTTTCAAATCTTAAAGTTATCAATTTAAACACACATTTCAAACACATGAATATATGACCAAGTGCACCACATAATGTAAAACCTAATCCGTTTGTTCTAACAAATAATAAGGCAAGAACGAGTTTACCTCAATATAATAAAGAACTAAAATCAATATTTGACTGATTATCGAATGTTTTATAATTTAGGTAGCCAGCCGACGAGCTTTTCAAGCTGCTGGAATCATTTTTATATTGACTGGTCTCTGTGGTAAATTCGGAGCGCTTCTAACCCTCATTCCCGACCCTGTCCTTGGTGGCGTGGTGCTAGTTAGCTTTGGAATGGTCACATCTGTTGGGTTATCCAACTTACAGTTCGTATCTTTACGTTCCAGTCGCAACCTGGTTATAATTGGATGTTCTCTTCTAATTGGACTAATGGCTCCAAGATACCTTTCACAAAACCCAGGATGTATAAAGACAGGTAATTCCACTTTATCAAATAATTTCATTTTTAAAGATTTTTCGAACTCGTGTCCTGCTGACTTATTTGCAAAATATTCTAATAAGTTTAAGATAGTATTTTTTTTGTTTTATTTAAGCACAAATAATAATGATAATAATGGTAGACAAAATAACAACAGTAAAATGATAGTATAAAGATAATGAATTATCAATTGTTTTAAACACACATAATCCATAAATAACGATAATTATAATGATAAAAATAAAATTAATAATGGTACACATAAAGAAAGTAAATAAACATGAGGTTGCCACTAACGTGGTAATATCCCCCGCCACCTCGTTAACCCTTAGAGGCATTTCCAGAGAAGTGGATTTAAATTATGCAAAATGAAAAAGTCGCCGAGCACATAAATCACATGTAAATGCCGCAAACTGAAATACGTAGCAGACTGTTATATGACACATTGTCTTGTCCCAGTTAGTACTGGTGTGATGTTCTAAATCGAACCATGAATACGTAAGTTATAACTCCAAAACAAAAGAAAAACTATATTTGACGAACAGACCTAACTCATTCGCCTGACACTTCGTCTTGGGCTGGTTAGCATTTGTGCCAATTTATTTAAAACTCCAATCACAACTAAAGAAGATACTTTCTGAACAGCATTGGACGGACGGAGCTGTGACCTTGACCTTTGAAGAACAGTCATTCGCATGACACAATATCTTGTCCTAGTTAAAAATTTGTGCCGAGTTATTTAAATTCAAATAACAACTAAAGAAGATAAAAAATGTCTCTAAACATTATTTTCGATTATTACAAGTATCGTAATTTTTACTCCCCATAAACTGAAAATTTCAATGTTGTTCATCTCTTTTATAATGCGTATAAATACTAAACCAAAAGTCCCTTAAAAAAGAACAGGAAACGGACCTCACTATAAAGTTGATCTGTTAACAACTTTACTCGGTGCAGGTTCCATTACGTAACAATATAGTGCCATTTGCCAGCGCCTATTTTTATTGGTAACAAACCATATAACCAATTCAAGCCCAAGGTTTTGTCGGTTGAAACAGTATGCATAGTTAATATTAAAAATATGTCATGGGTAGTAAATGCCATACGCATATCATCTGATCTTTTTCAATCAATATTAGGTAACGAAGAATTAGACAGAGTTCTGACTGTTTTACTAAGTACCGCCATGTTTGTTGGAGGGGTTGTTGGTTTTCTTCTGGACAATACAGTACCAGGTAAGAGATAACTTATTGTACTCAGTTGATTTATACTCGTTTTGATGAATCCTTAATGAGTACATGCAGTAGATGTTCTTGTTTTTCATTTATTCTTTATTTCCTCTATTATTGGAGAACAGCATATATATATATATATATACACAGAGAACATTTTAATAATCATTTAAATGACAACTTATTATGGCATACAATAATATAATACACAAAATATTGTTATAACATAGAGTAAATCATACTAGTCGATAAGATGTTCATTTGAATTGCAGTACGTTATATACCTCACACACACACACACACACACACACACACACACACACAGCAACAATATGTACTCTCAGCCTGCTCCATACATGTACCTTTATAGAAGTTACATAATTTATATCCTCTAATTTCTTTTGTATATCTTAGAATATACCAGAAAGTGTCCAAATGCTGCTGACATTGTTTATATTAAACTCCAAAAACGTATTGTAAGCATTGCCAAGAATTGCTTGCAATTCATCACAAGCTAGCTCCTAACAGCATACCTAATTGTCCGTATCTCTGGTGCATATTGATAATATTATAAGCATTTTCACCAAATCTACTAGATTGAATATCAGTATAAAACTTACTCCGCTGGGCTGCGTTTCACAAAATAAAAAATCGTCGTAAGTCAATTTGATAATTTCTCCGTTGTGTGTTCCAATTTTGATCGACATTTGAAATGATTGTATTTTCAGAAAATATGTAACTTTCTGCATGATTTGAGCCAACTTAGCTTCATTTGGATGAAATTAAAACAAATATGAATAATTGCTGGTTTACGTTTACGATGATTTTTGTCGTAAGTTTTTCTGTGAAACGCATTCCTGATCATTAAAATAAGAACAATCAAATAATATGTTTTAATATTATATGAATAAAATGTGTGATATATACCATGTGTAGTATGTGAACGTTAAACTATATTTTTGATTACGTGTAATATTTAGATGTCAATAAAATGTGGAATATTTCGAATGACAGTATTCAAATTTCAAACTGATTTCTTGGGTATGTGTGGTATACACATAGTGGTAGATAAATTAGTTCTTTACCGTGTGGCGTATGAATTTCTGTATTTAGGTACAGATACTGAAAGGGGGATAAAGTCCTGGAGAAAGAAATTCATTACAGAAGGAGAAGAAGTATCAGAAGAGGAAGATACAACGTATGATCTACCATACATAATGGGATGTCTGAGGAAAATGAGATGGACCAGATATGTACCATTCCTACCAACTTTTGCAATTAAGTCATGTAACCCATTCAAAAGGTGTTTCAAACGAAAAAAAGAAACTGCATATACGGAGTAATGCTTGCACTGCTTAGATGAATACATGTTTCTGCCACTCTAAAGTACCATTATAGCACTTCCATGAATTTGATTTTGATTGGGCATTACCGTAACATGCATAATATGATATGTGTCTGATACGAGGACAAGGAAACTGTCTTTTAATTACGTTGTTTATATCACATTGTATTTTAACAAACTATTCCGCTTTAAAATGTGAATCCGTCAGTTAGCGCTTGATGGCACACAAATGACGCTAAGCAATTATGCAAACAAAACATAAAATGTGTATATATATACGAATATTGTGTATATGTTCAGAAGACAGAGGTGTTTTGTAGATATCAACTGAAGGAATAGAATGCATATAAACCTTTATTAAAGCTGGAGGTTTTACAATATTAATTCCAAAAGAGATGATGTATCATAATTATGTCTGATTGTGCGTTTTAGTAAGATTAATATGGTTTGAATATTGTGTGTATCATGACGTATCTTCACAAAAAGTATACGCAGCTCGTCGCCTTGTATGGCTTCGGTTAGAGTTGACCTTCAATGTATCCCACTCAATGTACTCTTGTGTTTTTATCTATACATGTACTAAAAAGATATCCATCCATCTTTTGTAGAGGGTGGTTATTTTCCGCAAGAAATATTTTCAAAATGGTTCATTGGGCTTTGATTTCCTGCTGCAGATTAGTGAAAGTTAATGCTGACATGTTATATATTGCAATAAGACATCACTGGTGTTAACAAAGTGAATTTTATAGGATTTTAACAGAAGCATGTATTTATAAGCAAGAGGACGTCCTTTTATTAAACAAATCTTAGGAAGTCACTACACTCTGTCTGTACCAGATATTGTGCACTTTTTATGTACAAATGCATTCCTGCTATGGAAAAAATACTACAAAATTTATTTTTACCGTGGAAATCCTATTCATTATTTTATATAGAACAAAGAACAATAGTCAACTATGTAGTGAGACCTTAAACTGTGTATCTTACTGAGAGAGTTATGTTCGATTATCTACTTTTAGTTATTCATTGCGTGTCAATAGCACCAGATTCTATTGTCAACATTAAATTGTTAATCATGTTGTTTGTAATTTACATCAAATTTAAGTTATTACATGTATCATGTACGCATGTAACAGTATGCAACATTGGTATTCACTACGCTCGCTAGTCAGATTTCATCTAAGTTTGAAATGGAAGAGAATCGAACTACATTAATTTTTGTACTTCACTGATGTTTAGGGAGAGTAGGTTTTGACCATCCGTAGATAGCCATATTTTGTATGTATAGAGGTACAAAGGGTTTAAATACTATCAATGGTTTCAATATAGTGCAAATTGAATTAATCGGGAAGTTTTTTGTTCATAAACACATTCATATATTTCATAAGGGGTTTACGATCTTGAAAAATTCCATTAGCAAATACACACAAATAAATTCTAAATCCAAAATTATATTACAGCTATTTGATGCCTTTGTATTTTCAACTTATTTCACAAGTTATGCATGTGACATTCGGGGGTGCTCTTAATCTGAAGAAATTAGTTACAAGTTAAAGATTGAATATACGATATAGGGAATATATGGCGAACTTGTTAGATATCCATTGTTTATGAACAGTTATGTGCATTTGGTAAAATACTGGTGTAAAATAGCAAAGTCGGGCAATATAATTTTTAAATATCTTTACGAATCTTTACTTGGCAAGTGTTATAAAGGTGCAAACATTGGGCTGCAAATATAGTATCACCATTGAATCAGTATGGATGTTCTTATGTCTGGAGCAAGCAATCATTCAATTGCAAATTTACATAATTTTCATATCGTGTTCAAGCAGAGATTTGTTGATATTTTTGCAAACATGGTACACTAGCATATTCAGATCTAAAACGTTATGTATATAGTAATTTTAAACTTTATTTTGAATTTGAATTCTATCTTAGTTTAAAAAGTTTAATATTGCTATGTCTAGACTAAGACTGTCCGCTCTTAAGCTTAGAACTCAAAACTAATCGCTACGAACAGAATAAACTTGACTACAACCAAAGATATTGCACTTTATGTAATACACAAGATCTGGAAGGCGAGTATCATTCATTCTTATCTGTCTGTTATAGAGTGATTATTCGCAAATTGTATATAAACACTTATGTTTACAATAGGTCTTGTGTGTATAAGATTATTGAATTGATGACATCTTAGCAAATAACAAAACTTTTAAAACTGGGAAAATACATATACACTATCTTTAAGCAACGTATTTCAAGTTTATAGGGTCTGTAATACTTTTACAAACCATTGTTTGTGATGCCTTATGTGTCAGGCTTTGAGTGAAAATATATAGTAAGTATCATTAATGATATATGATATTTTAGATATCTCTCTAAAAATAAATTGCTTACGAACTTCCTTTACAGATTACAATAAAACCCACCTCTTATTGAAATATAAGCTCGATTGTACAGATGCTACTTTCTGTTTTACATATATCTAAGTAATATTTATGAACTCTTTCATAAAATGTATCACGTGATATATATATTAGATGCATGTTATAATATATGTATGTTTACAAGTATAGAAATGTTTAATATTGAATCATAAAATCATAAATCCTTCAAATGCTAGTTGACAGTTTGAACATCGTTTTGCAATTGATGCATACTATTCAGATATTATATGTTTTTCTTTACTCTCGTACTATACTTTGCACAGAACATTTTGGCGAGCAAGAATAGAAGATTATGTTGCAACTGGACAGTATCGACAGGATTGCTAGCTCTCCCGGTGCTGCACCACCGGCTGGATAAGACGATTATGTAGTCCCTGGACAGCATCGGAAGGAACGCTACTTTTCTGGTGCTGCACCACTGGCTGGATAAGACGTTAATTTTTTAGTAGGTCTAAGTTGGTTTGTCGAAGTCATCGGTTCTTGCAGATAGATGATAGTTGGCGATTCTAGTAGAAGGTTCCCCGTTGGTTACATGCATCGTTGCTAAACCGTGAATATGTCGTTTACTGTACTGTTGTTTGTTGAACTACTGCTTAGTTCTTCGCATCGAAACAATTCTTTCTAGGGTCACTTTAATAGCATAAAACCAATGATGTGATAAACTAGATGTCTCCATTAATCACCAATGTAGAGACATCCGCGGTTGTAAAGCGCACTCACCTCTCATCTATCTATAATAATCAACAATTTGACCCACAATCAAGACTGAAGCGGGATTGCATACGTCCTTCCATCTCGGCACTCGCTTGTAGAGTGATGATGATGATGTAGATGGTGGTAATGACGACGATGATGATGATGGTGATGCAAACTGTTTACTGTGGTAGTAAAATTAGTCTATCCCAGTCCTTGATGTCTCCCGAATCATGTCTGTTAACAATAAAAAGGCGGGTATTCTATGCTGGTCACGCGAGTCGTACATATTTAACGTTTACTAAACTTTGGCGTAATTCACTTTCCCTAAAGCAATTAACCAATCAACGTGCTATGTAACGAGCCCAAGATCGGTTCTACAGTCTATAATATCATGTATGTATCCGTGGTCACACTGTTACAATAATCACAGAATATGTGGTTATGTCTCTTATATTCTCCAGTTTTTTGAACGGTAGATATAACTACACCTTCCATTCAGTATATGGTCAGATATTTAGTTTTTGTAGTAAGTATACCTGATAAACGGATTTATTAGAAGAATAGATTCTGAATGTTACCATATACAAATCTAGCAGACTCCGTTTAGTATAATAAGTCATTCATAAAGTTAATGATTAGTTTTGTCAATTACGAAATAATATAGGCGGTTTACGTCACTTTTTGTTGCGCAGATAAAGTGACGAGGAAATCGCAGGACAACAAAAGATATCCAAAATAGTAATTATATATAGTAATAAGGCCATCCTTAAAAAGATATTTGTTTGCTGTGTTTCGACCCAGTATTTTTCAAATGGGTAGGTAGGTAGCTAAAACATTTTTGCCAGATTTTGATTTTTCATAGTCATTTTAAAGAAAATGAATAACAATTTTGAAAAAAAAATTAAAATCTTTGAAAAGCAATAAAAATATTTAAGTAGCTGCAATTTTGAGTGAGTAAGTAGGAGCACGGCAAACAATTTTAGAATGGTCTAATCCTATAGATAGTAATACACATATAGTACGTTATTTAGCTCAGGCAGAAATTGTTTATAAATAAGCTTAGAAAGCAGTATGGAACAACACATTTGAAACTATATTTATTTTTTATTGTTTCTGAATTGCTTGTTCTTATTATATATATATAATATGTCACTATAAAATATGCAAACATATATATGTCAATATTTGCTCACTGCTCAAAGCTACTGTTTACGTAGTGTTTTATTTTGTATTATCTTATTTTGTATATGTCACTTTGTATATGCAGATGTATGAGAAATAAACACATACAGCTAGATATGTGATGACTTAATCTTGTATATGAAATACCAACTAGACTGACGCTAAACAAACATTTGCTGTTGTTGTTTCGTTACACATTGTACAAGTTACGAAACTAATCAATTAATCAACTAATTAATAATAAGGTGAACTGGTTTTCATTATTAGGATAACAAAGTTAATCGACATCTTGTCTTAGGCTTATATGACACCCGCTTTACGAAAAGCGGGAGACACTAAGTTGGGTCTGTCCGTACATCACTCACACTTTACTTTCTGCGCAATATATTAAGAATGTCTGTATCAAATCTTTTGAAATTTTTATACAACGTTTAAATCGACAAAACTAAGATCAGTTCGATTTTAAAAGTTGTGGCATTTGTCATACTACAGTTATGTCCCTTTAATTTGTGAAAAATCGTATTTTGGGAGGTTTCCGTGCAATAACTTAAGAAATATTGAATCAAATCTTTTGAAAGAAGCGGCGGACATAAATTCACAGAATTCGCTTGTTAGCCATTATATTACTGCTCTGGTTTCTGAAAACAACACTCGTTTCTTAACATATATATTTGCTGGAGTGGGGTTTAACGCCATTTTCAAATTAATTCGACATATACAGTTTTTTATTTATGATGGAAGACTTCAGAATGAACCTTAATAAAACCATCATCCTTCCCCCAATTAACTGGCAAACTTTTTCACATAAAGTTTTTGGAGTGAGCGGGACTCGAACCTTAGAATTTAGCGGGGAAAGGTAAGTGATCTTTAGACCGTGTCTTAAATTGCACGGCCTAGGAGGACCCTATATTTGACTGAGCAGTTCTGTGTTTTACACTATACACATAAGCACGCTGCTGCAATTTGTTAGAGAATAATCTAGTCTCAACAGCGATATACTTTCATTCACATTGCGTATTGTCGTCCCCTTTATTATTATCATCATTTGCTCTGTTCTCTGTATATGTGCGTACTTTATAGTCATTTGTTTCTTTTTATATGTTCTTACCTGAGCACTAAAGTGACAGCGGTCACTCATCCAAGTACTAACCCCGTACTTCGTTGCTTAACTTCCAATACAGTCAATGCACTTCAACAGTGTCGCTGTAAAAGCTAGCTTAACAGCGAGGCTGTTGTAAGTGACCTATGTACATTCCCTATAGCACTTTTGTGTGACTAATTATCGCAGTCACACGTACGAGACTTCCATTATCGGGGTTTCGAGTTCGATTACCAAGACTGGCCAACTAACAACTAAAAATACAAACAGCCGTTCGGATGGAACTTTAAACCGAGGGCCTGTATGACGGTCCTATTCACCGAGCACACTAAAGAACCAGAAGAAACTTACGATAAGTTTATATCTGTATCCTTCACTATACCCAACCAACCTATAAAGACTAACTCTTTTGGGGCATCGCCCTTAGGGCAAACCGGTGGCATTTCTGCGTTTCACAATATACCCATGTGCATGCTACATGTACCGTATTTGTAAGAGAATAGTCTAGCGGGGATATTTTAATCGATACTGTCTCGTCTTATGCTATGACGACAAGGGAAGAGCGAGGATGAGTGAATTCGACTTTAAACAAGTAAATATCAGCCCGAGAACCCGTTGTCATCATTCATGCGTTGTTTATTTCAGTTTCAATAGTTACGAATGTCACTCTTACCAACACTGCTAGCAAACAATACTGATAAGAAAATTCGATTATTATGTGACACTTTTCCCCCCAAATAAAGCATGTATCAACTCTGCAAGCATCTACTGGATCTGGACTTCTGGATATTAGGTATAATAGTTGCCCTACAACAATTATAATTGACTATTATCATCGTCACAACAATTGTCGTATTGTTTCAGTAATGATTGTTTAATATGAAATATATTTTCTTTATGGAAATGTGGATATAATGAAGTATATTTATAAAAATTGTAAAAAAAATTATATCATGCTTTTCCACACAGTATTGTATGATGTGCGAGGGAGGTGTGTGTTGTGAGCATGTTTGAGTGATGTGTGTGGTATGGATGTGTGAGATTATGATGGCGATGAACATGTATACGTTTATGCTAATAAAATCTTGACTTGACTTACTTGACCCATAAACCAGGTTTAAGCTCCCCATATTGGCGTATTTTGCAACTAACATTTTCAAGGCGACGATCCCTATTGCCAGTTTGCCAGTTTCCATATATTGAGTATGTCCATGTCGCTGATCTGTGAATACTACGTCTCCTGTTGGTAATATGTTTGTAATATGGTGTTTTATTTACAAATCACGTTATTCCTTCTGATTTATTTATAAATTCTATAGATAGTTCTATATGACTCTCATATGAAATTAAGCATACAGTTATCAATTGGAACAATAAGCATATAATTCAAATATCAGTCTCATATGAAACTTAGCATATGGCAATCGTATGAAACGGAACGTACTTATAAAATGAAACAATAAGAATAAAATTTAAGTGTTAGTCTAATATGAAACCAAGAATATAACTCCCACAAGAAACTAAGCACATAACAACCAATTGAAAAAGTAAGAATGTAATGAGAATACGAGTCTTATATGAAACTAAGCACATGATAACCAAATAAAACAGTAAGAATGTAATGAGAATATGGGTCTTATATGAAATTCAGCACATGATAACTTATTGAAACAGTAAGAATGTAATGAGAATACGAGTCTTATATGAAACTAAGCACATGATAACCAAATGAAACAGTAAGAATGTAATGAGAATACGAGTCTTATATGAAACTAAGCACATGATAACCTATTGAAACAGTAAGAATGTAATGAGAATACGAGTCTTATATGAAACTAAGCACATGGTTACCTTTTGAAACAGTAAGAATGTAATGAGAATATGAGTCTAATATGAAACTAAGCACATGATAACCAAAATATACAGTAAGAATGTAATGAGAATAGGAGTTTTATATGAAACTAAGCACATGATAACCAAGTGAAAGTAAACATACAATAGAACGTTAATATCACATGAAAATAAACATATATTGATGAAATGAAATATTAAATATATGATCCAAATGTGAGTCTTATATGATATTCATATGAATTGGTGTTCATATCTAAGCATACGGGTCTCGATTATCTACATAGTCTATGGACTATTTCTATGTAAGTATAGATCATCGCAATAATTATCTGAGGTCTGCATATATGAATATTCAGTTGAAATATATTATTGATTGATTGATTGATTGATTGATTGATTGATTGATTGAATATTTAGCGTCATTTTTTGCCATCGAGGGCTAACAGACGATCAGTTAATATAGACATTTGCGCTGGGTGTAGCGCTAATTGGGCCTGAATTTGCTGTGCTCAAAAACCTTGTAAAGTCAAGAAAACGAGAAGAAGAAGATAAGATTATATCGCTGGCCTGCAACAAGAGTCCTGGTTAGGTCATTACGCCATTTGTAGAAGTTATGTCTTACAGGAGCAACGCTCTCTGAATCCGTATTAGGCTACAATTCATACAGAATGTTGTACAAGGTTAGTCAAATTGGAGGAAATTCTAGATGCGATGTATCCTGGACTGCGTTCAGTTCTGTCAAACGTTTGATAACGTTAGCTAACATACTTTCCTGGACACTATCCCAACCTCAATTTAGCACGCAGTACGTGTTTATTTTAGACACCAGGCATTAAACGTCTTTGCTGTTTAACGGTGCTGAACGCAGCCCAGAGTGTATAAACTTATGCCGCTCTGGTCGGAGGGCTTTTATACTATTGTAATCTCAAATAAACATACACGTATTTACAGCAACTGTAAATTTGTCATTTATTCAGAACAATACATATTACAAGATGGTGTCAGAAGTATATTTGGATTGAATGAACAATGCTGTTCAATGACCTATTGTGTTTTAATTAAATAAAACAAAATTATATATATCTAAAAATGGCACATTTCCAAGTGAATACTCCGAAAAATTTCAATTTTAAAAGGCCGGAAGACTTTGACAAATGGATTGTGAGATTTGAATGTTTCAAAGTGGCATCGGGACTAAGTGCGAAGGAAGAGGAACAGCAGCAAACACTCTCATTTATTGTTTGGGTAATGATGCGGACGAATTAATTCATTTAATTTAAATGAGGAACAATCAAAATAGTACAAAGGTAATTAAAAAGTTACTTTGTGATTAAAAGAAACGTCAAATTTGAACGGGCTAAATTCAATATGAGGTGCCAGGAGGAGGGCGAGATGCTGATGCATTTTTGACAACCCTACATTCGTTGGTGGAACATTGCAATTACAGTACATTAAAAGACGTATTAATACGGGACAGAATAGTTGTTGGATTAAGAGATGCCAGCATTTCTGAGAAACTGCAGTTTGACGCCGAGTTGACACCCGAAAAGTCAATCAACACTGCAAGGTAAAAAAGGGCAGTTTGCAAACAGCAATCAGTTGTCAGAAATCATGCAACTGAAAATACGATGGACTATGTTAAACAAACACAACGCAGGCTGAGGTCAACGTTTGAGCAAAATAAGCCACCAGTGAAGCCTAGAAGTCGGTGCTCAAGATGCGAAGCAGTACCGGAACAAACCAGAAGTACATGCGCAGCAACGCATTCAAAGTGCAGAGGGTGCGGCCGGATGGGTCACTGGGTTATATGTTGTCTGTCAGCCTCGAAAGTTGACGAAGTACAGGATCGAGCCTACCTTGGAACTATTGGCTGTGATGAGAAAGCCTGGACAATCAATTTAAAGGTGAAACAATCGTTTATCAGATATTCAAAATTGATACAGGGGCAGATGTAACTGCTATTTCTGAAAATGTGTATAAAACACTTGGTTCACCAACTTCAATTAAAAGCAAGAAAAATCTTTTAGGGCAAGGTAATAAACTATTGCATGTATTGGGGTTCAATCAAAGAAACTGTTTTAGTGAAAAATCATCAGCGGTCGAAGAGATATATGTCGTAAAAAGTTTAGAACGGTGTTTATTGGGCCGACCAGCTATTATAAAGCTTAACCTTGTTGAGTTAAAATGCATAGAAGAGGTGATTTTGCTTAAAAACGTAAAATTGAGTCATCCCAAGTTATTTGGGGAATAAGGCATGTTCAACGGCGGATACCATATTTCAATCAATGACGGTGCTAAGCCATACTGGTTAACGGTTCCTCGACGCGTACCTATCCCGTTACTCCCCAAGGTCAAACATGAATTAGTAAAAAAGGTAAAAGGGCATGTGATTTTTCGTGTTGATCATCCGACCGAATGGTGTATAGGCATGGTTGTTGTACCAAAGCCTGGAGACAAAGTCAGAATCTGTGTCGACCTGATAAAATTAAATGACAGCATCTGACGAGAGGCATCAGTTTAGGGCTTCTCGCAGGGGCAAATATTTCATAAAACTCAAGTTTTTGGCAATTAAAACTGTCCGAAGAAATCAAGCTACTTACTACATGTATAACGCCTTTCGGCAGATATGCTTTCAATAGGTTTCCGTTCCGAATTAGCTCTGCTAGTTAATATTTCCAGAAAAGAATGTTTCAAATCAAATTCTGGATGGTATCGACGGCGTATTATATCAGACAGACGATGTTTTATTTCTGCAAATACAGAACTCGAACATGATGAAAATGGTTCTGACTAGAATGGAAAACGCAAACCTGACTCATAACCAAGATAAATGTGCGTTTAAGAAGTCATCAGTAAAATTAGTAGGTCACATTGTAGGATCCAAAGGGATATCAGCTGATACCGACAAGGTCAAGGCAATAACTGACATGAAACCTCCTATGAACGTGCACGAAGTCCGTAGATTTCTAGGAATGGTTGACCAGCTAAGCAAATTTACGCCATTGCTAGCTCAAGATTCAAAACAAATAAGAGACTTGTTGAATACAAAAAACAGTTTTACTGGGGCCAAGACCAACAATGTTCCTTTGATAAGATCAAACGTATGATGACAAGTACACCAGTCCTTGCATTGTATGATCCCAACAAACACACTGTTTTAATGACAGATGCCAGCAACCATGGATTAGGTGCTGCATTGTTCCAAGAACAGGACAATGTTGACTTAAAACCCGTTTCATTTTCATCCAGAGCGCTCACACCTACAGAAAACGGTACTTAACAATTGAGAAAAAGGCTCTAGGGGCAACATATGGATGTCTCATACATAGGGACTTTCTTGTTGGAAAGAAGTTTCATATTGTGACAAGTCTTTGTAAAATTGTTGTTATATGTATTGTTCTGAATAAATCACAAGTCAGTTGCTGTAAATACGTGTATGTTTATTTGAGACTACAACAGAATAAAGGCCCTGTGACCAGAACGGCATAGTTTTATTTACTCAAGATACATGCAAGATAATGTGTACCCGCCCACCCTTTCAAAGCCATAACTTTATTATGAAAGTCTATGAATTGACTATCTCTAAATTCTGACATTATCAAATTACATAGTACTCAGGAATTCCATTGAGAAAAAACTGTTTATCAGAATGTATCTTCAGTTTGTTTTCTTGTCCGGTTAATTTTCCTGTTATCTATAAATCCTGTCTTTCTTGAGGTTTAGACACTCTCCCTGGTCGTGTTACAACTGTGTTATCACTGTCTGATACATTAAGGCTTGTTTTATCACTCTTAGACAATTGTGCACCAGATTCTTGATACATTGAGGCATTTTGCGTTTTGTCAAGTTCTAAAGGTGGTTCACCTGATGTTTTGCTAAACCCCTTTTTAAAATTATTTGGTTCATTCGCTTCTGTTTGGTTTAATTTTATAAGGTGTCTCCTATTTCGTGATAAGTACCACGGGGTGTTTCCACGACGTAAGATCTAGGAAGGTCAGCTTCCGTAATAACTTGTCCATTAACTTGAGAATCTTTAATAAAGACCGTGTCACCTTCTACAAAGGGTTTAAAGGAACGCGCTTGCTGTTTTAAATCATAATTTTGTTTAGAATATTCTCGCGCTTCTTTTTCTCGTTGTATGACTTTATTCATGTCAACATCAATCGGTATTGAGCTTTTCAGTCATTTGCGGGTTTAGTTTTTAGTTTCCTGCCAAACAGTAGCTCTGACGGGCTAAGTCCATTTGCTAAGGGTGTTGCGCGATAGTTCAATAGCGCAATATATGGATTATCATTTTTGTCCAGTAATCGTTTGACAGTCTGAACAGCGCGCTTCGCCTCCAAATTTCCAAGCGGGTATCTTGGACTACTTGTTACATGAGTTATTTGGTATTCAGACATGGATTCTTTAAAAACATTCTTTCACAATGTGACGTATACTGGCTGACGTTTAATTAGTCCGAATATTTTGTTGAGAAAGAGCTTTGTTCCGGATTGTAGTTAACAACGTCAAGAAAAATTTCTAACTAAATGGTATAGGATACTTTTGCTTGATTTTGGTATAGATGCTTTTCGGTTAAATTTCTTTCCCCAGCAAGTTAGGATAATCTTAATAATGTGCCTCTCCAAGTTTCCAAGGACAAAAAATCTCTATATAAGTACTTGCTTTTCACAATCAGTCTTTTTTAGGCCTGCTATGTTTATCCACGACAGAGATATTTTTTTCGCTGATATGTTTAGCTGGAATAAATATATTATATTAAGAAATGGCGACTCATTATTTCTATACAATGTCTGAATTCACAGTTGTGATGCGTGTCTATTTTAAAACTGATTTTGAACAGATATTAAGCAACATCTTCTTTATTCTATTTATAGAACCAGATATCTACCGAATCAATCGGGAGAGCTGTGTTTTATTATTAAATGATTTATTCAGAAAAATACATATTATCAAGAAATAAGATAGAAATCATGTCTTATTCCTTGATTTTATAATAAACTGGGCCGTTCTCCAAACTAACATCTCTGAAAGTTGAACTATTTCCCTTCCAGTGTTATTTTGAAATTGTTCCTACAATTCAGTAATAACAATAGATCTAGCCTATGTGTTTTTTCGTAAATATTTTTAAACCTTCCGTACAAATAGAAGAAAAAGTGTGATCGATTTTAAAGCCTAGTGTGTAGAAGAACCCAACTTATTCGGGAGATATCAGGTTCTATGTGTACATGAAGACTAATTCAGGCCCATGTTGCGATTGGCCCACGTTGGTCTCTTGTTGGTACTTTTGATAGTTGGGTTCGGTGATGTAAAAAACAGTCGGAATAAATCTTTTGTCACTGAAGCTTTGTATTTTGTATCAAAATACAACATTCCATAATTGCATAACAATTTCAATAGTTACATGTTGGCAAAATATACTCAAACTATAACGGTCAAACAGCAGATACGCCTATTCGGTGAAGGTAATCTAATTTTATTTTGTGTCATAGGTTTTCGCGAAGGAAAAGTAATTGAAAGTGTTTTGAAAATTTTGATAAGGTTGGTACTTTGCTACAAGATAGCATGTTTATATATTCAGATATTTTAAACGTATCTGGTGATCACAGACGTCATAATGTATGTCTATAAGAAATGATGATATATGAGTGCAATCTTCAGGCGACTCGTCTCTGAAGCAGAACAGCCAGACATCAAAATAGGTTGTAATGTCTCCTGGGTGGGTCCATCGAAACACACCAAAACATAAAAAAGACAGGAGATGATATAAATGTGTTAAAAGAAAATATTTTATAAAGTGTGAATGTTAAACAGTTTTTAATATCATTATCAGAAAATTATCAGAGAAATTATGTTATGGTATTGAATTATTACAGTACTTAGGTCACTTAAACAGTCTTGCTATTAAGCTAGCTTTTATAGCGACACGGTTAAAGTGTACGAATAGTATTGGAATTTAAGCAATGAAGTTCAGGTTAGTACTTGGATGTGTGACGGCTGTCACTTTATTTTTGTTATATATTTACCACATGATATCTCATCAAACTTGCACATTTTCTCTGCCTGTATTTTTTTCACACAATCGTGTAAATATAAGATTTCAGTTCACAATATCGATATACTTTGTGCTTAAGAAAATTTAACAATCTTCTAATAAGATATTATTTTTATTTATACCGGTGCACATAGCGTTTCCCCTAAAGCGGCATGGCAGGACGGGCCGCCCCACCCTTTTCTATGCCGCCCTGCCCTTTTCTTATACCACCACGCTTAAATAATTACCACCCCGCAGTGCCCTTTTTAATAAACAATGATAGACACTGCTGTGAAGAATAAACAGTACCTCCCCGCTGTGTTCCTTTATTGGCTCATCAGACCGTAGACATTACACGCGTCGTTAGGTAATTTCCAATATGCGTACACACTCGATTAACACATGGTTCCCGCTTTAAGTGCATTATCATATTATTCTTTCATAGACTGCGGAACCATAAGAATGGTTCTCATTTCAAGTTATACAATTAGAACAAACTAGGAAGCCATCAGTACACACACATACACACGCACCATGTGCGATTGTTTTGATAAGCAACTGAAGGTGTTGACAATGTTTTTCACAAGATTTAAAAAAGTGTCGGCTTTACCTTTTAATTGATTCATTAACCTCACAATCAAGTGAAGTCTATGGAGTATGTATGCAATCAATCGGAACGTGTGTCAACTAGAAATAAAAAGCAGTGTAAAGTAAGGGCTTTATGCAAGTAAGCAAAACAATGAAATCGTAAAGGGTTTACTCAGCATCTTATTTCAACAAAGCTAGAAGAAAATCCCCACTTAAAATGGTTAATTTTGTACATAAATTGAAGAAAAAATACGAAAAAATCACCCGGATGTTGCCTACCGTACGTAAACAAATTTGAGAAATCCGGTCTAAAAGTATGCGCCTTTAAACGTTGGATCTCAAAAAATCAGTGCATCGGTTATAGCGGTCCTGTTTATTTTAGATGTTTAAGACTTAACTATTAATGTTTCCTTTTATAAAATTTATATTTATTTGGAAATACACTGACACCTAATGAAAATTACAGAATCAAACATTAAAAATACAAACTTCTCAATTGTATTAACTTTTAAATATGACAAGTTGTCCATATCAACACTCCTTTACTATATTTTAATGGCAATATTGTTCTAATATAGGATAGAAACATATATTTGAATTGCAAATCATAAATGGATAGTTGGATACTCCCTGTTTCTCAGCATCTTATTTCAACAAATAAAATCCCCACTTAAAATGGTTCAATTTTTTAACATAGATTAAAGCATTGTGTAAATATAACATTCATTTTATAATGGTACTTGAACTATCCAATATTTTTGAATAAATTACTTTATAATTGATTAATAATAAGGCTACTTCAATAGTATCATGTATTATTAATAATGCTATTACAATATCATCAATGAACTATAGTATATCCTTCTACAGTTCCTTGATATCATGTTTTATTAATACATGATATTGTAATAGCCTTATTTAAGATGATTCATACATTTACCAAAACATACATGTATCATACTTGTTATTAGTGCTGAAAATGGTGCTCAACACAGCACGCAATAAAGTAATGACCTTTTTTTCTATTATTTTGTATGCGCCAAAAAATGCCCTTTTTCAATTGGTACCCTGCCCTTTTTCAATCCTTGGGGAAACACTATGCTCATCCCAAGAAAACTCATCCCACATCCTGAGACAGCTCATTCCAAGTTTCAAGATGATTCGTCCCATCAAAAGACAGGTTGTCCCATCAAAGACAAGTCATCCCAAACAGTGTATTAAATTGAGTCCTCTAATAGTAGTTTTAAATTTAACATTAAAAATCAACATATCATAATAATTAGCTGTTTTCCGAAAGTGTTAATTACACTGATAAAAATTAGGTAATGAATCACTTAAAGTTATTGAGAATTTCATTGAACTTTACTTGCTGTGGATCAGTTCAATATTTTAATTTACTTCAAATATTTAGTTTAAACATATTTTATTAAATTATTCATATTTTAAAAGAGAAGGTGAGTTGTTTGCATGGTTCAAAGCATGGAAATGTTATGTGATACTTGTTAGTTCAATGAAATTTTATTTTACAAGATTTCAAATCTTTTAAACAGAAATGCGTGTAATTTGTGTGATTCAAATTTATATATATATAATATCATTAAACTGCAAATCTCAAGTGTTGAATGTATGCATGTGCTTTTCCTATATATTGAATGAAAAGACATACATAAAATCTTCAAATGTATCATTTTATACATCAAGTCTTAAAATGTATCTTCTTTTTTTTTTTTACACAAGCAGCTTGTGTATTGTAAATTGCTGAACTATTGTCAACAATGTGTTAGTCAAATAATTACACATGCAATGAATCGTGTCAGTAATTAAGTCACAGATTGTATTTTATAGTTTATTTATTTCATTTATTTATTCATGTCTCATATGTACAATAACATAGAACATAGTACACTTTACATAAAAAATCATATATTATTTTCTGAAAAGAATTATAAGAGACAATATATCAAACTTTGTTTACCTTATCTTATCTCAAAGGCTTGGGTCTCTTACTTCAGAAAATCACTTACAAATGGAGTTTCAACACTAATACACAAACAAGACAAATTATACAATAAAATATAAATAAAATGGAATAAACTCAAATTTCAAGTAAGCATGAAATATAAATTCAAAATACTCAAACATTCAAAGGGTCTAAGGCGCCATCTCAAGGTTACTTACCTCTCACCGCTAAGGCCATAGCTGGTTTGAGATACATTTGCAATTTAAACATCAAACTATGTATTGACAGAATGGTCAGCTTGTTGAGCATTGTAACAAGGACCGAAAGGTCATCCTTTAATCACCATCTGGACCATGCATTGTGTCCTTTACTACGGCACTTTATCCACATATTGTAAGTATTATTTCTGTGCAGGAATACCTTGATAAGCTCTTATTTTACAATCAATGTAAAATTTAAAATGGTTATTTATTAACAAATATAATGGGAAAAAAGTGACAATGCTGACATATTTGCTGATTTTCTTATACAAAAGGCGAACTAAAGTGATGTAACCAGTTGTTATATTTTAATATCATAATCCATTCCATGATTCGATATAAAACTGAAGATCATAAATGTTTCACAGGCACAAAATTAATAGATGATTTTATAGATTTAAGTTAATGATATTATTAATAGTATTTTACTGATAACTTCAGGAATAGGAAATGGACTTGGACATGATAGTCTCTTCAGTTATGGATGATGGAGAAAATGAACCTGAGCAGATTTTGTTAGGTGCAGGACGTGGATCAGAGTTGGAAAAAAGGGTTCCTCGTCTGCCTCACGTGGCCATGCTACATAGGATTGATGCATTGGAGGTTAGTTTTGCTTCTTGCACTTGTAAAATGCTATCCTCTTTGTTACAGTACCTATTTTAGCTAACCCTAAGCCACAGGGTCTTGTCAGATTGAGACCTAGTTTGTTTCTTCTCTAGCTAAGGAAACTTTTATTGGTTTTAGATATTTATATTGGCTTCCTTTATTTCTCCTTTTTTCTGAATTTGGTTTAACACCATTTTCAACACATTATAGGTTATATATGGCATCTCCAGTTTTATTGATGGTTGAAGACCTCAAAATGAATCTGAGTAGAACCACTGTTCATTCTGCAAGTAACTGGCAAACTTTCTCACATAAAGTTTTTTGGAGTGAGCGGGACTCAAACCTGCAACCTTAATGGTGGAAGGTAAGTGATATTGAGCAAGGCCTCAGAACACTCAGCCACAAAGGACCCTTGTTAAAGAAATAAAAGTCGCATCTATAAAAGGTTCTTAAAAGTCAGAAAAGACCTTTATTTCCAGAAGTTCTTGCATTTGATTTCATTTGACATACATTCATATTGAAAATCAAAAACTACATGTAGTAAAACGACACCAGAAAATTATAAATGATGGAAGATTTCCAGTATTGATCAAAAATAAATAATGTTAACATAGTTTTGTAAAAAAGAATAAACATAAGTATAGTATAATTTTGGAATTTGCATTGTATAATGTTACCACCAGATAAATTGATTAAAATATTGTGCATTATGAATAACAAATTAATACTATAGAATGCAATTTTGAATTGTAAGCCATACACAGTGGTTGTAAGTACCGAATGCATATTCAGAAATCTTGTGTGTATATATATATATATATATATATATATATATATATATACATGTATGTATGGGTACAGGTAAATGTTATTTGATTTGAAATGAGTCATCACAATCTAATATTAATTTGACAAATGGTTGTAATGTGTTTAAAGTATGCAGTGCTCACTTTAATACATCTCTTTTCAGCTAAGTATTTTGTATGCAATGCTCACTCAAATAAATCTGTTTTGTTAAAAAATTGCATACAGTATATACATATATATATATATATATATATATATATATACATGAAAAATTAAACATCTCCCAGAGTGACTAAGAAAATTACATATATGAATAACTAGTGTTCATTTTATTTCATTATCTATGCAAAATTCTTAAGTTTAGGAAAATAATCATTAGTTTAATGAATATTATGCATGTCTTAGTCTTAAAGTATAACTAGAATAAAAATATCATTTAATCACATAAATTCTGTGTTCGTTAATAACCAGGAGGCAACACCTGGGAAGAGAGGGAGGGGCAGGGCAAGGCTACTGAAGAACAGGGTCAGTACAGACAAAGAACAGCAGCCGGGCAAAAGAAAGGTAGGGGCCTACAGATATTAATTCAGATTTCACAAGTAATGTGTCTGTACAACAGATGTTAAAGTAACAGAGATATATTAAGAATCATGTGATCCCATCTAATTTAAACTATAATGAAATTGCTAAAGATAAAAAATTTATTAGCTTGGGTTCAAAACCATTTGTCTGTAAATAACAATAATCTTCGCTTTTGAATTTCTATTTTTAGCTCTACTGGCCAAAGGCCAGAAGTGCTTATGCGATGGCGCGTTGTCTGTCATCCGTCGTCTGCCGTCTGTCGTCTGTTAGCAGCACTTTCTCTGAAACCACTAGGCCAATTAAACTGAAACTTCACATGGGTGTTTCTATTGCATTGGAGACTATACAGAAGATTTTTTTTTCGATCTGAAATTCAAGATGGCTGCCATTACTAAAAATAGTCCAAAACTTAAAAAATCTTCTTCTCATTAACGGCCCAACAGATTTTCAAAATGTTTATGTAGTTATGATGACCAGCTATAGTTTTGTTAGATTTGTTCAAATGGTGTCCCTAGGGTTAAATATGACCCCGCCCCAAGGGTTCAATTAGGGGACACATGTCATAATATTTTTTTATATTTTTTTTTTAAAATGGAAATGATTTTGCCTATATTTTCACAGAAGCATGTTTGGTGAAGGAGGTTCAGATTTGTAAAAATGACTGGGTTCCACTGTCTTAAGGGGTCAGGAGGGGCCCCAAAAAGATACAAATTGGGAATTACTAAATTCGTTTTCTTAAGAACCGGTATGTCAAATTTGTTCATATTTTGCATAAATTATCCCTATGTGTAGGGGTTTGATTGCAGATAAGAATTTAGGGGCTAAAATTTATAGCGGCCTGTAAGGGGACTTAGAATTTTACATAGGGATACTATGGGAAAACAGAAAATTCTCTTTTTCTTTCATCTGTTCTGAAACCACTAGGCCAGTTTAACTGAAACTTCACATGGGTGTTTCTATTGCATAGGAGATTATACCGAAGATTTTTTTTTTTCGATCTGAAATTCAAGATGGCCACCGTTACTAAAAATAGTCCAAAACTTAAAAAATCTTCTTCTCATGAATGGCCCAACAGATTTTCAAAATGTTTATGTAGTAATAATGAACAACTATAGTTCTGTTAGATTTGTTCAAATGGTGTCCCTAGGGTTAAAAATGACCCTGCCTCGAGAGTTCAATTAGGGGACCCATGTCAATATAATATAATAATTTTTTTTATTTTTTTTTAAATGGAAATGATTTTGCCTATATTTTCACTAAAGCATTGTTAGGTGAAGGAGGTTCAGATTTGTAAAAATGACTGGGTTCCTATGTCTTAAGGGGTCAGGAGGGGCCCGAAAAGGGTACAAGTTGGGAATTAGTAAAATTGATTTCTTAAGAACCGGTATGTCAGATTTGTACATATTTGATATAAATTATCCCTAAGTGTAGGGGTTTGATTGTAGATAAGAATTTAGGGGCTAAAATATATAGGGGCCCTGTAAGGGGACTCAGAATTTTACATAGGGATACTGTGGGAAAACAGAAAATTCTTTTCTTTTTTTTCATTTATTTTGAAACCACTATGCCAATTAAACTGAAACTTCACATGGATGTTTCTATTGCATACGAGACTATACAAAAGATTTATTTTTTCTATCTAAAATTCAAGATGGCCAATGTTTCTATTGCATAGTAGAATTTCAAAAAGTGCTATGGTCACTACTATGAGTCAGTAGAGCGTCCTTAGGCCCTCTTGGGCCTCTTGTTTGAATAAATTTCATAAGTTTTCTTTTTGCACTGTGGCCAAATAAAGGCTGTTTTTCTATATTGCATTATTACACTTTGATTGTTTTTGCACTGAACATTACAATTGTGGCTGACAGAACAATGGAACTTGTATATAACTCATTACGATGTGGTCGTTTTTACACAAAACTAACTAGTTGAACAATGGAACTTGTATATAACTCATTACGATGTGGTCATTTTTACACAAAACTAACTAGTTGAACAGAATACACCATAAAATCATGATCAACTACATGCTTTTCTTAGATTTAACTCGTTTTAAATAAATAGTTAAGTATGTTGACGACTTAGAAGCCTGCTGGCTACAAAAACGTAACAATGAGGGTACAAGTACAGATAAGGTTGCAGTTGTGCATCCATAGTATATACTTGTATTGCTGTTTTATTATATAGAGATGAGTATCATGATAAATGGGTTAAAAGACTTGTTTGAAGTGCACCCATGAGTCTGGTGGGTACTTTGACAAGATCAGATTTGGTCGGTTAAACCTTATGCAAAAATGTGTCATTTATCATACACATCTCTATATCACCCTTACTTGAACTGTGCAATGATGCATTGGGTTTGAAACTGAATTTCATGTACATGTAGATTAGGCCGGTCCGGGTAGTCATTACATGCATATATTCTAGTGCCGTTGCTACATAACCATACTCAATATAGATATGAAATTTGGTCATTGCACAGAGGAAATACTACTTTTTATGACAATATAATCTTTATTCATGTGCCTATCAAATGTTGAAAATATTACAAATGTCATTGCATTTTTTTAACACAAGTCTTACGCCAAACTGTATAAAATATTGGTTAAACTATATACGTATGCAGTCAAATAGATGTCATAAATAGAGGATCTTACATGAGTGCTTATTTATTATTGAATTTATTAAATGAGTTAGGAAAAAATATATTATGCAAGGCTTCACCCATCATTATATAATTTTTCCTAATGAGTTTAATAAATTCAATTATAAACCAGCATGAATGTAAGATTTGTTTAATCACATAATTCAGGAAAATATTACATTTACCATTTATTTAACAAATCACCTCTTTAAGGAACGAAAAACAAATCTGACATATTTGTATCCGTGAATCCTCATATGACGTAACGTCTCAAATTTTTGCACTCGCAAAAAACACATGCATTTTTCATTTTCCACTGGCATTTTGAGAGTTTGCAAGTGTTAAATTCGAGCCCTGTATTACACTAGGTTAATATTTAAAATTTTGTCATGGGTTTATTACACTCCTGCACCATAAATTATGTGATAAAAAGTTGCAATATGCTTAAAGCTAAAGATGAAGCAGGAAAAATAAATTTGGCTAACATTCTTAAAAATCTTTTGTTTTCTTGTGTTTTTTGCTACACTTGGCTAGTACAAGATGTAGGAAATGATATAACTTTATGAATTTATTTACCCAAAGATTAAAAATATAGAAGTTGTGAAATTAGAAGATGCCTGTTAATATCTATATATTCTATATACTTGTAGTGTGGGCTGGTGGCTTATATTATTGAATAAAGTTTTGTTACTTTGTACAGGATAATTGAAAAAAAATATTTGTATAATACAACAACCAGTAGCTTGTGCCTGATTTATTAACTGCATATGTAGTGTAGTAGTGCATTGACATTACCTTTCTTTGCCAGGTTCAGGCTGTTGCCCCACAAGTGCAAGAACCAGCTTCTTTTCCTCAACCCAACTACAGGGAACCAGAAAGATTATATAATGGACAGTGGCTCGAAAATGATTTCCCAAATTTGGCTGCTTCAGGTCAGTGATTTCTTCTCACTTCAACTTGGATGTATCTCCTGCCATCAGACATCATCATTTCATATAGATAAATTATCAATTATATAGTTAACTCAGTCTGAATGAATATTCTAGTGAACAGTTCAAGTCTATTATATTGGGTAAATAACATTTGAATACGCCTATATTTGTATACAACTGCATTTGTATATTCCTATATTTGTACACACCTGTATTTGCATATGCCTGTATTTGTATATACCTGTATTTGTATATGCCTATATTTGCATACACTTGTTTTTGTATACACCTGTATTGTATATGCCTATATTTGTATACACCTGTATTTGTATATGCCAATATTTGCATACACTTGTTTTTGTATATGCCTGTATTTGTATACACCTGTATTTGTATATGCCAATATTTGCATACACTTGTTTTTGTATATGTCTGTATTTGTATACACCTGTATTTGTATATGCCTATATTTGTATCGTCTGTATTTGTATACACCTGTATTTGTATACACCTCTGTTTGTAAACACCTGTATTTGTATATACCTATATTTGTATACACCTGTTTTTGTATACACCTGTATTTGTATTGTACACTTAAAAAGCAAAATGATGTGTGAATATAATTGATTGTATACATGTATTTCTTATGGCCCAGCCTTAAAATGAGAATGTGGTATAGATTTACACTTGTCTGTCCATGAGTACATATATTTTTGGTCTCTGCAACACTTTTCAATTTTAAAGGCATTGCTTACAGCCTTTTTACTGAAATGGTGATTCTAATATTAGAGTTCATGTATCCACAACTTCTTCCACAGTTTTTACAAGCATTATTACAGGCCGCTACTGACAAAAAGTGATTTATTAGAGTTAATGTCTCCGTCTAAAGCCTATTTACATAAATGGTGAGTCATTAGAGTTCATGTCTCCACAACTTCCCCCAGAGTTTTTTAAAAGGCATTGCCTACAGACTGTTTACAAAAATGGTGAGTAATATTAGTTACAAAACAAGCTGCATGAAAACCAATTTTACTAGTCGGGTTTCACCAGATGGGACTATAGGCTTACCCTCCGTTCAGCATCTGGCCAACCATAAATATAACTAAAAATGATTCCAAGATAGGTTTGTGAAACTTAGCATTTGAATAGTGGTCAATGTATGTTATTATAATGATATAATGTAGGTTACTTTATTTTGTCAGACAGACAAAAATTGTGGTAAACCCAATAGGGGCTTGCAATGTTCTTTGCAGTAGAATGTTCCAAAGGAACTTGTGATATGTTTAATGTAAATTTATGTTCTTCAACATTTTTTGCAAAATACCTTTAATATCATTATAAAGTATAATTATATAGTGTCTAAATGATGTTATATCATTGTTGTTAATGAGTGATGTAGTGACAGCATCTATCCCACTAAAATTGTCAAGGGCTTAGCTTCCTATAGGCACTGTAGGCAAGTCCCTACACTTTTTTCTAAATGTCAAAAAAGCAATAAAAAGCAGACCCCTAGCAGGGTAAACTATATAAACTAATGTAACATGTGATGTATGAAAAAAAGTAGCCACATGAAACCAAGAGACAGAATGCTACTTCATTTTTCCCTTTATTAAAGTGAACAAAGCATAAAACATTACATTTATAATCAATTTATTTGGTTATAAAACAGTGAATTCAAGGTTAATATTAAGGATAACCAGGCCTCTAAAAACATACGAAATATATGCCAAAATGCACTTACGAGAGTCTAGCTGAATTTTTTTTTGGCCGAGCAAGCCCCCGGACCCCCTACAACTGTGCCTACACAAGGTTTTCAGCCAAGCTATGCCCCTGATTGTTTGCCATAAGTCGTCTGAAGACACCCTGGTTAAACTTTTGTGTTTAGTTGTGTTTAAGTTTTGGTGTTTGCTGCCAATCTCAATCTTATTGGTGGTGAGTTTATATCCCGTAGGCAAGCTTTGTTGTCTTCTGACAACTCTTGTTCACATTTCTTTTACATTTCAACAGTCTGATTTTATTATGCAAGTATTACTTATCTCTTTGGCTACTGTATTTTTCCCTTTTTCTTACCCTTTTTGTAATAGAAACTGGGTATACTTGTTATAAAGATGTTATTTATAATATATAGTTCTGTACAATGCTGAATATAATAGGAATTGTGCCCTTATCAGCTTGTTGAAAATATTTTTCAGTTGTATTCTCTTTCAAAAAAAAATACCCATATTGTACAGAACAATATCTGATAACTTAATACTATTGGAGCCAGTATTTACAAGGTCAAAATTATCCTATATATTTTGCTAGTTGTATTGCAATAGTCAGAAATTTTCTCAATAAAAAGCACTGTGCCAGTGTTTGTCATATTATAAAAATACTGTTACAATGCTAGTAATGTGTGTCTCTATATTTGACAGGTACTGGCAAAGACATGTCGAACATATCAAACAATGCTTCATCCAACACGAACTCCAGAGTTGAGAAACCTGCAGGCCAACTGACATGCAAATTCATTGAAGAGTCTGAAACTGAGCTAACTAGCATGTTATGTAATTCTGCTGTAGATCCATTACCGTTGCATCAGACCGATGATGGTTTCTGTAATAACACCCTAGACACTGCCACAGATCAGCAAAACCATAACATGGATAGTGTACAAAGTTTTACTGAGGGCTGTGATGTTGGCTTAAATGAGTTCAATAAACCAATTCATATTGTCAAACCAAAGAAAAGTGTCAATAAATTCAATTTTGCAGCAGCAAACCAAAGTCTTCTTAATGACTTTCGATCAATTCAAGACACATCATTACTGAAACCAACTAAGGTTGGAACATTAACAATGGCTAATTTGGCAAAACACTCAATGGAAACTGAAAAAAAATTCAAAAGATATTCTGTCCATGTCACAGACAACAGTTTAACTGAAAATAGTGATGCACCAATGTATCAACAGTTTGCTGTGACACATGAAGATATTTACAAATCAAAACATTCAAAGGTGCCAACCCAGGTGAAACAGTTAATGAAAGCAATGGATAACTACATAGCAAGCCCATCTTGTGATAAATTGAATGGGCATAAAAAAGAAAACTCAAGTGAAATGCACACTTTTTCGCCAACTGTCAGCAATAATGAAGAAATGATTAATCATGATGCTGATAAATTTCATGACGTAACAACAAATGAAAATTCTGGAATGAAGCTGGTTCCTAAAGATGATGTAGATGGAGAGTGTTTTAACAAAAAAGATGACAGTGGAGATGCAGGTAGTGAAATTTCTAATGTCTCCTGTGTTTCTAACATGACAGACAGGAGTGATGTTAATAATACAGATTTCTCTGAAGATCAGAACAACAGTTGCTATTACGATGATATTAACAAAGATAATGTTAGCATGAAGAATGAATGTGATAGAATTGTTAATGGTTCAGTTGAAGTAAATACACTTGAAGCAGATATTCCTGTCGATGAGATTGAGATTCCAGAAATTGAAGATTCTGATGAGCATAGCAGAAAAAAAGATGCCCTTATAAAAGAATCGTCAGAGGAAAACATAGACTTGATAGTCACAAAGAAAGTATCTAATATATCATTGAATGATAGTGTTAGTAAACTGGATGAGTTTGATTTCAATTCTACATCTGAAAGACAAACTGTGGATAGTGATCAAAGGAAAGTATCAGATGTTCGACGAAAGAATGAAGACAGTATTGAAGATTTCACGACAGTGAAATGCAAGAAAAAGAGGAAAAAGTCAAACTCGCCTGAAATCAATTCTGTTGATTGTGTTACTGACAACACTGTATGGCGAGTTTATGGCAAAAATGTAATACAAGTAAGTTGACTTCTTACCAGAAACATCTTTAGTTTAATAGTACAACTTTAAAAGTTAAATTGTTAATCCGTTAGATCAGGTCGAATACTTTATAAATAATGTTACCTGCAGGAGAAGTTAATTAAATAGTACAAAGAAACGATGGTTGCTGACCTGCTGATGGGTATTTAACATTCAAGTGTGTAGCTTGAGCTATCATAGCATAATTTCAAATTATTTGTGTTTTAACAAAATAAGTTTCTTCAAAGTGCTATTTGATTAATAGATAGAAAATTAGTTAAAACCTACATATATTAAGTTGCAGCATTCATAAAGTTAAAAATTGATGCAACATGACAATTGATGTGGGGAAACACTTGGAAATAAACGGCATTCATTACCATTTTCATTGAACTCACAGATTTAAAGGCCTAACCCCTCTAACTGAAACATTGATATAGTCTAGCAACTGAAACATTCATGTAGTCTAGCAAATGAAACATTAAGGTAGTCTAGCACCATAAACATTAATGTAGTAGATGCAACTGAAACATTCATGTAGTCTAGTAAATGAAACATTAATGTAGTCTAGCGACATTAACATTAATGTAGTCAAGCAACAGAAACTTTCATGTAGTCTAGCAACTGAAACATTAATGTAGTCTAGCATCAGAAACATTCATGTAGTCTAACAACAGAAACCTTCATGTAGTCCAGCAACAGAAACATTCATGTAGTCTTACAACATAAATATTCATGTAGTCCAGCCACAGAAACATTAATGTATTCCAGCAACAGAAACATTAATGTAATCTGGCAGTACAAACATTAATGTAGTCTAACAACAGAAACATTAATGTAGACAAGCAACAGAAACATTAATGTAGTTTAGCAACAGAAACATGCATGTAGTTTAGCAACAGAAACCTTCATGTGGTCCAGCCACAGAAACATTAATATAGTCTTGCAACAGAAACATTAATGTAGTCTAACAACATAAACATTCATGTAGTCCAGCCACAGAAACATTAATGTGTTCTAGCAACAGAGACATTAATGTGGCTTAGCAATAGAAATGTTCATGTAATTTAGCAACAGAAACATAATTGTAGTCTAGCAACAGATTCATTAATGTAGTATAGCAACAGAAATATTCATGTAGTCAAGCAACAGAAACCTTCATGTAGTGTAGCAACAGAAACATTAATGTAGTCTTGCAACAGAAACATTCATGTAGTCTAACAACATAAACATTCATGTAGTCAAGCCACAGAAACATTAATGTAGTCCAGCAACATAAACATTATTGTAGCTTAACAACAGAAACATTAATTTAGTCTAGCAACAGAGACATTAATGTGACTTACTAATAGAACTGTTCATGTAATTTAGCAACAGAAACATAATTGTAGTCTAGCAACAGAAACATTAATGTAGTCAAGCAACAGATACACCAATGTAGTATAGCAACAGAAATATGCATGTAGTCTAGCAACAGAAACATTCATGTAGACTAGCAACAGAAACATTGAGGTAGTCTAGTACCATAAACATAAATGTAGTCAAACAACTGAAACATTCATGTAGTCTAGCAAATGAAACATTAATGTAATCTAGCAACAGAAACATTAATGTAGTCTAGCAACAGAAACATTCATGTAGTCTAGCAACTGAAACATTAATGTAGTCTTGCATCAGAAACATTCATGTAGTCTAGCACCAGAAACATTCATGTAGTCCAGCAACAGAAACATTAATGTATTCTAGCAACAAAAACATTAATGTAATCTGGCAGCAGAAACATTAATGTATTCTAGCAACAGAAACCTTCATGTAGTCAAGCAACAGAAACATTAATGTAGTCTTACAACATAAACATTCATGTAGTCCAGCCACAGAAACATTAATGTAGTCCAGCAACATAAACATTATTGTAGCTTAACAACAGAAACATTGATGTATTCTAGCAACAGAGACATTAATGTGGCTTAGCAATAGAAATGTTCATGTAATTTAGCAACAGAAACATAATTGTAGTCTAGCAACAGATACATTAATGTAGTATAGCAACAGAAATATTCATGTAGTCTAGCAACAGAAACTTTCATGTAGTGTAGCAACAGAAACATTAATGTAGTCTAGCAACAGAAACATTCATGCAGTCTAGTCACAGAAACATTTATGTAGTCTAACAACATAAACATTCATGTAGTCCAGCCACAGAAACATTAATGTAGTCCAGAAACATAAACATTATTGTAGCTTAACAACAGAAACATTAATGTAGTTTAGCAACAGAGACATTAATGTGGCTTAGCAATAGAAATGGTCATGCAATTTAGCAACAGAAATAAAATTGTAGTCTAGCAACAGAAACATTAATGTAGTCAAGCAACAGATACATAAATTTAGTATAGCAACAGAAATATTCATGTAGTCTAGCAACAGAAACATTCATGTAGTCTAGCAACAGAAACATTAATTTAGTCTAGCAACAGAAACATTCATGTAGTCTAGCAACATAAACATTAATGTAGTCTAGCAACATAAACATTCATGTAGTCCAGCCACAGAAACATTAATGTAGTCCAACAACACAAACATAATTGTAGCTTAATAAAATAAACATTAATGTAGTCTAGCACCAGAGACATTTATGTGGCTGAGCAACAAAAATGTTCATGTAATCTAGCAACAGAAACATTAATGTAATCTAGCAACAGAAACATAAATGTAGTTAAACAACAGAAACATTCTTGTAGTCTTATAACAGAAACATTAATGTAGCTTAGCAATAGAAGCATTCATGTTGTGTATAAACAGAAACATTAATGTAGTCTAGCAACATAAACATTAATATATATAGTCTAGCAACAGAAACATAAATGAAGCTTAGCAACAGAAACTTTCATGTAGTCTATCAAATGAAATATCATATTATCTAGCAACAGAAACATAAATGTAGTCTAGCAACAGAAACATTAATATAGTACAGCAACTGAAACATTAATGTATTTTAGTAACATAAACATTATTGTAGCTTAACAACAGAAACATTAATGTAGTCTAGCAACAGAGACATTAATGTGGCTAAGCAATAGAAATGTTCATGTAAATTAGCAACAGAAACATAATTGTAGTCTAGCAGCAGAAACATTAATGTAGTATAGCAACAGAAATATTCATGTAGTATAGCAACAGAAACATTCATGTAGTCTAGCAACAGAAACATTCATGTAGTCTAGCAACTGATGCATTAATGTAGTCTAGCAGCAGAAAATCCATGTAATCTAGTAAATTGAACATTAATGTAGTCCAGCAACAGAAACATTAATGTAGTCAAGCAACAGAAACATTCATGAAGTCTTGTAACTAAAAAACATTAATGTAGTCTAGCAACAGAAACATTAATGTAGTCAAGCAACAGAAACATTAATGTAGTCAAGCAACAGAAACATTCATGAAGTCTTGTAACTAAAAAACATTAATGTAGTCTAGCAACAGAAACTTTTATGTAGTCCAGAAACAGAAACATTAATGTAGTCCAGCAACAGAAACATTACTGTAGTAAAGCAACAGCAACATTAAAATAGTCTAGCAACATAACTATTAATGTAGTCTAGCAAAAAAAACATAAATGTGTCTAGTAACAGAAACATAAATGTAGTTTAGCAACAGAAACATTAATGTAGTCAAGCAACAGAAACATTAATGTAGTCTAGCAACAGAACTATTAATGTAGTCTAGCAACAGAAACATAAATGTTGTTAGCAACAAAAACATAAATTTTTGTAGTTTAGCAACAGAAACATTAATGTAGTCCAGCATCAGAAACATTAATGTAGTCAAGCAACCAAGCGATCATATAGTCTAGTGACAGAACCATTAATGTAGTCTAGCAACAGAAACATAAATGTAGTCTAGCAACAGAAACATTAATGTGGTCCAACAACAGAATGAAAGGTTAGCATTGTTTTCACTTGCTCAGGATTTATTAAAGAAATCAATTGAAGGTGGAAACAAAGTTTAACATTTAGATGTTTTATTTTACCAGGTTGATGGATTACCTACAAGGTGTGATGTGTCTGATCTACATGGAATGGTCTGTGGTTTTGGTACAGTGTTAGACTACCAGGTCAGACAAGTGGATGGTGGCTCCACTGTTAGGTTTAAGTATGTACTTTTTTATCTGAATTATATGTCATGCAAGTTAAAACTGTAATGCTCGTTAAGATTTGCTTTTTCTGATTTGATTGACTTTTAAAAAGAGATGGTTAAAAAGAGATTTCTGTTGATAGTTATTGTTCAAATATCTTTTCATAAGCTTTTATGAATATTTTAAATTTATTAATACTGTTGCACATGACCTGTTGTTCTCTATTTGAACTATGCATGTAGAAGAATCATTAAGCTTTGATAATGGTGTGAAACTGTGACATGAAATTCAAACTAATCAGTATTATTTTGACTGTAAATACCAGTTTCAATACTTGCAGGACTACTTATATTAGAAAGTGAATAATAGATGAGCATTCTGTTCAGTGTTTTAAAAGTACATTACTTACAACATTCTGTTCAGTAAATGATGAAAAAATTATTGAATCACAAAGACAAGATCTCACACGTAGATTGAATCACAAAGATGAAGATCCCACTCATAGATTGAATCACAAAGAAGAAGATCCCACGCATAGATTGAATCACAAAGACGAAGATCCCACTCATAGATTGAATCACTAAGACTAAGATCCCACTCATAGATTGAATCACAAAGACGAAGATCCCACTCATAGATCGAATCACAAAGACGAAGATCCCGAAATCCCACGCATAGATTGAATCACAAAGACGAAGATCCCACTCATAGATTGAATCACAAAGACGAAGATCCCACTCGTAGATTGAATCACAAAGAAGAAGATCCCACGCTTAGATTGAATCACAAAGAAAAAGATCACACACGTAGATTGAATCACAAAGAAGAAGATCCCACTCGTAGATTGAATCACATACAAAGATCCCACTCGTAGATTGAATCACAAAGACAAAGATCCCACTCGTAGATTGAATCACAAAGACAAAGATCCCACTCATAGATTGAATCACAAAGAAGAAGATCCCACGCATAGATTGAATCACAAAGACAAAGATCCCACACATAGATTGAATCACAAAGACAGAGATCCCACACATAGATTGAATCACAAAGACAAAGATCCCATGCGTAGATTGAATCACAAAGACAAAGATCCCACACATAGATTGAATCACAAAGACAAAGATCCCATGCGTATATTGATTCCGTCCTTGTAGTTAATCATATATATGAAAAATTTGATAACACTGATTGGCATTTTCCATTTTTTATTCATAAATATTTCGGTATAGCCCAATACTGGCCAATGAGTGATTTAATCTCAGGCTGCGACTTAGTATTTGGTCATCAATATTAAAGAATTTTGCACTACAGAGACAAAATACAAGTTATTGAATAGAATATTCATAATATATGATGTTTGATATAGATGTTAAGTTTTACTGCTAAGATCGAAAAAATATCTGCAATATAGGTGAGACCTCTTTAAAAAATTAATGAATATAGATTTTGAGGAGAATACAAAATGGTTATAAAAATTATGATGTATTCCAGACTCACTCTCCTTACAGCAAACTAACTTAAAGAACCTTGATACCTAAAACTTCTGAGTTTCAGTCTGTTTCATCTAAAGCTTAGTATGTCAACATATATATATATATAAGCCAGAGCAATTCCATTATTGCCATTACAAATATAGCATCCACATTTTAACCACAAATATTAACATGATAAGATATGGTAAAATATGCATATAAAGGATTCATACCCCTAGGTAAGTATTCCTGCAGAAGTAGACAGTGGTCCTGTTTATAACAAGATACCAGAAAGGTTTGAGAAAGAAGTAAAACATTTTAAATAAGAACTGTCATCATTTGAGTTTAATTTGCAGATGTTGTGGATAAAAATGTGATGTTGTTTTAATAATTATTTTTTCGTTATATTAAGGTATATACAAACTTTATATATCATGTTTTTGTAGACTGTGTAGTGAAGATGCTTGTGAGTTTGCTGTAACGTGTTTACATGACACAGACTGTTTGTTTCCAGGTAATAGTATTACAAAATAAATTCATTCAGTTTATATTATTTATTTTACCTGGTTTGTCTTCTGATGCTGACAAGAAAGTCCAAATAGTGACTCAGATTCACAATAAATCAGATTTTAAATATTTTTAAATAGTTTATTAGATGAAGATCAAAATTAGAACAATTCATTATGTAATATGTGTATATTCAACAATGAGTTCTTTCATTTGTATGTCATTTTGTATTTATTGCACAAACTAAAAGTTTCACTGTTGAAGTGTGGACCTGTGGTAGGGTAATTCGCTTAGATTATTCTATGGTCTCCCTCCACCAATGAAACTGAACTGTTTACTTTATTGCTATATATTTGTATTGCAACAACCTTAATTAAACTGTGCACTTCTTGCGGCAGAATGAGGGTTCTTCTCAGATTCATTGTGTGGTCTCCCTCCACCAATAAAACTGAACTGTTTACTATATTGCCATATATTTGTATTGCAACAACCTTAATTAAACTGTGCACTTCTTGCGGCAGAATGAGGGTTCTTCTCAGATTCATTGTGTGGTCTCCTTCCACCAATAAAACTGAACTGTTAACTATATTGCCATATATTTGTATTGGAACAACCTTAATTAAACTGTGCACTTCTTGCGGCAGAATGAGGGTTCTTCTCAGATTCATTGTGTGGTCTCCTTCCACCAATAAAACTGAACTGTTAACTATATTGCCATATATTTGTATTGCAACAACCTTAATTAAACTGTGCACTTCTTGCGGCAGAATGAGGGCTCTTCTCAGATTCATTGTGTGGTCTCCTTCCACCAATAAAACTGAACTGTTTACTATATTGCCATATATTTGTATTGCAACAACCTTAATTAAACTGTGCACTTCTTGCGGCAGAATGAGGGTTCTTCTCAGATTCATTGTGTGGTCTCCTTCCACCAATAAAACTGAACTGTTTACTATATTGCCATATATTTGTATTGCAACAACCTTAATTAAACTGTGCACTTCTTGCGGCAGAATGAGGGTTCTTCTCAGATTCATTGTGTGGTCTCCTTCCACCAATAAAACTGAACTGTTTACTATATTGCCATATATTTGTATTGCAACAACCTTAATTAAACTGTGCACTTCTTGCGGCAGAATGAGGGTTCTTCTCAGATTCATTGTGTGGTCTCCTTCCACCAATAAAACTGAACTGTTTACTATATTGCCATATATTTGTATTGCAACAACCTTAATTAAACTGTGCACTTCTTGCGGCAGAATGAGGGTTCTTCTCAGATTCATTGTGTGGTCTCCTTCCACCAATAAAACTGAACTGTTTACTATATTGCCATATATTTGTATTGCAACAACCTTAATTAAACTGTGCACTTCTTGCGGCAGAATGAGGGTTCTTCTCAGATTCATTGTGTGGTCTCCTTCCACCAATAAAACTGAACTGTTTACTATATTGCCATATATTTGTATTGCAACAACCTTAATTAAACTGTGCACTTCTTGCGGCAGAATGAGGGTTCTTCTCAGATTCATTGTGTGGTCTCCTTCCACCAATAAAACTGAACTGTTAACTATATTGCCATATATTTGTATTGCAACAACCTTAATTAAACTGTGCACTTCTTGCGGCAGAATGAGGGTTCTTCTCAGATTCATTGTGTGGTCTCCTTCCACCAATAAAACTGAACTGTTAACTATATTGCCATATATTTGTATTGCAACAACCTTAATTAAACTGTGCACTTCTTGCGGCAGAATGAGGGTTCTTCTCAGATTCATTGTGTGGTCTCCTTCCACCAATAAAACTGAACTGTTTACTATATTGCCATATATTTGTATTGCAACAACCTTAATTAAACTGTGCACTTCTTGCGGCAGAATGAGGGTTCTTCTCAGATTCATTGTGTGGTCTCCTTCCACCAATAAAACTGAACTGTTTACTATATTGCCATATATTTGTATTGCAACAACCTTAATTAAACTGTGCACTTCTTGCGGCAGAATGAGGGTTCTTCTCAGATTCATTGTGTGGTCTCCTTCCACCAATAAAACTGAACTGTTTACTATATTGCCATATATTTGTATTGCAACAACCTTAATTAAACTGTGCACTTCTTGCGGCAGAATGAGGGTTCTTCTCAGATTCATTGTGTGGTCTCCTTCCACCAATAAAACTGAACTGTTTACTATATTGCCATATATTTGTATTGCAACAACCTTAATTAAACTGTGCACTTCTTGCGGCAGAATGAGGGTTCTTCTCAGATTCATTGTGTGGTCTCCTTCCACCAATAAAACTGAACTGTTAACTATATTGCCATTTATTTGTATTGCAACAACCTTAATTAAACTGTGCACTTCTTGCGGCAGAATGAGGGTTCTTCTCAGATTCATTGTGTGGTCTCCTTCCACCAATAAAACTGAACTGTTTACTATATTGCCATATATTTGTATTGCAACAACCTTAATTAAACTGTGCACTTCTTGCGGCAGAATGAGGGTTCTTCTCAGATTCATTGTGTGGTCTCCTTCCACCAATAAAACTGAACTGTTTACTATATTGCCATATATTTGTATTGCAACAACCTTAATTAAACTGTGCACTTCTTGCGGCAGAATGAGGGTTCTTCTCAGATTCATTGTGTGGTCTCCTTCCACCAATAAAACTGAACTGTTTACTATATTGCCATATATTTGTATTGCAACAACCTTAATTAAACTGTGCACTTCTTGCGGCAGAATGAGGGTTCTTCTCAGATTCATTGTGTGGTCTCCTTCCACCAATAAAACTGAACTGTTAACTATATTGCCATATATTTGTATTGGAACAACCTTTATTAAACTGTGGACATGCGTCAGAATGAGGGTTCTTCTCAGATTCGCTCTATTTCTCTACAACCCCATGTTGGAATTTTATGAAACTTGCTAGGATGCATCATTACCAAGTGCAGATGCGCATATTGTCTATGTGTTCCTGTTTGTTGATTTTTCACGGAGTTTTTGCCCTTTGATTGAGTCTGTGACCAAATTATTGTACGCGCTATTTCTCTACAACCCAATGTTGGAATTTTGTAAAACATGCTAGGATGCATCATTAGCAAGTGCAGATGCGCATACTGTCAATGTGTTCAGGTTCAATGTCTTTACAAGGAATTATGGCCCTATGAGTCTGTGACCAAATTCTTGTCTGCACTATTTCTCTACAAACCCATGTTGGAATTTTGTGAAACTTGCTAGGATGCATCATTACCAAGTGCAGATGTGCATATTGTCTTTGTGTTCCTGTTTGATGTTTTTTCACGGAGTTATGGCCCTTTCATTCTGTCTGCGACCAAATTATTGTCCGCGCTATTTCTCTACAACCCCATGTTCAATTTTTTGTGAAACTTACTAGGATGCATTATTACCAAGTGCAGATGCTCATACTGTCTATGTGTTCCGGTTCAATGTTTTTTCACGGAATTATGGCCCTTTGATTGAGTCTGTGACCAAATTCTTGTCTGCGCTATTTCTCTACAACCCCATGTTGGAATTTTGTGAAACTTGCTAGGATGCATCATTTCCAAGTGCAGATGTACATATTGTCTTTGTGTTCCTGTTTGATGTTTTTTCACAGAGTTACGGCCCTTTCATTCTGTCTGCGACCAAATTATTGTCCATGCTATTTCTCTACAACCCCATGTTCAATTTTTTGTGAAACTTGCTAGGATGCATCATTACCAAGTGCAGGTGCTCATACTGTCTATGTGTTCCGGTTCAAGGTTTTTTCACGGAATTATGGCCCTTTGATTGAGTCTGTGACCAAATTCTTGTCTGCGCTATTTCTCTACAACCCCATGTTGGAATTTTATGAAACTTGCTAGGATGCATCATTACCAAGTGCAGATGTGCATATATTGTCTATGTGTTCCCGTTCGTTGTTTTTTTACGGCGTTATGGCCCTTTGATTGAGTCTGTGACCAAATTATTGTCAGTGCTATTTCTCTACAACCCCATGTTCAATTTTTTGTGAAACTTGCTAGGATGAGTCATTACCAAGTGCAGATGCTCATACTGTCTATGTGTTCCGGTTCAATGTTTTTTCACGGAATTATGGCCCTTTGATTGAGTCTGTGACCAAATTCTTGTCTGAGCTATTTCTCTACAACCCCATTTTGGAATTTTGTAAAACTTGCTAGGATGCATCATTACCAAGTGCAGATGTGCATATATTGTCTATGTGTTCCCGTTCGTTGATTTTTCACGGCGTTATGGCCCTTTGATTGAGTCTGTGACCAAATTATTGTCCGCGCTATTTCTCTTCAACCTCGGGTTTGAATTTTTTAAAACTTGCTATGTTTGTGTTCTGGTTCGATGAATTTTCATGGAGTTATGGCCCTTTGATTCAGTCTGTGACCAAATTCTTCTCCACTCTATTTCTCTACAACCTGTGGTTGGAATTTTTTAAACTTGCTAAGATGCATCATAACCAAGTGGAGATGTGCATATTGTCGTCATGATGCTATTTCACTACAACCTCTGGTTTTAATTCTGTAAAACTAGCTCGGATCTGCGCATATTGTCATTTTGTTATGGTTCAATGATTTGCAAATGAGTTCTGTGAAGTGCAGAGCCACATATTGTTCCTGCTATACAGTTTGGTATTTTTCAACCAGTCGGTTTCACTGATATTTTCTTGTTAAATAATGGACTTGCAGCAGAATGAGGGTTCTTCTCAGATTCATAATGTGGTACTACTAGTTTATTGCCATATATTTGTATTGTAAAACTCTGTATTATACTGTGGATTTGTGGAGTAGAATTTCCACTCAGATGTGATCTCCTCCCAACAATAAATCTGGGCTTTTTGCTTTATATTTGTATTGTAAAAACATTTTATTTTTTCACCAATGTCTGATTTATGTTCATGAGGATGTTTAATTCATTAAATTGATATCTTGGAAGATTTTAGATAGTATAAAAAAAACTCTTTTAAGTCTATAAATTCAATACAGCAGAGCTTATGTTGGCAATAATATTGAATGTGTATCGGGTCAGCTTCTATATTGTGTGCTGCATAATTATATTACTAATCAGTATGAATTAAACATCAATTCATTGTTTTGTTGAATATTTTGTTATAATTTAAATAAATATCGATAACAATTCAACTATATTGGAAAGAAGAGTTTCATTTTGGTAACAGCATAAATAAATTGGAAATATATGTTCCTGCATGTGTGTGTGTGTGTGTTAACCTTTCACTCTTTGTTTTAATTATGCAATCAATAAAAGAGTAACATCAAAATTATTGTTTGATATTAAATTTTACTATATGGTCCAAGGAGGATGGAATGATTTGAACTGAATTGAAGAATTATCTGAATATTCATCATAATATATAGAAGTTTCTGTTGTCTCACGGCCAGTAGCCAGTACTGTTACAACACCGTATGTGTGAAGTGATATTTCTCTGTTATCTGTCCTTTTCATGTGTTTTTAATATTTTATTTCATATTTCATTTCAGATTCAAACAGTGTACTAGTGTGTTATAGACTGCAGGTCTAGCTTGCCTCTCCAGAGTGATATTTTCCTGGGAAGATTCTGGGATAAATACTTACTCCATCACCTTGTCCATCAGATTGGAAAACAGATAGAGTGTGTTATTTCATAACCACCATAACCGTCTTCCAGTTTATAATGAAAGAAGTTATATTTCAATTGCTACCTAGTAATTGAAGTTTCTGCTTTTTTTGTCATTGTAAGAATTTTTATCAGGTAGATTGTAGTTCCTGTCCAAATTCCTAGGTCATTAGACATGCTTTGGATTTTATTGATGTCTGCTATTCTACATTATAAACTCTGATCAACACATAGCAGTAACTTACTACGGTGAGATTATAAGAATCTTAATGGATTGGAGGTTTGGGTAGAACATTCTGTCCCAAGGATAACTGTTTTTGGAGGGAACGAGGCTCTGCCGATTTCCTGCAAAAACATCCCAAGGGACGGAATTTTCTGTTCGAACCAAAAAAGTCATGAATGATTCTGTTTCTTGCATACCGAACACATTCATGATTGAATATTTATTTTAACTTAATTTATTATTATGGATTTTACAATGACAGCTTTAAAGACGTTTAATTATATGATTTACATGCATGTCATATATTTTTTATGTTACGTCATCTAGATTGTTTCAATGTCACAACATGATAATTTTATCTCAGCCCTAGAGTGAGACAGAAATATCTAACTCTGGTAAAAATGCACATATCCTTATCCTGTATGCAAGAATGTATTATCTAACTTATCAGGTAATAGTATGTTAAATTATTAATAAAATAAAACGGTGAAAAAAAAAACGGTCAGAATATAATTTATAGTTAACTTAGTCTGTAGTAATGACACTAAACATTCAAACAAACAAATCCATTTTATGATTGAATATCAAACACCAAAATAACTTGCCCACACTGTTATTTATAGACTTTGTTAGTGGTTGGATTTTAAAAAGTGCTGAAATAAATTATGAGTAAAGTCTAGTCAAATGTGTTTTGATTCATTGGGCATGTTTTCAGAAAATATCATTTAAATTCAGACAGAAATAAGCATATTACAATTTTTTGAAATGCACCACCCACAAAGTCAATTCACAATTGTATCAGTAGCTGGTATGTATACACTACTTTGCATTATTTACTTGCACAAACAATGCCACGTGGCCAGTGGGGGGAGCGATAGTTAATCATTCGTCCGGTCAATTGAGTATGTGTGGGATTTGTTTGAAAAAAATCACTTTCACAACCATATATGTTGGATGCATTTGTATCAGAACGTTAACCAAACATTGTCCAAGGATACACGCAGAGATGCTTTGTTTCAATGAGGTTGAATCTCTGCAACTGGTGTACATACATGATACTGGTATAATTGTGAAAATTTACTTAGCTTGCGGTACATTGTAAAAAGTTGGTACATGTTTATTGCTTATGAATTTAAATGAAATTTTTAGAAAATATGCACAATGAATGTGTTCATTAGATTATAAATTCAAATATGAATTTTACAATCTCATGTCACCAAAATATCACCGATTATGAAAGTTGAGGAGTGTATAGTCAGAATCTGGTATTCAGTACAGTCATTTTCCTGCTTCCAAATAGGTTTTAAAATTGTTAAGGTCACACCAAGTTTGTTTGAAAATAATTTGAGTATGTTTGAGATTTATTGTCCATCTGTAACTTTGTCATCCGTGGATGGATTTGAAAAAAACATGGCTCGATGTGTTGTGCATAATACCAAGACATCTCATTCAAAGGTCAAGCTCACACTTTAAGTTTGTTTGATAACATGTTGATATTTTGTGTCCGGCCTGATACTTTGTACCTCAAAGGTAAAGGTTACATTTTAAGTTTGTTTGATAACATGTTGAGATTTCATGTCTGGTCTGATACTTTGTACCTCAAAGATCAAGGTCACACATTAAGTTTGTTTGATATCATGTTGAGATTTCGTGTCCTGCCTGATACTTTGTACTTCATGTCATACATGGATAGATTTCAAAAATACATGGCTCAGTTGATCAATATGAAATGACAATATGTCATATGTAAGACTCGGAGCCCTATCTCAAAGATCAAGGTCACACTTTCAGTTATTTGTTTGAGATTTTGTGTCTGGTCAGTAGGTTTGTCATTCATTTAGGGATTTTAAAATAACTTGGCACAAGGTCACACATAGGCCAAGGTCACAGTGTAAGGTAAACAATACAATATTTAGTATTGAGTGTCTAGTCTTTAACTCTGGCACATGACTCATAAATCATAAATGGCATAAAGGGCTGGCTTGTATGTTGCAGGCATAATAGTTTTTGAACACTTTATGCTTAAAATTTATCAATACTAAAAAGTAAATCAGGAAAACAGTTGTAATAATTTCTTTCATTCATATATGTAGTTTTTAAGAAGGTGATAAAAGATAGTACATGTAGTTGAATGAGGGTGTGTAAATACAACGAAACATAGTAACTACATATCTTACTTTATTTCTTGTATTACAATGCTCAATAAGTTTGTTTTTTTGTAAATGTGGTAAAAGAATCAAAATGTGCCACGAGTTAGTGTTACAATAACAATGTTCAGTGATTCTGAAATGATTTTTTATAATGTTGGATTTAATCAAAACAATGGTGTGTGCATCAAATTTCTGAGACACTTAAAGCCTCAAGTGTTTCCATATTAACAATGTCAACAATAAGATTTAAATATGTGGTTTGCATAGACAATCAAACAGATATAGGCCAGTCATATGTACATATACATATATACAATTAGTTCACTTGTCATGACTTCAGATATTAGTATTATGCACCAGTTATATGTAACCCCTGCCTTCATCAGACTGGGATAGGGTGGACTTTGAATTTTCTCTCATCAGCAGGCAGGTAAAGGCCCTCCTCTGCAGCGACACTTTGCTGATAAAAGCCTTGTTAAAAGCGGTTGCCTCGTTTAGACCTCTTGCTCAGTCAATCTACTGAGTCAATTTTATTAAGATCCATGAAGAAGTGTGAGTAATATCAGATACACAAGATCAAGTAACGGTTATTCAAGGGAGGTAAATGAGACAGTAATGACATGATCTGGCCAGTTCAAAAATGAAAGCAACGCTATAATCATTGCTTTTGTTGGCGCAAAGTAAAATCTCACACTTCCTCGCACTGTGAGAACGTTAATATTGGTAAGAGCAAGCATGGCACTTTAGCCCCACTGTGTTCTGGCCTTTGGTGGGAGCCGAGGTAACAAATAACTGGTGCATCGTTGTAGAATCGATGTAGATATATACGCATGTTGTGTTAATATATTGTCTAGTCTTTATATACATGTACCTCAGTCCCAAAACAGGTATTTAATGTTGTTATCAGTGTTGATGTAGTTTAATATACAATATAAACTGACTGGATTTCTAGTACTTCATTTTGGTTGTAGTTTAAACAGTGTAGAAATTGTGATTAAAACAATCATTGTATACAGGGGTGGCAAAATCAATTGTCTGAGTTGTATATTCTAGGGTTCGGAGAAGTGTATTTTTCAAATCTGATTGTTTGTGGATTTTCAAAGTTTCAGTATTTTTTTCTGTCTTATTTTGCCCTATTTTTAACAATTTCACTTTCATATTACTTTTGATAATCTGGATGTTGTCAAATAAAACAGAAGTCACATAATGCTCAATTGATATGCACATTGCTATAATGTGGTGTCAAAAAATTTAGAATACAGTTTTGTAGAAACAACTATGTAACACATGGAGTGAACTAATCAGACCCGCTGTTGTACGATTTGTGTATACCGAAGCTGTCAATGAAATTTGTTGCGCAAAATCTCAAAATAATTTCCTCTTACCATTGACTAAAACAGACTAAAACCCTGTTTACAACAGTGCGAGACAGTTGTACAGTGCATAGATGGTTGACCCCTTATGTTAGAGATTGTGAATTCAATCTCCGACCCAACCCAATGACCTCTCAAAAACAACACTCATTACTGGTCCTAAACAGGAATCAGACTTAAAAGTGGTACATGTAGCTCAATCTTAGTTTTATAAATTGGATATATTATGCGAGGAAATTTGCCAATTAATTTTAAATTAATAAATGTTTAACTACTTGTTAGGAGCGAGCGTATCAAAGTAGATGCAATAATTACATTAAGTTGCATCTTTAAATTGAATTTATACATGTAAAAGGAAGAAAAGGAGTCTTGAACTGTTCTTTATTTTAAAGTTAATGTGAAATGCCATAGATCTTTTTCATTTTATAGTCAACAAAATGTTAATTTGAGTTTATAATCACAAGTTTTTTATTTTGTTATCTTTTGTATCTTTATATAAATACCATTGTGTTCAAATATTTGCATTGTGTCGTCTAAATCAATTATTATTTTAAGCTCAAATATTGCCAGTTATAATGTTATAACAGTACCATATCATATAACTTGTATATTGAATTTTGTGTTCAACGGATTACATAACTGTTAATTTATAAGAAGAAATCCTAATTTGATGTATCGCTAATAAGCTTTTGTATGATGTTTTGTTTGTCCAGTCTTAATTTTTAGCTCCACTATTCTATGAACTGTTGGGCTTTTGTAACACTCCATTCGCCAACATTGGCATTTCAGATCTCAAACAATCGATGCCCTAGTCACTTTTAATTAGAACACATTACTCCATATCTCAACAGCTTGCTTTGCATTAAACTCCGCATCTCAAAATTTACATGAGTTATGAACCTTTTTTTTACAAAAATTTGCTTTTTTCATTAATATCTACTCAATAATTATTTTTTTAATTTATACATAAGGTTGCTTTATATCACAATGCGTAACATGGGATAGAAATTCAGCTATAGATGTTTTATTTCACATCTGTTCAATCCAAACTATGATGTTCTTTATTCCATTTGCCTATATTATTTTTTATGCTTCTAGCTGACTTATGGACTTGTATTGACTGCTTTGCACTCCTTGTTTTAATTTTAAGTTGTGCCCCATTTAAAAAAGTATTTCCATTAGATGTTTGCTTAGAACAGTAGAAGGCACTGTCCATTTGACTGGGTTTTTTTTATACTCTATTACTATCACATTTTCATACGATATTGACCCAATTTAATATACAATTAACACTTACTATTAAAATTATGAAATTAAATACATTCTTCAGTAAGCATTGAATACTGGTGTTAGAATTTCCAGAAATATATTTACAGTCTGAAGAGTGACCGTGGATTGTCAAAAGTTTGGGTTAGGGTTAGCAGTAGTGTAGTGGAAAGAGTATTACGCCCCCTACCCCCCCACCGACGCCAGAATTTGCAGGATAGATCCCCAGCTTGACCCAATGCCTCTAAAAAAACAACATTCAGTACTGGTTCTAACCAGGAATCGAACTTGAGAGCAGTTCAAATAAGCTTTAAGCTTTCTTCAGGGTTCCCTTACTGTACACTTGGTACATGTTTGAACAATCAACAAATGAAATCCATTCCTTTAGTGGTCAACCAAATATTAAATTGTTATTTTATAGTCTTTTCGGTTGTAAAAAGAGATACATGCATGTAAATAAAAATTGAAAATTTTGTATATCTGCAGATATTATTTCTGCCCCAGATGAACAATTGGTGCTGTTCTAGACCTCTTGTTTTAAACTGTGCTGGCACATTCATTTCTCTGGTATAAATTTACAATATTTGTTAATTATGCTTATATGAACTGTTAAAAAGTCTTTCTGCTAAAGTTCAGTTTAAACAATGGTTTATTCAAAATATGTATATGGTAAACATACAATGTACACCTGTTAAAATGATTCAGAAGAAAGTCCTACTATACTAGCTTGCTGCCTAGTATATGTACATTGTAACAGTTTCCTTAATATTCACTGAAGCAGGAAGCTTGTTTGTAGCAGTATTAAAACTGATTTTAAGCATCATGTATATATTTAATTAGGTTTTTTGCTGAAACTCTGCAGTTCTGCAGGTATCAAGATTCTAGGTTCATTCTGCATATTCATTTGTTGATGTGATTTTTTTAAATCTGTATGTTGTTTTGTTGTTTTTCCTTCCTATTGGCATTGAATAACCTAAATGTGTTCAACAGTTGGTACGCCATAAAACCCCATTTATTCATTAATTAGGTTTAGACTGCTTAATATGTTGGTTAGTTGTTTATACAAGATGTGTTTATTCCATGCCTGTTTGGACTACAACAGTAACTCTATCAAAGCGATAATACACCATCGATATATCTCCCCAGATTAAAACATTTAATTATTAAGTATGATTGCTGGTATGTATAATTAATGGTTGTGTCAGTTTACTACAGCACTATTATCATGTACTATGATACTAGTATAAAAATAAAGACAACATTTTCTGGCTTGCCAGACATCCAGGACATGGCAATGGGGTGATAGAAGATGATGTTTTCCACTGGATAAGAATGTCTGTATTTTAAATGGGGTTAGATATTTTTATCTCGCCCATTGGCTGAAAAAAATTATCGTTCTGTGGAGTTGGATCCATCTATGATATATTTTGATGTCTTAAAAGTGGTCATGGTCAAAATTTAATGATTAATGTAATTAGATTAAAACCAACATTAAGGGTGTTTGGTATGGGAGAAACATAATCATCCATGGCTTTATATAGAGGACTCTGCCAAAACAGTTATATCTCTGGATGGAATTTCTATCCAAACACAAACCCATGTAACATTCTCATACTTTCAACTACTGGGTAAAGATATCCTGGTCATTGGATGTTTGAGATTATAAGAAAGATCATGGGTATTAGTTTGAAATAAGGAATCTTTCATGGGTATTAGTTTTATACAAGGATATTCCAACCCGAGTTTGAGATTATAAGAACTTTCGAGGGTATTAGTTGATACAAGGATATTCCAACCCGAGTTTGAAATTATAAGAACTTTCATGGGTATTAGTTTGATACAAGGATATTCAAACCCAAGTATGAGATTATAAGAATCTTTCATGTATGTTAGTTTGATATAAGGATATTCCAACCTGAGTTTGAGATTATAAGAATTTTCATGGGTATTAGTTTGATATAAGGATATTCCAACCTGAGTTTGATATTGTAAGAATCTTTCATGGGTATTGGATTGAGATAAGGCTATTTCGACCCATGTTTGAGATTATAGGAATCTTTCATTGGTATTAGTTTGATATAAGGATATTCTGACCTGAGTTTGACATTATAAAAATTAGTTTAATATATATAAGGATATTCCGATCTGAGTTTGACATTGTAAGAATCTTTTATGGGTATAAGATTGAGATGAGGCTATTTCGACCCAAGTTTGAGATTATAAGAATCTTTCATGGGTATTTGTATGATATAAGGATTTTCCGACCCGAGTTTGACATTATAAGAATCTTTCATGTGTATTAGATTGATATAAGGATATTCCGACCCAAGTTTGAGAAAATAAGAATCTATCATGGGTATTAGATTGAGATAAGGATATTCCGACTCGAGTTCAAGATTTTTAGAACTTTCATGGGTATAAGTTCGATATAAGGATATTCTGACCAAAGTTTGAGATTATAAGAATCTTTCATGGGTATTAGAATGAGATAAGGATATTCTGACCTGAGTTTGACATTGTTAGAATCTTTTATGGGTATAAGATTGAGATGAGGCTATTTCGACCCAAGCTTAAGATTATAAGAATCTTTCATGGGTATTAGAATGAGATAAGGATATTCCGACCTGACTTTGACATTATAAGAACTTTCATGGGTATTAGATTGAGATAAGGATATTCCAACCCGAGGTTGAGATTTAAAGAATCTTTCATGGGTATTGGATTGAGATAAGGCTATTTCGACCCAAGTTTGAGATTATAAGACTTTTTCATTGGTATTAGTTTGATATAAGGATATTTTGACCTGAGTTTGACATTATAAAAATTAGTTTAATATATATAAGGATATTCCGACCTGAGTTTGACATTGTAAGAATCTTTTATGGGTATAAGATTGAGATGAGGCTATTTCGACCCAAGTTTAAAGATTATAAGAATCTTTCATGGGTATTAGAATGAGATAAGGATATTCCAACCCGAGTTTGACATTATAAGAATCTTTCATGAGTATAAGTATGATATAAGGATATTCCGACCCAAGTTTGAGATTTTAAGAATCTTTCATTGGTATTGGAATGAGATAAGGATATTCTGACCTGAGTTTGAGATTATAAGAATCTTTCATGGGTATTAGTTTGATATAAGGATATTCCAACCTGAGTTTGAGTTATAAGAATTTTCATGGGTATGAGATTGATATAAGGATAATCCGACCTGAGTTTGAGATTTAAAGAATCTTTAATGGGTATTAGTTTGATATTAGGATATTCGACCCAAGTTTGAGATTTAAAGAATCTTTCATGGGTATTAGATTGATATAAGGATATTTCGACCCAAGTTTGAGATTATAAGAATCTTTCATGGGTATTAGAATGAGATAAAGATATTCCGACCTGAGTTTGACATTATAAGAACTTTCATGGGTATTAGAATGAGATAAGGATATTCCAACCCGAGGTTGAGATTTAAAGAATCTTTCATGGGTATTAGTTTGAAATAAGGATACTCCAACCTGAGTATGAGATTATAAGATCTTTTATGGGTATTAGTTTGATATAAGGATACTCTAACCAGAGTATGAGATTATAAGACTTTTTCATTGGTATTAGTTTGATATAAGGCTATTCTGACCTGAGTTTGACATTATAAAAATTAGTTTAATATACATAAGGATATTCCGACCTGAGTTTGACATTGTAAGAATCTTTTATGGGTATAAGATTGAGATGAGGCTATTTAGACCCAAGTTTTAAGATTATAAGAATCTTTCATGGGTATTAGAATGAGATAAGGATATTCCAACCCGAGTTTGACATTATAAGAATCTTTCATGGGTATAAGTATGATATAAGGATATTTCGACCCAAGTTTGAGATTATAAGAATTTTTCATGGGTATTTGAATGAGATAAGGATTTTCCGACCCGAGTTTGACATTATAAGAATCTTTCATGGGTATTAGTTTGATATAAGGATATTCCGACACGAGTTTGAGATTATAAGAATCTTTCATGGGTATTAGTTTGATATAAGGATATTCCGACCCGAGTTTGAGATTATAAGAATCTTTCATGGGTATTAGTTTGATATAAGGATATTCCGACCCGAGTTTAACATTATAAGAATCTTTCATGGGTATTTGTATGATATAAGGATATTCCGACCCAAGTTTGAGATTATAAGAATTTTTCATGGGTATTAGAATGAGATAAGGATTTTTCGACCCGAGTTTGACATTATAAGAATCTTTCATGTGTATTAGATTGATATAAGGATATTCCAACCCAAGTTTGAAATTATAAGAATCTATCATGGGTATTAGATTGAGATAAGGATATTCCGACTCGAGTTCGAGATTTTTAGAACTTTCATGGGTATTAGTTTGATATAATGATATTCTGACCAAAGTTTGAGATTATAAGAATCTTTCATGGGTATTAGAATGAGATAAGGATATTCTGACCTGAGTTTGACATTGTAAGAATCTTTTATGGGTATAAGATTGAGATGTGGCTATTTCGACCCAAGTTTAAGATTATAAGAATCTTTCATGGGTATTAGAATGAGATAAGGATATTCCGACCTGACTTTGACATTATAAGAACTTTCATGGGTATTAGATTGAGATAAGGATATTCCAACCCGAGGTTGAGATTTAAAGAATCTTTCATGGGTATTGGATTGAGATAAGGCTATTTCGACCCAAGTTTGAGATTATAAGACTTTTTCATTTGTATTAGTTTGATATAAGGATATTTTGACCTGAGTTTGATATTATAAAAATTAGTTTAATATATATAAGGATATTCCGACCTGAGTTTGACATTGTAAGAATCTTTGATGGGTATAAGATTGAGATGAGGCTATTTCGACCCAAGTTTTAAGATTATAAGAATCTTTCATGGGTATTAGAATGAGATAAGGATATTCCAACCCGAGTTTGACATTATAAGAATCTTTCATGGGTATAAGTATGATATAAGGATATTCCGACACAAGTTTGAGATTTTAAGAATCTTTCATTGGTATTAGAATGAGATAAGGATATTCTGACCTGAGTTTGAGATTATAAGAATCTTTCATGGGTATTAGTTTGATATAAGGATATTCCAACCCGAGTTTGAGTTATAAGAATTTTCATGGGTATTAGATTGATATAAGGATAATCCAACCTGAGTTTGAGATTTAAAGAATCTTTAATGGGTATTAGTTTGATATTAGGATATTCCGACCCAAGTTTGAGATTTAAAGAATCTTTCATGGGTATTAGATTGATATAAGGATATTTCGACCCAAGTTTGAGCTTATAAGAATCTTTCATGGGTATTAGAATGAGATAAGGATATTCCGACCTGAGTTTGACATTATAAGAACTTTCATGGGTATTAGAATGAGATAAGGATATTCCAACCCGAGGTTGAGATTTAAAGAATCTTTCATGGGTATTAGTTTGAAATAAGGATACTCCAACCTGAGTATGAGATTATAAGATCTTTTATGGGTATTAGTTCGATATAAGGATACTCTAACCAGAGTATGAGATTATAAGAACTTTTATGGGTATTAGTTTGATATAAAGATATTCCAATCTGTGTTTGAGATTTTAAGAATCTTTCATGGGTATTAGTTTGATATAAGGATATTCCAACCCGAGTTTGAGATTATAAGAATCTTTCATGGGTATTAGTTTAATATAAGGATATTAAGACCCGAGATTGACATTATAAGAATCTTTCATGGGTAATAGATTGAGATCAGGATATTCAAATCCGAGTTTGAGATTATAAGAACTTTTATGGGTATTAGTTTGATATAAGGTTATTTCAACCCGAGTTTGAGATTTAAAGAATCTTTCATGGGTATTAGATTGAGATCAAGATATTCAAACCCGAGTTTGAGATTGTTAGAATCTTTCATTGGTATTAAATTGAGATAAAGATATTCCAACCCGAATTTGAGATTATAAGAATTTTTCATTAGTATTAGATTGAGATAAAGATATTCCGACCTGAGTTTGAGATTATAAGAATTTTTCATGGGTTTAAGATTGAGATAGAGATGTTCCAACCAGAATTGTTTCTATCTTCTTTGTAGCCACTTCACTTAATGATGTGAAACTTCAGAACTTTAAGATTATTATTCAACAAGCTGCAGTATGCAAGATCTTTACCTCTACCTGCAGTATTGACAGAAATAAATTTTGGCAAGTGTTCACCATTTTACACTACTCATAACAACACAAACTTCCAGAAATTCAGGGTCACCTTCATGTGCAGACTGAATGTTTCAGGATTCTATTTTCTGTATTGACAAAGTAATTACACTTGATTTACTAAAACAAAAGATGATGTTAGCAATTCTTTGGCTGTTCTGTAACATTGGAACCACGTCACACAACATGTACAGCGTTAGTTTAAACATATTTTATTGCCAAATAAACACATATTACAATATTTATCATGCATATAATACAATTTAAGGTAAAAGGGTCTGGCTACAAGCATTCAGAATAACTAGACCATCATTTATTGAGATATGGGGCCAAGGTCCTCTAACTCTTACCTCCAAGATTTATTTCCCTTGATGTACTATAGGACAAAAGGAATTCTATTTTTTATTTGTTTATGTAATTTCTTTCCTTCTAGAACTTTATGACCATCATCCAATGAGGTGTGTACCTAGGATTATATCTTCCCTTTATTATGACATGACTTTCTACGCATTTTTGTCTCGCCGTGACGAAGGAGCAAAAGCAAGATTAAGGTGTTGCTTTCCCGTCAATGGCAGCGGCGTCAAACATTTATATTTAGCTCCAACGTTAAGTTTTCGTTTTTACACTATTTCTCAACAAGTACAAGTGCTAGGACATTCATACTTGGATCATAGTTACAACTAACACCCAGCATCACATTATACACTACAGATGCTGAGATTGACCTACATTGCATGGTCCATTGACTTTGTTTGATGCTGAATTTTGCATTTACCTTCAATGTTAAATTTTCGTTTTTACACTATTTCTCAAAAAGTACAAGTGCTAGGACACTCATACTTGGACCATAGTTACAACTAACACCCTGCATCACATTATTTACTGCAGATGCTGAGTGTGACCTACATTTCATGGTCCATTGACATTGTTTGATGCTGAATTTTGCATTTACCTCCAACTTTAAGTTTTCATTTTTACACTATTTCTCAATAAGTACTAGTGCTAGGACACTCATACTTGGATCATAGTTACAACTAACACCTTGCATTACATGATATACTGCAGATGCTGAGTCCTTTTTTTTTATAATTCATTTGAATTTTTGTTTATTCTTTTTTTATTTTTAAAGAGTTAAAGTTAAAATTGTTTTTTTTTAAAATATGTTTTACTTAGATATACTGGTTAAAGTTTTGTGTGCAACTACCATCAAGTTCGTATCTCAAAAATCACTTAATGTTTTTGATCAAAACTTCACACAATACTTCCTACATATTTCTTAGTCATTAAACCTACTACATTAACCAAGTTAGATAACTCTTGCATGAATATAATGCAAATTCTTGTGTCATATTTTTGCAAATCGTGGCTGTTACTAAATTCATCAAATCAAATAACTATTGTAAATAACCACTCTTTAATATATTACGGAAGTTGTTATGTCATTTCTCTGTTACCACTGTATTAAAACAATAATTTTTTAGCTTTACAGATACATGCGGTCATTTTTTGTCATTGTATTTTAATTATTTTCTCTCCCATATGTGTATTAATGGTCAAAGCGGACACCGCGAAACATATCATTCCGCGGAATTCTTGTGATTATTTTAAATCCATGTGTCTGTTTTATCTTTGTCAAATATGTTTTTCAATTCAAACACTTTGTAAAATTGTAATGTAGTTTATACAAGTGTGATTCACTATACTCATTTGTTCTGTGTTGTGGTAATTTGTAATCCAGTGTGATGTTGTACCTTGATATTAAGTGTGATAGATATATAATTATGTATTTACAATATTATAGATATCCTTGTGTCAAATCTTTATTTCTATTTAATTAAGTAAAACCGGTTGTCACTGTTAAGGCTGTCACATTAGGATAGTTGTTTGTATGCAAAAATAATTGCAGATGATAAAAACTAAATATTAACACTATTTAACACTATTGTATACCAGAACAGTCAGTGTCCAGGTAATTTAAATGATTTTATGTGATAAAATATATTTTCTTTGGGTAAGAAATTTTGACATCTGTATGATAAGTAATCAGAGCTGCATCAGTGTAATCGTCATAGCATGTCAAAGAACAGAAGGACTCTGTTGGCTGATAGTACAATTAATCAAAAGTAAATTAAAGTTTTTCACAGGTCAGTAAAACAAATCCGGATATTACCATGAATAGAGCGTTGGTCGCTCATGTTAGGGGTTGTAGGTTTGAACCGAGGCACGATGGTCTCTGACTAACAACATACAGTACTGGTTCTATCGAGGAAATGGACTCCAGAGCGGCTCATACGCTATATGCTTACTCCGCTATTAATTAAATAAATAAATAAATAAATTATAGTATATAGCTTAAATTTCTTTCTTTTTTTTTTTTCATGTTATATTATTCTTTTTTTTTTTTTTTTGCTAGGACGCGGGGTGGGGGGTGATTGAGTGTTCACCAGCACGTACTATGAAATCCAAATGTATTTGTTATTTTTTTCTCCTTTTAATCAGACATACCTTAATAAACATCTGTGCGTTTTATTGACTCTGTATTGACTCTGTAACAACTGGTCGTACATCAATGATATTTCATGAGTCTTCATTTCCACTCGGGTAACTTGGGGAAATTAATATATGTGATAACAGAATTTTTGGTAAGCTATGTGTATGAACGATACCTCAGTAGCTTCTAGGTGTATCATCATTTAGAGCACACAAAGAGGCTTTTCTTTGATTTAAACGGAATATATCAGGATTTTTCAAAACTTTAAAAATTGCTAAAACATTTCTTGCCAATAAACCATGACTGTTTATAATCATCAACCCCATATTGCCAAAAATATATCTATTTTAACATGCCAAAGCAATATATTGAAAAGGGCTTTCCTAATTTGGGCTACGCACCTAGTTTAGAGTAAAATAAATTTCCTGCATAAGTTGGAAATATATTTTGTGACATACTAAATGAGTCACGTAATATCATTTTGACTTCAATTTGATCCGTTATACAGGGTTACACAAAAATTAAATTGTTTCATCTTAAAAATAGTCCAAATGACGATACGAAGGTCACTAAACAGAATTTAGTGCTGTCAATTTTAGAATGGGGATCTCGTTTCAAGTTTTAAATATTGGTTTTGTCACATTTTCGTAGACTTGACATACTAAACTATAATTAAGATTATATTAATTAATGATAATGAGATAAAAACCATTTTAATAATTATTGTACTCTTTAAGACATTTATAGCGTTTTATCCTGATATACTCCCTTTAAGACATTGAATTACAATCTTATGGCAAGCTTGCTATTTAATACAAATATACATACGACTCTTTTAAATTAAAGTGCATTATTATAAGAGCCGTTATTTTATCTAGTCATTGTAAAGTAAAATAAATATGTTATTGTATGGCATAAAAAATTAAAGTAGCGCATGTGTGTATACACAATTGAATGCTTTAAGCTTGTTTTGTTTATTGTAAAGCTTATATATGACTGCCTTTTGAATGTTGTAATGCCAATAAAAGTAGATTATAAACAAAATTGTCTTATTATTATTTTGTTTATTCAAATTATTATGGCCTGCACGTGTTGCGACACAATGGTCAAGTGTTTCTTAACTGGCTGTATGAAAAAAAGGGGCAGAAAGTAGTACCATTATATAAGGCGGAAATTTCTCATTGTGATATAAAAATCGTAACATAGGTTATTCAAGGACTTTTACTAGACTAAAAAAAAACCCTAACAATTCTATACTAGTATGTTCCGCTCAACTTGTTCTCATACACCGGGTTAGCCCAGAAGCATCTGTCATCAGTCCATTGTTTTTGAATAATTTGAATATGTATGTTGGGGATAGTATGTCAAAGGTCAATGTCACAGTGGCTATTTATAGAAAATCGGTTCCGCATTTAGAAATGGTTCCGCATAGAGACCTCAAGCTAGATTTCTTAATTACTCAGTGAGGAAGGACAAGTCCCAGATACTCGTTCTATAAGTGACTTCAATTACATGTTATGTGTAAATCACGTGTGTATATAGTTTGGGTGGGAAATCACGTGTGTATATGGTTTGGGTGGGAAATCACGTGTGTATATGGTTTGGGTGGGAAATCACGTGTGTATATGGTTTGGGTGGGAAATCGCGTGTCTCTGAACCCGCCAGCGGATCTTATATACGTTAAACAAACCACGTCAGATAAATCAACTATATTTTAAAGATGTAAAACATAGGAATTGATTCTGGTTGCTGCCGTCTGATTCGATGTACCAAGAGTGAAATGGCATTGTAAATTTACGAAACTCGTGTAAAATTTCTCACTGTTCTCTTCGCAATGGCACAGCCTGGATGGAAATTAGTGGATTAACTGACCTGTGATGACGTGCATGATAAAATAGGTTCACATTAAACATAGTGTTCGCTACATGGCTGGTAATTTAATTCAATAATTGGGTCAAGTATGGTTAGAGTTGTATTTGTACATGCTCGTCGACTTCAGGTGCAAATATTGTATATACAATAGTTATATCTAAGAATAGATGTATGGTCTAGTTTACAAACGCTTATAATGCAACAAAGGTAAAAAAACTACTTGAACGCATCTGATTTTAATAGCAAAAGAACACGATTTCATTCATTTTCATCCTCAAATTGATACAGTCGTAATCATATAATACAGAATGTATATCAAGCACTAAGAGTCAATACAGAATGTATATCACGCACTATAGAGACAATACATAGTGTATATCACGCACTACAGAGTAAATACATAGTGTATATCACGCACAACAGAGTCAGTACGTAATGTATATCACGTAATATAGAGTCAATACATAATGTATATCACACACTATAGAGTCAATACATGATGTATAGCACGTTCTATAGAGTCAATACATTGTGTAAAGCACGCACTATAAAGTCAATACATAATGTGGGACGCACTATAGTGTCAATACATACTCTATATCACGCACTACAGAGTCAATGCATAATGTTGGACGCACTATATAGTCGATACATACTGTTTAGCACGCACTATAGTGTCAAAACATAAAATATATCACGCACTATAGAGTCAATACATAATGTATATCACGCACTATAGAGTCAGTACATACTGTATATCACGCACTGTTGAGTCAATACAAAATGTTTATCACGCACTATAATGTCAATACATAATGTATGGCACATACTTTAGAGTCAATACATAATGTATAGCAAACATTATAGAGTCAATATATACTGTATATCAAAAACTATTTATTCAATAAATAAAGTATGCCACATACTATTTAGTCAATACATAACGTATAGTACGCACTACAAAGTCAATACATAATATGGGATGCACTATAGAGTCAATACATACTGTATAACTCGAACTAAGAGATCAATACACAATATATAGCACGCACTATAGCGTCAATAGCACATGCTATAAAGACAATACATACAGTAACTGTGGGACGTACTATAGAGTCAATACATACTGTATAACACGCTTTATAGAGTCAATGCATACTGTATAGCTCGCACAATGGAGTCAATATATATTGTATATCACGCACTATAGAGTCAATACATAATGTTTATCACGCAGTAAAGAATCGATGCATAATGTATAGCACGTACTCTTGAGTCAATACATTCTATATATCACGCATTATAGAGTCAATACATAATGTGGGACGCACGTTAGTGTCAATACATAATGTATATCACGCACTATAGAGTCAATAAATACTGTATATCACGCACTGTAGAGTCAATACATAATATACAGCAAGGACTACAGAGACAATGCATTATGTGGGACGCACTAATACGGTCAATACATAATATTTATCACGCAGTAAAGAGTCGATACATAATGTATAGCACGTACTCTAGAGCCAATACATACTATATATCACGCATTATAGTGTCAATACATACCGTATAGCACGTACTATAGGGTCAATATATACTGTATATCACGCACTATACAGTCAATGCATAATGTACAGCAAGGACTACAGAGTCAATACATCATGTGGGACGCACTAATAGGGTCAGTACATAATATGTAGCACGTACTATAGAGGCAATACATAATGTGGGACGCACTATAGAGTAAATCCATAATGAGGGACACACTACAGAATCAATACATGATGTATATCACATACTATAGAGTCAATACATAATATGTGACTCACTATTGAGTCAATACATAATATATAGCACGCACTATAGAGTCAATACATAATGTAGGACTCACTATAGCGTCAATACATAATGTATAGCACTCAGTATAGAGTCAATACATAATGTATAGCACTCAGTATAGAGTCAATACATAATGTTGGACGAAACAAACTGGCTCGCTACTTTTTATAACTTTTTGTTAAAATAATTCGTTAAAGCGGAACAAATCGCTTTCCTGTATGACACGATGGTGATTGAGCGATGACACGATGACGCAGATGCTATGGCACGATGGCACAATGGAGATGGAACGATGCCAAGACAGCACAATGACGAAGACGCGATATTACGTCAAGCCTTCGTCATCGTGTCATCGCTCCATCACCATTGTGTCATCGTGTCATATAGGAAAGCGATGCTACGATAACACGATGGTGATGGCACGACAGTACGATAGCATGATGGTGATGGTACACTGGCACGATGGTGATGGAAGGATGGCACGATGATGAATACGCGAAGTGGAGCGATGCTACGACAGCACGGTGGTGATGGTACACTGGTACGATGGTGATGGAGCGATGACACGATGATGAATACGCGAGGTGGAGTAATGCTACGACAGCACGGTGGTGATGGTACACTGGCACAATGGTAATGGAAGGATGGAACGATGATAAATAGGCGAAGTGGAGCGATGCTACGACAGCACGGTGGTGATGGTACGATGGCACGACGGCGGTGGAGCGATGACACGATGATGAAGACGCGAAGTGGAGCGATGCTACGACAGCACAGTGGTGACGGTACGATGGCACGATGGCGGTGGAGCGATGGCACGATGATGAAGACGCGAAGTGGAGCGATGCTACGACAGCACAGTGTTGATGGTACGATGGCACGACGGCGGTGGAGCGATAGCACGATGATGAAGACGCGAAGTGGAGCGATGCTACGACAGCACTGTAGTGATGGTACGATGGCATGACGGCGTTGGAGCGATAGCACGATGATGAAGACGTGAAGTGGAGTGATGCTACGACAGCACGCTGGTGATTGTACGATAGCACGACGGTGGTGGAGCGATGACACGATGATGAAGACGCAAAGTAATATCGCATCTTTGTCATCATGCTGTCGTAGCATCGTTCCATCACCAACGTGCCGTCGTTTCATCATGTCTTCGTCATCGTGCTATTGCTCCATCACCATCGTGTCATCGCTCCATTACCATCATGCTATCTTACTGTCGTGCCATCACCATTGTGTCTTCGTGTTATCATTGCATCGCGTGTGCCTGTTGACAAAGCAATGTCACGGTGGCCCTATTTGAACACCGTAGTAATGGCTATGACGTCAAAATTTTTAAAACACATGCTGACGAAGTCCTGAAAGATGCAGAGGAAATTGCGCTGCTTTCGAGTGTGTTTATTTTTAATTGTAACGTTCTTTTTTCTCGTGCACTGCTCTTCCGTTCATAGGTTACTATAGCAACGTATCAAAACTTACGCGTTTCAGTTTAAACTTATTGTTATTGACGTATCGTGTAGGTAATAACTTTAGTTCTATGTACAGTCAGTACATTGGTATAAAACAAAAGACACATGCTTTAGTGTTTAACATCATTTAACATCCAATGAAATCGCTTCAATTTTCAAAATTGTGTCGCTCTTATTTGTTAACAGCCTACAAAATAATTTAATTATTAAGTTCGTGCCTAATTATTTAGACGTTCATCATCACTGCGCATGCGTGAATGACATTGCATAGACCCCGTCCTTGATTCAATTCTGAACGAGTCATTTACCTGGTCGCCACCTGTGGTCGCTCCCTTTGGGGTTTTTAATGGTTATTTTTTTACTAAATGATCACTAACTATTACTTAGAACAAAAATCTCATTAAATTTAGATCACCCCTCGTATTTTTACAACAATTAAAAATCATTAGGCTTAATCTGATAGTCACGAAACTGAACTGGTCTTTAACCTATATACCAGAAATAAATAGATCTAGCCCACTTATTGTATTTAAGTAAATAATCACCCGCTCTGGCAAAGTGTCATGTAATTATTAGTATGCGCATTCATTCCGTATATCAATATTGACATACCAGCTGTTGAATCGTTGAAACTTTATCAGAAACAATGTAGTAAGAGAAAATGACATAACATTTAAACTTTATATTTCATTTTACAGTTTTATTTGAAAACGCCGAATTACATGGTCAACATTTTATTTTTCATTAAAATATTTTCTGGCATATGATATAAATTAAAAGTCGAATCTAAAGCAGATTAAACCATTTAAACAGTAGCTTAACCTAAATCGATTTCTGAACTGACCGGGTCAGTGTATGGTGGTACTCTGACGTCACTGGTCAGTTAACATCTAAGTTCAGTATTGCAGGGCAGGCATATCTGAAGGACCATCTGTTGAGGCAAACATGGCGCGGGTCGTCCTCACTGCCGTGATACTGTGCGGTAAGTTTCATTACAATTCCATGTTTGACTGTATCTCGCAAGTAGAATATTTATGATTTTACATTCAGCATAATAAAACCTTTCAAAAAGACTAATTAAAAACGTTCAACAATCTAACAGCATACTTGCATATTTTATTTTATGAAATGCACCAAGATTTTCAGTATGACGTCGCGCACGGTGTTGGTACTTACGTTATAAAACTAATACCCGAACATATAAACATGTCCCCCAATACTTGATCGTTAATGAAATGATGCTTATTATATAACAAATTAAAGGTGAAACGATCTTTTCAGTTGACAGGTGTAACACATGCTGTTGACATAATATATATACATCTTAATTTGTTAATAGGTCATATTTAACATCATTTTACCTATGCCCCGGCGTTTTTTTGTGTTTTTTTTTATAAAACTGTATTCAATAAATATACATAATTTATAGATTAATTAGGAAAGCAAACGATAAATTGTGTAAGAATTAACAATTATTACTAAAGTAGTCTTTTTAAATGGTTTCTTAATATCATCGCCAAGTTCCATGTACGAATCAATACAGTAATAACATAGGTAGGGCTTTTGACACATTGTTTTCTGAATAAGTTATATGCTAATTTAGAAGTGATTTTTCTTGTATTCACAGACGCTCTACATAATTTTGAACTCGTCTTTCAAGATTGTTATTTTTTTTTCCATTGTACTCAAATAGTTTGTATAATTCTTTAAATTCTTGACAGGATATTAAAAATATATTGACATGCTTAGTTCTAGATTCGCTTATAAAGTAAGTTTTATATATCGAAAATCGTATTAGCGCGAATATTCTGTTTATATCCATATATTCCTGACGATCGACTTTGTAGCCAATTGATATATTATATAACGATTTAACGTTTATGTTTATTCTGCAGAGTTTGAACAAGTGGTTTATGTTCTTCCAAATTTCATTAAACCTATTTGCATTTAATAAACAAATGTTTATAAATTTCGGTTTCATTACAAATATTACAAAACGGAGTTGAGCTAATTTTTCAAATGAATCTTATATCTTTCGATAGAATGCTCTATGAAATAATTTGAATTTAAATTATGTAATATGATTGTCATCTAATTTGTGTATAGCTTTATATACTTTTTTGCAGTGTATTATATCATTAAAATATGTATTCCATGTATGTATGTAAGGAATAGAAACTTAACGACTTATAAGTTGGTTATAGATTATTTTGTTGTTTTGTGTTTCCAAGCTCTAAAACTTCTCCACTTACTTAGCATAATTTTAAAGTTAAGTTTGTTTTGACATTTGATTGTATAGAACAATGTGATTTTAAAATAGTTTTCCGTGAAGCAGGTATTGCTCGTTTCAGTTAACTTAATTCTGTAATCCAGTTATGTTTGTTCTTTAACTTTTTGTAAACTATATTTTCGCTAATTTCGCCGTTGTTATCGATAAAGACATTTATAAAGAGAATTCCGGATTTAATACAATCTTTGAAGACCAAACTATTTTTATAAAACATAATTAATTTTCTTGATTACCCCATATGATTTATTTTCGAATTTGTTCAAGCATTTTGCTTTTTCGATATTCTCCTCGCTTCATATCTAACAAAGTTTCAATAATGTCTTTATAAAATTCCGGTATTAAAAGGCTACCATATTTTTTATGTTTTTCAGATGACCAAAATTCATACTTAACATAAGAAAGTTGTTCCCGAATTCCTTTTAAAAAAACAGTGGGGCAATATTTTCCAGTTTGCTTAATTTTTCTCTGTGAGTTTTTTTTAGCCATTTTACTTTAAAGGATTTAAAGAATACATGCCCCGGCGTAACATTTACCACGAGTCCCATACTAAAATACTATGTTTATAAACGGCGCGAAAAGGAAAAAAAACGTCAGTTCTATACACGGGAGAATATAGTTTATATATATATATATATATATATAGATAATTCCGGTAACAGATGTTGTTTTATTTATTACCACAAACATTCCGGCCATTACACTACACGCGGCAAACGGGAAACATCGGATATTTCCGTATCCTCCGTATAATACACTTCGTGCATAGCTCTAATATACACCAACGATATTCGCCTGTGTTACAAGTCTGTGTTCATTCGCGCGAAAGTAACAAAGTATGTATCGGTCATTAAGTTGAATATATGGCATTTATTTTTATACAGGTATGAAAGGGAATTTGATGGTAATCACATTTAAAACATCCATGTTTTTCTTCCTCCCAGACAGTAAATAAAAGTCTCTGGCACAACTTCGACAAAGGTTGCATAAGAAGGCCGCCATTTTATTTTATCATGTGACTGAACGTAGTTTTAAATTGCGCCTAATCATGTCTATTGCATAGCATAAAGGACGAGGTGATCAGATTGAACACGCGGTTCATTACGCGCATGCTCCACGTCCCGAAAAATAGACATATGCATATGTTCATTTTTTACTATATGGTACTTAATGTTGTTTTACTTATCGCAATTATGAGATATTATATTTTTATCATAGAAAACAGGTATTGTCCGGCAACGTTATTTGAAATATAATTGAAACGTATTTGTTAGAATTTAATTGTTTTAGAAAAAAACCGAACATATAAATTTTGAAGTCATATCATACTAAAGTAAAAATTCAGTGGAAGGAATATATTCACTTTGCTCTGAATGGTTCAGATTTCGTATTAAAATGTATTTTATGATTTGCCGCCCCTCGGCATTTTTATCGGGCAATAACGTTTGTCATCACTTTTTGACCATATTTACCAAATTTTTAACCCAGAACATTTGGAAATTATATTTACGAGTAAATATAGTATCTGTTGATGTCCTAAAGTATAAAAAAAAGATGGAAAATTATTCATACCTAGTATCGAGCATCTCCAATGTCCTCTATCAAATATTATCGACGACAGTTTGACATTATAACACGGCGATACACGTAAGGCCGTTACTATTTATGTACAAGGTATAATGCATTCTAATAGTCCATGCGAATAAAAAAGAATATTATTGGGTTTGATACATTTGATATCCATAACGTATCATGATTCTATTAAAGTAACCGATAATCCGATAATCGGCTATTTTCTTTTAAATTAAATGATGCGAAAATCAAAATATGAATAAAATAACATGAACGTTTTATACAATTTGAACGTTATAACAACGTCGTGTTACGCTTAGAGGTACCAAATACCGTGCGCGATGCCATTATAACAATTTTTTTTTTTTAATTTTTAATGTCGAACCAAATACAACTGTTCTGTGGATTAAACACTGATCTAACAATAAATTATGTAATACACGAGAACGTGCACATGCCTAATCGTATAATCAGATGAGAAACAAACAATGCATTTAACCATTGACAAAAAGTACACTATTCAGATAATACTTACACTGCTCGGAGAATACGTACACTGTTCTGACAATATGTACACTGTTCAGACAATACGTACACTGTTCTGACAATACGTACAATGTTCTGACATAACGTACACTGATCTGACAATGCGTACACTGTTCTGACAATGCGTAAACTGTTCTGACAATACGTACAATGTTCAGACAAAACGTACACTGTTCTGACAATGCGTACACTATTCTGACATTACGTACACTGTTCTGACAGTGTGTACACTGTTCAGAAAATACGTACATTGTTCTGATAATACGCACTTCTGACTACATACACTGTTCTGACAATACGTACACTGTTCTGACTATACGTACACTGTTCTGACAATACGTACACTGTACTGATAATACGCACTTCTGAAAATACGTACACTGTTTTGACAGTACGTACACAATTTTGACAATACGTACACTGATCTAACAATACGTACACTGTTCTGACAATACGTACTTCTGACAACACGTACACTGTTCTTGCAATACGTACACGGTTCTGACAATATGTACACTGTTCTTACAAAACGTACACAGTTCTGACAATACGTAAACTGTTCTGATGATACGTACACTGTTCTGGCTATACGTACACGGTTCTGACAATACATACGCGTTTCTGACAATACATACGAGATTCTGACAATACGTACGCGGTTCTGACGATATGTACACTGTTCTGACAATACACATACTGTTCTGACAATGCGTACACTGTTCTGACAATGCGAACACTGTTCTGACAATGCGTACACTCTTCTGACAATGCGAACACTGTTCTGACAATACGTAAACTGATCTGACAATACATACACTGTTCTGAAAATACGTTCGAGGTTCTGACAATATGTACACTGTTCTGATAATATATACTCTGTTCTGGCAATACATATATTCTTCTGACGATACATACACATTTCTTACAATAAATGCACTGTTTTGACATAATATGTACTGCTCTGATAATACATACACTGTTCTTGCAACACGTACACTGTTCTGACAATACGTTCAGTGTTCTGATAATACATACACTGATCTGACAATACGTACTTCTGGCAATACGTACACTGTTTTGAAAATACGTACGAGGTTCTGACAATACGTACACTGTTCTGACAATACGCACACTGTTCTGACAATACGTACACTGTTCTGACCATCCGTACACAGGTCTGACAATATGCACATTGTTCTGACAATACGTACACTGTTTTGACAATACATACACTGTTCTGACAAAATCTAACACTGTTCTGACAATGCTTAGTTATATAAGTTTATAAAGAAAAATTGTTATTGAAATGTTATATGAATACAGTTTCTTTACTAACAATATCTTGTTTAAATTCGACTGGAAAAAGTTGAGTAATTCAAATATGTTTGGTAAAACGGCGACGACATGATAGGGAATACATGTATCTAGGAAGGTAGGAGAATAAGAAAGAATGAACAACACTAGGGGTATATTAAACTGGCGGGTATATTTATCATGTCATATATATGTTTCCATGACATGATACACATATATATATTGCGTTATCGCCGTCTCCGCATGATTTAAAGTATATATTATTTTATCCCGCTGGTTTTAACATTTATTTGATGCACCTATTTGTCTTTTTCAGTTGTTGTAATACACGTCGGTAAGTCACTTTATATTTGGTTACACATTCTTTAAACACATACATTGTACAAGTAATATAAATGGGAGTCACAATTCGCCGTCGCTGCCAATACATTGTGTTCTATTTGTAATTCAACATTTATTTCATCAATGTAAAAATATTAACATATAAACAATATAAAAATGTTAATAGTAACATATTTTTTTTCAATTTTAATATCAATATATGTTAATACGATCTCATATATATATATTGTGAATGTGCATCTGAAAAGATCCTAAAAATCGAAAATTCCATTGTTGTGATTTCAATAATCTCCCTTTCTAAGAGTGTATTTACATTTTTGTTCGATAATACTTAGATTAAATCAATATGTAACTATAGATGTTAGATAGCACTTAGATTAAATCAATATGTAGCTATAGATGTTAGATAATACTTAGATTAAATCAATATGTAACTATAGATGTTAGATAATACTTGGATTAAATCAATATGTAACTATAGATGTTAGATAATACTTAGATTACTATAGATGTTAGATAGTACTTAGATTAAATCAATATGTAACTATAGATATTATATAATACTTAGATTAAATCAATATGTAACTATAGATGTTAGATAGTACTTAGATTCAATCAATATGTAACTATAGATGTTAGATAGTACTTAGATTCAATCAATATGTAACCATAGATGTTAGATAATACTTAGATTAAATCAATATGTAACTATAAATTTTAGATAGTACTTAGATTAAGTCAATATGTAACTATAGATGTTAGATAGTACTTTGATTAAATCAATATGTAACTATAGATGAAATTGCTTCTTTTTCCCCAAAATATATATCGTTGTTGCGCCAACCAATAAGTAATAATTCATTTTTTATGATAGTATAATGAAATTCCAATACCAACACCTTGTAATATACATGCATTAGCAAACCTTATATAAAACAGGCATACGTGTCCACGCACGCACGCTCGCACGCACGCACGCACACACATATATATATATATATATATGCCATATGTAGATACAGATGCATTATACTGGAACATTTTATCAGCTGTTAATAGCATGCAGCTTCCATTCCAGCGCAGTCACAAAAATCTACACGCATTCCACGTAAGACTACCGGTGGTATAACAGTTAGTTTACCGCCAAAGCGTTCTACGACTAAGGGAATGAAGACAAGCCCACCTCCTCCACGCAATTATACAGGAAGCACACCTCGAAGTACACTTCGGCCACGTAGGACCATGCCTCCTCGAAACATCACTGGAAGTACACTTCGGCCACGTAACTTTACCGGGACCATGCCTCCTCGAAACATCACCAGACGTACACTTCGGCCACGTACGACCATGCCTTCTCGAAACATCACCGGAAGTACACTTCAGCCACGTAACTTTACCGGGACCATGCCTCCTCGAAACATCACCAGACGTACACTTCGGCCACGTACGACCATGCCTTCTCGAAACATCACCGGAAGTACACTTCGGCCACGTAACTTTACCGGGACCATGCCTCCTCGAAACATCACCAGACGTACACTTCGGCCACCTACGACCATGCCTCCTCGAAACATCACCAGACGTACAATTCGGCCACGTACGACCGGGAGCACAGTTACAGTTAGAAGGAGAACTGCAACACGCGCTCCTATCAAAGCCACTACAGTAAGGACATGGGGTAAGGTTATAAATGCGGTGTCTTCCACAAGTATTGTGTACTAGTGAGTGGCATTCCTAGGCATACTCCTATACGCCCGGTCGTATAACTCAGAGTTGAATGTTGAAAATAAAAAAAAGGTTAAAATGCGAAAAATGCAATAAAAATGAAGCTGAAGGGGGATATAGGGTAAGTGGTTTGTGCTTTAGGAAATAGAAAACCCATATAATTTCGGACAATTTGAATATTTCACGGACCGTGTCAAAGTCGCTAAAACAGCTCATTACAGTTTTATTCCAGGAAAAATCTTGGGGGAGGACCCCTAACCTCCGCAAATACGAAGGGGACAGTCCAACGTCCCAAACACTCCCCCGGTCGTATACTCAACAGTTATGAACGCCCCTGCTAGTATTTATTATTCTAAAACAAAATTTTGTTCTCAAACACACGTCGCAGACAAGGTCTAAAACATATATTTCATTTAACTCAAAATATCCATAATTTCAAAACAACCAATTTTGTGTTTTAAGATATTTTGAAACTTTAAGCACCGTATCTTTATATGCATTGTAGCATTTAAAGGGTTCTGCAATAATATGTTTGTATTGATTTTATTTTATTCAATTAAGTATACATATGCTTTCAAGGAAAGACATAATTGAAATTATAGTAAAACTTCACACACAGTTACACCACCAGGCAATGAGTATTAGATTAACGTTTAAACGAACATATTTTTCTTCCCCCATAACTGATACATAAACTGTTAAGTTGCAGTGTGATTGCTAGTTCTCGAAAACAATCAATGTCACAACTGCCATATTCGTGTGTTTGTTTGTTATGGTCATCGCTACAGACATTGTTTTGGTAACAATCGATTCAACTGTATGCTTTTACAACAAAATCATTATAATTATTATAATTGAACTCTATTTTATGTAAATAAACTTTTCCTTGACCCAATACATCTGTCATTAGAAATGTTAACGTAAATACTGTTAAAATGACAGCTCTATAGAAGTCAGTCCACCTTTGTGTGTATATAGTAACCAGAAAACCTGCAGCTCGATAATAAAGTTATACAGGTATATGAGGGGCGTTAAAATATAAATGCAACTGACCCAATCACTAACAATATATAGCAGATTTCATTGATATTTTGTTATGATTTTCTCATTATATTCATTCTTCAACACGCACAACTTTAATCTCCTAGTGTAATCTTCGAATGCTTTTCCGTACTAATTTAAAGCTATGCAGACACTGTACTATTGCAGATCTGAGATGATTCCATTCAGTCAGATACATTTTAAGTCTAGGGAACAAAATGAAGTCACAAGTAACTGGGTCAGGAGAATATGGCGGGTGGGAAAGTAACTGTTTTTTTAAATAACTCATAACAATGCCGATTTTGCGTGACGAAGCATTGTTATGCGACAATCGCATATTGAGATGACCTGTGACAGGACGGCGTCTTTTAAATAGCTTGCAGAACTGCGTATTAACAGACGTGCCTTTGGGAACTGCAGCTTGATAATAGGATCTTGATTCGTAAAGAATATGGCATACATGATCTTTTGCCATATATTGCTGCCCATCTTATTGTTCACCTTTCAATAATTTACCCATTTCGTCTCCAGTTACTATATTTGAGAAAGTTCAACAAGAGTTTTTCTAGTTTGAGGCGAGTATGTCTCTGGTCATTAAATAAGAAAACATGCATTTGGCACAGATCTTACGCATGTTCAAAAGACTCTTCAGAATGCAACATACTTACTTACTTTTCCTCTGAAGTCGGCGACCATTTTAGAGTTTGTGGTGTTTTTCGGTCTACGAAAATGGGGATATATTTTGCTCTGAAATTATTCCATTTTTAAATCTATGAAACCAGCGAGTAACCGAGGAATAAGGCATCTCATAATGTCTATAAACACAGCCTGTTCATTAAAAATGTCCTTAGCCCCTATATCAAGAATATAGCGATACTTGAAATAAAAATTTGATCGCTCCCCGTACTTGTTTCCTTTATGAAAAAACGTAATTGCATTCTTAAGCAGTTTCACTACAAAGTCAAGTTTTGCTCAATATAAATATAAGGATGTCTTCCTTTCTTATTGATTTCCTCATAGAAATGTGTTAAAAAGTGTTGGTTTTTATCATAACAGGAATGTTTACAAAAATGTATGGTAACTGGTATATAGTATATACTAAGACGTTTTTTATGAAAAAGCAGCTCTCAGTTGGTCTTTCATATCCACAGTTGATCGTTTGATAAAATTCATTTAATATTGAATTAATATTGATATCTCATTATAACGTAAAATATGCCAGTATTTTCCAATACTCACCTACAACAAGACATTATAACGTTTGCAATCCGGTTTGAAAATAATCTAAACCAAAATATTCATAGCGCAAATAATATCCATATTGTTACTTAAAAGGGACTCTGCAGACGTTAAAACATCCGATTGTGTCTATATGCCAAGATGAATCTGAATGTCCTTTTGCTCTTAAAAATATTATTTATCTGGCTCTATACCAGATTTACCCAGAAAGACATCGAGCAATAGTAGTAATAATGATAAATAAAATGAACCTGGAGAGCACAGATTGAAGATGTATGTACTTGCTTTCACGAGTCATGCAAGTAATATTCGGCTAAAATATATATGCATTCAATAACTATTTAAACTATTAAAAAATGGTCTTTCAGTTTTTCAAGTTATTTTTATAGCATGTGATCAATGGTTTATAGTCCCGTATGTGACTGCATCTAGTGAGTGTTTTATGTATCTTACTTCTCTGGTGATTGTAGTACAATGTTTATAAACTGAGATTTCCATTCACCAGTAAATGATTTTGGTCTCTAAAATATATCAAATATCATTTTAGTGACGAAGACGCTGTCTGTGGACCAGAAGAAGAAACTGAATGGTGCATTTGACACGGACTCAACCACTTCATTCACAGGGACCTCAATGTTCGACTCCAAGTCTGGTAACATGTCAAATGACTTTGTTCAAATTCTGGACAGTAGCGAAAAGCAGACGGTAGAAGAAATACAATCTACGTGGAAAGACGGTAGGTATTTACTGGTCGATACAAATATTTCAGGAAGTCTCGCATATATATCGATTTTTTTATAATTTGCTACATAACCAATAAAGCAACATATTTAAACAGTGGTATAGTATTCTGTTCCCAATAACATATAATGTATGTTACTATGTATCTTTTATTAAATGTATGATTCGTAATTTACATTGTCCAAACAATAGATAAAGTCTCACAAAGTTAGCAAGTAAAAACATAACTACATTATTTACAAAACAAATATATTTCCAACAAACACTGAAACATTAAAAACTAATTGAGTAGAAAAGACAAACCGAATTAATTGCATTTCATTAGAAAGTTTTCAGAAAAGATCACCCTATTTAATTTCATGATACCTAATATATCACCTCGATGAAATTAATACACACTTATTGTCATAAGGCATGGGTGAAGACCATATAACACTACTCTCTTTGATATCATTGTCTCAAATTTGGTATGGAATTGCAGTCATAAATATGGAAACAGCGTTCAAGGACTCGCTTCCTGAGGACTTGCAGTTCTTCGTTCAGGAATTCAAACAAATGGATCAGAGTAAATTACGCAAGTTGACCACCGCTCCTTCAACGATGACACCTGCGGATCTCAAGGATGTACCGCTCTCCATCATAGCTTCTATAAATGTAAGTTGTTAACGGTATAAAAATTAGTACAACTCATCAGCATGTTCCTGTACAGAACATAAGTACTACCCAGGGAGACTTCTTGTGTGATTATTTGCATTCATGGAGCTGTAATTGTTGCCGCTTCTACTTCCATCTACATTATTTGTTCAAAACTATTAACCGAAAGTTTAAAGGTTAAGAGGAAAGGTATAGTATTTGATAAAACGTTAACAGAAAAGGGGTATATGACTTCATAGCAAATTGGCCAGACCACTTCTATAACGATAACACCGTGTCTAAATACTTGTCTTGACATTGTACGGTAAAGGCAAATGCGCTTTTTAATTGCTAAATGGCTTTGTATAGTATTTGTACACCACTGACATATTGCAGGAAACAGAAAGAATAGCCCTTTTGGATGGACTGCAAGACAGCGTGAAGGACGTTGTTTGCAACATGTTACAGAATGACGAGGCGGACTACGATACGACAAAGGATATTGCTAAAGCTGTTAACTGCTCGGACAGCCTTGGTAAACGCAATGTAAGTACAATATGTGTTTTATATCGTTTATGAGATAGGAATAGTTCATCAATGCAGTTCACAGAAACACACTTTTACAATGTTGCGTACTATATTATACAACAGAACTTTTCCAAAGCTCTTCAATCCAGAGATAAACAAACACATTTGTAAAAGTCTACTTTTCAATTCCGAACGGAAAAGTTATAACGACTCTGTTTTGTGACCGGTATGATCGTTAATGGAATTGATTAAACCTTCAGCGAGTCTTATTGTGTTTTCAATTTTTAAGCCAAGTTTAAGACAAGTTTGCCATGCAATTGGTGAAAATCATTTGCAGATCAATGATAAGCAATGGTTTCTCTTAACTTAAAATATTTTTCACGTTTACAGAAACTTTAATAGTTTAAACTTAATTATTAAACTACGAGACAAATTACGCTCGAAGTCTTCCTGGTTATAACTAGTACTAAACATATGCAGAAAAGTGTCTTGCTCAAAGACACCACACATAGCCGTGGGGAAGACGTAACCGTGGGGAAGAATCAAACCCAAGACCCTCAGATCATGGGTTCGGTGCTTTACCACTGGACCACTTTAATCACATATTTCCAGATTCGACCAAAAGGCACATTATCCCAGGCTATTGCGGATATCGAGCAAGACAAAGAAGACCCGTCAACATGGAGTGACCAGAAATGGGAGGAGTCAATAAAGCAAGGTTGGTTCAACGGATTGACGGACAACGTCATGGACAAGGTGCCTCCGCGTGTACTTAAAAACAAGTAAGTCTCGATCTGTATATGTTCCATTCAATCACGGTGGTTGTGTTTATAAAGATTACAAAGTGGTACTCTGCTAGTCGTTTATTCTATGGTAATAACATGTAAATGATGTGTATGTATTATATAATTAGTAAGTATGCCAAGGGAAGCAACTACACTGTTAATTCAAACTAATACTTAGATTACATATCTTATACATAATGTAACCGTGTATCTTTTTTATAAAATACTATTTGAACTGAACTTATTCTAGTGTGTTTATTTTGAGATCCAAAGACTTATTTTTATATCCCATTCACACATGTAACCAGATAACTGTATTATCAACATTACCAACATGCTAACTATAATGTTTTATTACAAATACTTTGTATTAGTAGGAACTTTCAACAGTAAGTATGCTTGTTTTGGTACATCATGTGTAAACTTTTTTTTAATTCTGTTAATAAAATCTGAATATATGCCACAATGTTCTTTAGCATCCGATTAGTCTCATTCATGGATAGTATGTTACTGGTGTAAAATAGTGTTATAATTAATGAAAGGTATTATATATCATTGACCCATACCATATGCCAGCGTCCTCTCTGCCAGTTTCTCAGAACTAAGTGATTTTTGAACTGACGTTGCAACACTGCAGACTGCGATACCTTGAAACTTTTAAGAGTTTCAATATTTTCTTTCTTTCCCATTAATACCTCTTGATATATTTCAGCTTGAAAACAGTTACGAAGTTAATTGGAGACATAGATGACAAGCTAAGAGATCGAGTGTTCAACAAAATCAAGACAGCTACCGGCGGATACGATAAGATGTCCGCCGCAGATATGAAAGATATGGGAGACATGCTTGGTGACATGTCTCTCAAGGATATGAAACAATTGAACGCCAGTGCAGTAAGAGCTTTTTAACCACTTTTTTTAAATCCGTTTGAATATCATACATGTATCTGCGATTCCTCTTGTAAATGTAAAAGAAATAAAAGAATATTCCCCTTACCATCATTATGATCATAAGAAGTAGCGGGACAATCGCCATCAGTATCAGTTATATAATAGTTATGTACAGTATAAGTTCATAATGCATATGTAAAACATATAAATAATGTTATAATGATACTTAAATGTCTTGGAAATTGATATTATTGTACTATTTTAACATGCACAGGTTCGTGACAGTTTATCTACATTTCGGTCTAAGTCATCTACAATGAGCAGAGCGCAAAAAATGCAAATGAAGAAGACGGTGAAAGATGGCATGCCTCCCATTGCTAACTGGACCGGTGATGATATTGTCAAGTATGAACATATTAAAATACACGATCAAGGACTTGTATAGAAGAATTGGAAACTTGCATCTCCTGACTAAATGTAGATGAAATAGCACACGAAGGATTAATTATTTCGCAAATTAATCATTCATAATTCACAGGCAAATGATTTCTTGTACATAAACTGTAAGCTGTATGTAATCTTAGTTGAATATATATGTTTCCATCATGTAAAATGCTCGTGAATTAGATATTTAGGTTCATAATTTGCTGGTATTTTAGCTGCAGTATACATATTTTGTAATCAAAAGTACTTCAAAAAATGGTAACATTTCTGTGAATGGTATTGATTTATTAGAATTTTATTCTGCAACGTTAGAATCTTGATTTGTGCTGAGATGAATGGAAGTTAAGATAATTGACAACGAAATATTCACAAAATTTCAATCAGTTGCCTTTCCTTCTCTATACAATTTCTTGATCAAATGAACTCTTTTTATTAGCAATATCATAAAGAAAAACATCTTTGTATAGAACATGGCAACATAAATATAATGTTAGTTGGTACTTGTTGCATTATTCAACATTTATTTCAAAAATAGTGTTTCCGTAGTGAATGTTATTTTCATGTTGTTTGTTTTATTCTAATGACAAATTTGGTCGTAAATTATAGTTTAATTTTAAATAAAAAAGTCGACGTAAACCGAGTGCGTAACTTTCGCTATAGTATAATATATATGAAAATAAAAACTATTATGCATAGACTACACCAATGCCCATTGACTCTAATTTGACTTTCATAAAATACCTGGATTAATTTGAACATATGTATCAATTTTTTTGTTAAAAGTGATAGTGCTTCGTAAGCTTTTGTAGGCTGGATATTGTATACTATTGAATTGTTTTGTATTGTGTTGTGTGTATATATATATAGGTTGCACTTTAATTAATAAAATATCTATCTAAAGTAATCATAACTATAAACTTAACGTAAATAATATCGTTAATTTTTGTTGTTTTTACTTTTAGATGTCGAAAATATTATTGCTGTACATAGCATTATTCTGTCATAAAAGTATAAAGTTAAAATGCATATTTAGTAGTACATTTAAGTGTTTAGTAAGATATGTATATGATTATATAAGTATCATGAAAAGACAAAAATTCAAAAATTATCATATCGTATAACATAAGGTTTATTACCGCAATTGTTCCCTGACTTTTAGGGCAAGATTCTGTCAATAATTGAATTCTTTATTCGCATAATATATCAGTAATGTTTTAAAATGTTATATGGTTCTTTGATTTTTACAGGGGTGTGTAACTTTTTTGGTGTTTGTTCTTTTAACAGTTGGTGATCACGATTTCCATTTGGAGACTTTTGGAGACTCAACATTGTCGAGTGTCTTTCACAGTCTTAAATAATCAGAAACGCTTAGTATTTCGTACCCATTACTTATATTCTCTAACTACTCCGGAAGTGAAGTGATCAAGTGATTAGCAGCCTTTTTTTCTTTTTTATATACTATTTTGTTGTACAGGAGCATGCTTGTCGGTCAGATCATACACAAGTACATTTTGCCGACCGAATTTATACGAGGACAAACATTGAACAAGAATATTAACTTTCTGACCATTGAGGAGCAACACACATTGTTTAAATATAAACTGTTGTAGATACATAGAACGGTATACATTCGAGTGATAAACCTCAATCATACATTAATATTAGGTGTTTGCTGTTTGTAATAATATACTTATTCCGGAATGGATGTCAGCGTTGGTTTTCCCCCTACTTATATTTAGGTATAAACAATGTTCAACTGTTATTAACACGGTCAGCGTTGACGATGTAGTTTATGTTCTGCCGGAATAATTTTCAATAAAGTGTGTGATATATCATGGATGTACCAACATGGGAAAACCAGTTTGTATCATCTATTTTAAACAGCCTGTCAATATTTCAATATTTCAAGAAATGATTTCTAAGTTTACAATCATCATATAAACATTACATTTTATTTAATTGTTCCTTCCTTACAGTTCTGCGCCGTTTTTAGGAAGGGACAAGACTCTCGTTAAAAAGTTGAATGTAGACGCTCTTGTCAGAAACATATCTGACATTGGTAGCCAAAACATTGACCCTAAGAGTGTAAGTCTTCTTCGTTGTTTGTAACTTATTCATTATTCATCTGTATGTAATTGATTAATAAAACCTTATAATGTAAACAAATCATGTGTGTGTGTGTTTGTGCTTGTGTGCGTACGTGCGTGCGTGCGTTTGGATGTGTGAACAAATGGGCGGACAGACAGGCAGTATACTTGTATGCATACGTTTATATTGTATGTTTTACAATGTTGTAATACTTGATACAGTGTTGTTACATATATGTATTTATATATCTGTTTTGCATAAATTCACACCGTATTTTGATCTATCGAATTATAAATAAAGTTCTGCTTTCATACAATTAATAACATGGGTTTATAGTAAAAAAAGAAACGCACCATGTCGTACAGCAAAATAATATAAAGACTACACTGCAGAGTAATAGCATAAATAAAATGTATAAATATTACAATATCATGTATCCAAAACAATTAATTATTGATTATCCCTTTCCAGTCTAGAACACTTTTGAAGAAGCTCCGGGAGTCATCAAAGTTCAATAAATCAACATCATTCACCACTGACTCATTTAAAGAGATAGGCAATATTGCAACAGGTCTCTCGCCAAGGTCGCTGAAGAAGATGAAAAATGTAGATTTTGGTGATCTGCTCAATACGGGTAGCTTAAAGGATAAAGACTTTTCAAAAGACAGTGTGAGTTTCGTGTGATATTTGCTTCTTCTTTCTCCATCATCTATTGTTATTCATCATATTGCCGAAACTTATTCACTAAATTTTGCTTTGATAAATTGATATAGACAAAATAAAAACAGTACCTGTACTATATGTTTACTATGACATTTATAATCTATACAACCTAGATTGGGATATTTTATAACATTAGTAATTTTATAATATTGTATATATATATTGTTTATTTATTTTTTAGGCTCGTGCTATCGTAGAAATGATAAAGAATGATACCGGAAAGCTTAACGTAAGTATTTGTATTGATTCTGTATAAGAATTATTAGTATATTAATGTAAAATCATTGTAAACTAACCAACCGAATTTGAACAGTAATTTAGCTATATGCGAGTATGGAGTTAAAATTCCATATTTCGATTGGGACGAAGCATAACGAATAGTTTGGGTGACTAAACTATGTTGTAACATATTAATTATTAAAAATGTGTGTTTGATAAACTTTTGCAGGGAAATTTAGATAAAACAGAAATCATAAAACTAGGCAAATCCATCAAAGGCCTTAGAAAGACAGAAATTGATAATATCAATGCTGATGAGATGGCAGAAGCACTTGACAACATGACGGACACAATAAGTGAAGTTATGGATGACTTTGATGATACAACTATTGATAGCATAATCAGCAAGGTAATATGATTGAATAGTTAATAAACAATTGAACTAAATAATATGAGCATATATTGCGAGAAGAATGACTCTCACTGTATGTTTGGTTACTTTTAGATTGTTTGCCGCCAGAATGTTTTTAAGCTGTAGACTTATTTCTTTAAAATTAAACTAACAGCACTTATTTAACTTTTATACCCATGTAATCTATTTGAAATATAAAATACTGTGTTAACTAGACGAAATAAAACAACTCAAATGACCAACACTGATATTATATATATATATATATTTATACTAAGATTTTAACAACGGCCACATTCTAAATTACCAAAGAATGATCAGTATAATTGTAATTAAACAAAGCAGTACTACACTTATTTCTTTGATAGTTTCAAAGTAATTTAAAAAAACATTTCTGTTATCATTATGTTTATATGAAAAAAATAAATTACAAATTATGCCGTTCCACAGTATTTTCCGATGGATACGACCAGTTTCTAAAGAAACTTTAAGTTTATTCCCCATAAAGAAGTATCAGCGACCAGTTCCATCATTAATATAATTCGTGAATTTCAGTTGTCAAAATGTATTTTATTTGATGATGTGTGAAGGTGCACAGTTTGTGTTATTTTTCTTTTGGATATTTTCAAATGGATTAATTTTGGCCCGTCTTTTTCGTAAAATATGTATTTGTTTAAATTAGAATAGTTTATGACTTCAAAAAAGAAAACAATATATTTGAGATAAATATTGATTGTGGAACTTCTTCGTTCTGCAAATAATTTGAAGTATTGGCATTTTTCTAAAACTGATTTGGAATCAAACAAAATAAATACATAAACGATCATTTATTTATTTATTTATTTAGCTAGTACATAGTTTCTGTAATTATTTATATTAAAGAATTACATAAGTCGATATTGTGTTATCAACAAATTCTTCACTAGCAATCAAACTATATACTGACTAAATGACAATAAATAGAAGTGGTGGCAACGTTGATTAAATTTGCCTATTACCCCTTTTGCAGCTTGAGACTGCAACAGGGGGGCTTGGTGGCAACTTAGAGAAGATGGGCAGTTTACTTCAGAAAGTATCCGTCAAAAAGCTAAAAATGTTGACTGATTCTGATTTCGGTGATATGTCGGGGAAGACCGAAAGAGCATTCAACTGCAGCAAGAAAACAGTGAGTTAGCTTCAAAGATTCAATATGTACATATCATTTACCATATTTTAGCTAAGTCACTGTGTACATTTCTTTTAATATGACTATATCCTCTCCCTAAGTTTAAATACATATCGCATTACTAATCAGTAGGTAGCTTTAAAATTATATTTGAGCAAACTTAATTCAAATTAAAGGATATCACTGTCGTGGAATGGCCATTCACCTCCTCTCTTTTCGTGGGTTTGACCTTGCTTGTTCCAAATACATTAAGTGAAAAAGCATTTATACTACGAGTTATCTACGAGAGAACGGTGATTCTACTCAGTTAATTCTAGGTCTTCCTCCACCAATAAAGTTAGATATAACATATCTAACCTGCCATGTGTTCAAAATGGTGTTTCTTTTTCAAAACATATTAGTTCAAATTCATTTTGTTTCTTGAGTTAATGCCCTTAATATATTTTGAGTTTTCTACATTGTAAAACAATTGCATTGAAGTGTTTGAATGTCAGAAATAAAAAAAGTATTATATAGGGTTTAAAACCTGATAATATGACAGTACGACAGCGATTAAAATATACATTATACGCACTATATAATGATCAAAGCAAGATGGCGTTTGTTAGATGTTTTCGTGTAAATTTAAAGTGTTTATTGTCAGTATATACGCTACGAGTTTCCATATTGTGCATAAATATAGACAATTTCACAGAATCGAGGTGAAAATAGGATGTTTTGTCGGTATAATTTATATATAAAACACCATTCTTGTTTACAGTGTCCGGAACTATATAAGCGTGTAACAAATAGCATAGGTCGTCCCAGTTTGAAGAACCCCAATATGACGATAACTGTGTTCCGGAACTTGAAAAAGGTTATGTGTGGAATACCGTTGGATGACCTCAAGATTTTGCCTGCCACTAAGCTCATAGAGGAAACTGCTGGTTATCTTCTAAAACTTGAATGCCTTTCCGATAAACAGGTGCGTGATGTGTGTAATTATATCTGCAAATGTTTGATAGTGTTTTATCATTTACATTTGATTTGCTATTTAATAACCATTTATTTGTAACAAAGATATATTAAAAATAGGATAAAAGAAGCAAATTAAGTGTATTCCACTTTCTGAGATGCATCCATCCAACAGGGAAAAAACACTGTAACGTTTATATTGTCTTATTTACAGGCATAGTAGATAAGAAAATGCATGACAAGCAGGTGACATAGCATTGAATCAATATACAGAGCAATTATGATGTACGATATATACATATAGACAACAGGGATCACGGCCTTGAACCGGTCACTTCAATATCCGTCACTGTGGAACTTAAAACGGATTTACGGTCACCAGAAAAACTGTCACTTGGAAGTTTAAACCGGGTTTACGGTGTACCCAATACTAACTTTATCCGTCGTCGTATATAACGAGATATATAAGTAGAGGTAGCTTTGCAAGACTATCATCTACTTTACATAATATACAATACACACCAGAAGTAGGTGTTATGAATATTAAAATGAACAATTGGACAAACATGCAACTAAACCTTATCTAGAGAATTTGTGGAATATTAAGTTTAAAATTATATTTCCACAGGAACGGATCCTTGCTGAAAAGATCAAGTACCGACTTGGGTTTTTCAGCAACAGTCTTCGGAGAATCAGACGACAAGACATTAAAAAGTTTGGGGGTCTCTTCAAACATTTCTCGTATGTATACTTTTTCATTCTTGTGACTGTACGAAGTGGAAAAGTGTTTTTTGTGTATAAATATTAATATCGGAGTAAGATATTCGGCATTTTCATATAGTTCTAGCGTTTATCAGAAATAAGAAATAATCACAACAGCAGATTTACGTGTTATGTGGCGGCCATAAAAATCGCCACGTACTTTGATCAAGTATTGTTTTTATTTTTGGTTCCTTAACGAATTGTTGAACACAATCAGTGATGAACATTACCACCTAAACCTGTGCTCAAACCTCCTTTTTTTTATTAAAATTCAACCCCTATCAAAAGCTATAGAACCATTTGAATGGAATGCACGTTATTCATTATTTCAGTTATGATTTATTTCTTTTATTGCACTTTGCATGTTTGCTAATAGTATTTTAGCGTGGATTAAATCATTCAATTAATATACGAGTATATGAAATGATATGCTAAATTGGGCATTTACAGATACACCGATCTCAAACGATTTGACAGCAGTGTATGCCCGGATATAGCTCTCGAACTTGGATCGCAGGACCTCTCTAACGTCCAGAAAGATGATCTCAAATCTTTGACCAAATTTGCCGTGGAATGTATGGTAATCGTAATTGTATTTGTGCAAAATTTCACTCCTGTTCAGCTTCTACACTATTCAGCTAATGCATTAATAGTTTTGTGTACGTTTTAAAATGACCTTAGATTTAGTCTTGATATTACTTCTGATTCCTTGGAATCGCAGAGTTCATTCAGTAATGTTGGAAAGTATATTGACGAGATTCTTCATATTCTAGTGGGGAAATGACAATGTACTAGCAAACATATATAGGATAACATTTGTTTAATATAATCAATCATCAAGCGAATGCACAAACAGTACTAGAAAAACAGATACTTAAAATCGATTTCTTTCTTCAAATTGCATACTTTTATAGAATAAGGAACAAGGAACACTTACTACAGATGATATGACAAGTGCTGGAGACTTGGTCTGTGGACTTCCAACCGACAGGATTTCCGATATCGAGGTTGATGTCATGCCAGATATTGTGTACAAGGTGCAGAAAAGGTGTGCTCTACTCAGCTCAAATGAAAGAAAGGATTGGGCAATGAAAGCAATGAGTAAACTGAACATGTAAGTCGGAGCAAACTTGATTTTTAATGTCATTTGAATCGTCACCATATAAAGCTGATTACTGATATAAAATAAAAAGTACATTCCATTTGTTAGGCTAATTAAAAAAGTCTGATCAGTCAATTTCCTATAACTTTCTTTCATCGTGTATAGTGTTAAACTCATCGAAACATGTAATGTTTCATGGTTTGGCTCTCTGTGGTCACGAATACACAATTTGAACTACATAAGCATACATGTCATATTTAAACACCAGAATCTAGAATTTCGCATAGCTTTACTATACATATTGTGAAGAGTGAAGGAAAGCATTTGAACAAGAGGTCTATTATTTGTTTTCAGTACGTCATCCAACATTAAGGATCAGGACGACGCAGACCTACTGCAGATGGGATCATTCATGAAGGACATCGGGGACAGTTATCTAGATCAAATTTCAAAAGTACTTCATCAGATCTATAGTGACTTTTTTCCTCGGCTAATTTAATATAAATCAATTTCCGTTTACACTTTAATTGACTAATATTTACTTTAATGTTTATGTTTGTCTTATTAAGAGTTATATATTTTGTTATCATACATACAGATTTATAGTGAATATATTTTGTGAAAATATTTATAAATTCGTTTCACCTTATTTATACTTATTCAGTTTTGTTCTGTTCATGTAATATGTAAACCATTAAATATGTATGTGTTTGTGCGTAAAAATTTTAAATACGTTAAAAAAAAAACTCACCAGTTTATGAAATATTTCAGGACAAAATATCCAGTATTGCATCTGACATTGCCGATGAGGTACAGAATCTAAAAGATCAACTTGACAAAATCGATGACAAAGGTTTTGGTCGTGAGGTCTCGGATGACGACAGAAAAGACAGTGATTCAAAAGACGAAAAGTTGTACAAAAAACTAATTGATGCCTTTGCAAGTACCTCATCTCGAAGACGAAGATCTGGTAAGTATTTATGTATTTTGTTGTCCTATGATATGCATATTATATTTTATTTATATTCTAAGATCCTAGACTACTCTTATTTATATAATATTTATATAATATTTATCAAGGCAAGATTTAACTGTATAAGAAACTGTTTTACTATGTTACTTATAAGTCTAATATTGTCTTCTTTCTAAATGTATTAGTCATTCAATGAGATATATTATACATATTTGGTGCCATCATTTTCAAATCTAATTACGTGTTTGGGCAAGTGGATTTTTACCATAACAAATGTGTATGATAATATCAACATGGGATGTTTTTATATCTCAATATATTTGTTTAATATTCCATTGCTATACAATTAAAATGATTGTATAAACGGTTGTAAATACGAATCGTCATAGCACGAAATCACACATCAAATTAATATTTAGGCTGATGAACGTATGAGCATTCGTAGATACTGCTCCAAACATTACTATCCACATTAAAGAAAATATTGATATATTTTATAAAACTACTGGCACGCCAGTGAAAAATTGTGCACGTTATCTTAAATACAAATGTATTATTATGCCAATAAAACTGATGAAACCAAACTGTTTTTGTGACCAAGGATTAGCGGAAATTGATTTTACTTTTTTCCAAAATGTAAACAAAATTAAAAGTCTACATTCCCATGTTTGCATCGTGTATATATATATAATTTTCGAAAAATATAGTTAAGTTAAATCAATCAAAATTTCGGTACGCCCGGGTCATTTCCTTTTTTATCAATGCTTCAGAAAGATAATTTACTATACGTTATTTTATAAATCAAACCGTTAACCTCATTGCTTCATTTATAAAACACTGTATAACTAATTTATGAAAACGATTTATTGTAATATTTTTAGTTTTTCAGAGCTTATATGAAACGCGTTCGAGATCGCTTCCTGTGAAGAACCGGTTCTGGTTGTCGTGTTCTAGACGCTGTCGGATCGAACGTGGTTTCAAACCTGCAACTTGTCACAATCATTTGACCGCACTGCCAACAAACTTGTATTCCTTTAATACCACAACTTATTAATGCTAAAACGACAAGAACAAATAGATTGTTTATCTAAGTAAAATGCATGTTTATATTACAATTGTTTCCAGTTACTGGACTGACATGTGACGATATGCAGCTACTTGGATCTGGTGTGACGGCATTGTCAACAAGCCAGATTGAAGCGACGGATGACTCGGAGTTCTTAGACTGTGCCAACTTTTTGGGTGGTTTTTCATCTTGGACCAGTCAGCAACTTCTTTCCCTTCTCACTGTTGCCAGTAGAAGCGGGGTGAGATATATCTATGTTCTGTATATAGAATGTACAGTGTTTATCACCACGTTTTATCCATTAACGAATATATTCCAGTCAGTTCTGACTGCTGAACTCATTCTCAGCATAGGGTGGCTTTGGCGGTAACAATTTTCCATGGCACGCTATGTCGAAAAGACAACCAACTAAGCATATAAGTCTAAATATTGCTCTTCCAAATTGTGGGGCACATGGCCATATTTCATAATTTGATTTCAATGTTAACATCGTCATTTTATTTGAGATCTCAGTTTTAATAAAGACTTTGTTCGAACAATATTTGATTCATCAAATTGATGTTCAGATAATACAATGTAATATGTTTGTATTTAAATATATGACCCATGGAATTGTAGCCATTGTTTGTAAAGTGATTATATACAGCAATCGATCTGTTTTCTATACCTCATACTACAGAAGAGTATTATCCCGCATGTAAATATAACATTTATTCCAACTACATTATACATGTATATCATTTTTCCAAACCTGTTAGACATATGGAGCGACTAGCGGCTGGACGGCTGACCACGTTTACAATGCCGGAATCATTAATCAGGGACTTACGTCCTCGGAACTGACGGCGCTCACTGACCTCACCATCGATTCCATGTATTCTGCTGGTCGCCATAGTGGCTGGAGTGAAACACAGGTACAGGGAATGAGAGGAAAAAGAAATGAAAAATGTTGCTTTAAAAGACATAACAGCTTATTATTTAAAGTAGCACATGCTTTATTTATATCAGGAGTTATTCAGTAATTTGGTACGTTTAGAGTTAAAATGACTATGTACAGTTCATTTTTCCTTTGTCAAACGGCCATACGATATATGTATCACGTACAAAGTAAGAGATTATAAACTTTGCTAGTTGCATGTAATTTCATATTTCATGAATGTTCAACAAATGCTTTCCTTCCTTATATTCATATCATTAATGAGGAGTATAATTTTACGAGTTTTCTATTTTATGATTATCTTGCTTCACATACCTGCAAATTAATTGTATATACGCAAGTTTAAGCCAGTTGATGGAAGAGCATAGACGTGACTACTTGTGCTCTCGCTTCTACTACATGTGGACCCTAGGGTTACTCTAGGATAAGCGGGAATCATATTAACCATTATAATATCGTTATATATATCTGAAGCTACAAGAATGTGTTCATGCATAAACACAATTCCTCAAATGTTCAATTAAAGGTTTGCGTCACAAATGTAATTATTGCCGTGTGCGTATTTTCGGATTGTGTTGTTTACAATAATATGGAGAGCTACTGGACTGCTCATATTGGCATAACGGTAATACACAGAAATGTTCACATAGAGATGTCCGTACCAGTTATCTTTGTTTGCTGTGATGTATCTTTGTCACAAATCTCTTCATAATATACATTTGATAGAATGTGTCTTTATATGGTTATAGGATGACAGTTCTTTAAACTATCAAGTTTTATCGGTGCGTGTTATTGAAGGCTTTATTAATCATGATATCTTAATAATATCCAAATGGACCAACGAAGGCTAGTAAATTTCAACCCTAACAAATATGTTCCTTTCCTTAAGAAATTGCCGGGTCCGATTAGCTCAGTCGGTTGCGCGCCTGACTATCAATTCAAGGGTCGTGAGTTCGAATTCCCTGCCCGGCAACAGTCTCCGTGATGATTGATATACGACATTGTGTTTCATTATCATTCGTCTCTCACCACTGATTCAAGTGGGAAAGTTATCAGTTACTTGCGGAGATGGGGTGTGCTCGAGTACTGGTTAATCCTAGGAAACAGTGGTTAGGTTAACTGATCGTCTGTTAGCCCTCGATGGCATAAAAATGACGCTAAATATTCAATCAATCAATCAATCCTTAAGAAATTACAATAACATACCTAATATAACAGCTTAACAATATAAAAATAAATTGTGTAAACATCTCATAAACATCTACATGTAAATGCAAGTAAAGAGGGTAAATGGACAGATCATGTTGAGAATATTTTTAAATCTGCTTCATAAGCAATAGGCGCAAAGCGTCGTCTTACAGACTCACCCGTTATGGTATCAGATTCACATTTCGTATGTACGACCAATTTTGGAAAATTAATCTTCAGTTTGGTACAGTGATCAGCCATTAAGTTCAGTAGATAAATAATAAAATGCGCGTGTAGTTTACTGACTTAACTGGATCAGTATATAAAGAATGTAGATAGGATACTCTTTCATATCTCATAACATTACAGCAATATTATTGTATACAGTTACCAAAAATATGATACCATCTCCCATCTTACATCGTTGATTTGTTCCAAACAAATGTTACCGTACGATCATCATACATTGTAAGAATAGAAGCGACATACCTATTCCCTTTTCAATAATACAAGCAAGATCAAGAAATAAGTGCGGTAATGTAGATAATGATTAATTCCGTAACCGTACCAGTATTGATTCGTGTTGTCCCCAATGTGACGCACGTGAAGCTACTGGGTATTATCTACAATTATACAACATATATAAAAGCAAAGAATAATATCGTTTCATACAACAAGATCATTTCATTCACCTAGTGCAAAACGCTTTCTATATGGCGATGAAAATAATCACATGATAGCAAAATTAATGTAGTCAAAGCGGTACTATTCTATATTAAAGAAACCAAACGTTTCGTGTAATCTCATTCTTGTTTTAACTGTTTTGCATTACTGTTACTTCCATCTTGCGAACTCTTTAATTGTTGTTTTTTATTGTTTACAAAAGACAATTTAGATAGCGATTTATATGACGGAAACAAAAGTTGTTTATTTACTCTTTTATGTACGATAAATGGATTGTCTCCTTATAACATGAATACTGGACGTATGCGTATGGAAGCTATATAGGAAAATGATACGTTTAGTATTGGTTTAAAATAGTTAAAGTATGTCACTTTGATACTTATTGTAAATATTGTAAAACGTGTAATAGACGAACCGAAAAAATGTTGAAAGAAATTGTGAACTAACCAATTATATTTAAACTAATGTTATCTGAATTATGGTGTATGGTTATAAGAAGTCACATGACTCATAATATAAATATGGGCCAATATTGGTGGACCCAGTCTTTGACAGGCAAAGAAATACCTAAGAAAATGAGACAAATACACTTCTTTTATATATATATATATTTCGAAGTTATGTATGAATAGAGTTAAAGGTCACCTACATAAATTAGGGGTGCATAGAAAGTAGCAACCATGCATCATACAGCGAAACATCTCAAGGAGCAAAATGATCATAATCCAGCGAAATAGTTGTACTACTCGTTAAATCGGTGTATATTTAAATATATAGTTTTCTAGCAGTGATCCATAATGCCCAATTACGGATAAGGTTGGTGACTCGAGGTACAACAGTTTCTGACAATCACATCAACGTAAAAACAGATTTAGTCAATCATCCGTAAATATTAAGGTCATTTGAAAGTAACGCTTCATTGAGGTACATAGTATTACAGAGTGCACAAATATAGAGAATATTTAGTTACTATGGGCAAACAATTCAAAATAAACGCAGTTTCTTACATTTTAGATCAAGTTAATTATCAGTAGAATTCACGGTCGATTTCGTATGAAAACATGATGCATGGTTTTGAGTAAAACGATCCAGTACAAACCTATCGACCATATTTGGTTTGCCAAGCAGTTTCTGACAAACAATTAAACGTAATAACTTATTATGTTGTATATTAACAATTAACTTTCTGCCATTGCAGTTGTCCGCTGGTTTCTCCAGATGGCTGAATCTCAACAAACTGGACAATGCAGCAAGCATCACCTCAACAGAGCTCATTTCCCTCGGACATTTCGCCTGTGGTGCTAGCACAGCACATATTGGACTAATAAGCAGCACCGTGTACAGGTAGGTTTCGTTTCATGTTGCACTACCACAGAGCCAGAGCGTAACTGACTTAACTGACTTATAGACAATTTTATTGACAGGTAATTGCAATTATGGGTGGATGACCAGAACGTAATATACAGGTAATTTGTGTGTTGGGCCATACCATGTATCGCCCAAATAGTCAGCAGCGTGTACATATAAGATATATGTTGCGCCACCACAGAGCGAAACTGACTTATAAACAGCATGAGTTACGGCTGAATTATAGTGATTTGATTGCCTCCAACAAAATTGATCCTGCTATTTGTGTCTCTTGCTAAAGTACGGATCGGCACATGTTTGAGACAGGAAGCGGTATACATTCAAAATAAAGGTTTGGAGTATTACATTATGTTTATTGATTGTACATTAAAATGCTAACAAACGTCTCAATTTCCAACACAAAACTCCATATTGACATTACATTTTTGAATTGATAAGAATAAACTATTTTATAATCAACATGTTGTATAATTGATAACAGTTACGCAGCAAGCTACGTCGGTGAGCTTACATCCTGTACCCAGAGTCAGCAAGAAGCATATGCCACACATGCTAAATCTTCATTTGGTGCCGTGACCACCTGGGATACATCGGTCATCACGACTATTGGAACAATTATTGGTATGGAATCAAATATACACGTATAAAGTATGAAAGACTGGCAGGTTTTTTCTTCTATGTTTTAAATTACTATCATATAATCATTGCATAGCAAAAACACAGATATTTTTGCATTCACAGAATTCGGTCTCAAAATATGTTAATATATAAGAAATATATAGAAATAAATGAAAAGTGTCGAATGTACACTTTAAGCGAACTCTAAGCATATTTTGATGTTCACAAACAAATACAACTGTGATTAATAATGATATGATCCGAGGCATTGCATACTGTATACTAATGCGAATGTGTGCATTATATAATGGTTTCAATAGTACTCTGTTCATCTTTGATCAATGTATGTGGTATATATAAGACGTGTTTCACGATTTTAGTAATATCTTTGTAACCTATCTAAAAACTATCAAAGTATATCAACGTGTTTTGATATTAACTTGAATTTGTTTTATCCACATAGGTGGGCTCTCTGCCAGTGAGTTGGCCTCGTTATCCCTTACACAAGTGGCAGCTATTGAACCATCAAGTATTGCCGAGATTCCATCGTCATCATTTGTAGTAAGTTCGATATGTTTTTCACTCTTCCATAGTACATTGTAAATGATACAGAAGTTGTGTAACTTGTGTTACAGGCTATGAGTGTCCTTGTATGAGATAAGAAATGTCTTGGTAATTATATCTTCCGTGATTATATAACTTGACTAATACTGTTTCAGTTATTCTAGCTAATTAATAGTAAAAATATTACTTTACAGATACAATAACATACACATATACTTAGGTCATCTACATATTAATTAATTATGCGAAGATTACGACTTGTATCATTAACTACAAGTAATACTATCTTTCTCTGATAGGGGCTCACTGTGGATCAACTGTCGAGTTTCAGCGTGGCACAGGCTCAGTCCACGACAAGTAACCAGCAGTCTGGACTGTCAACTGATCAACTCAATGCTCTAATTTCTGCTGGAGCCACCGTCTACTCCTCTTCAGGTAAATATATACGTAAAGACGTATTGCCCGAAAATTGATAGAATCACCCTCTAGTTATAACATCATGTTTCTTCATACAGCTTCCATACGCTCAATATTTTTCACGACACTAACTATCTTGGTATTTTAAAAATTGCCGGTGTATGTTTTTTTATCATCATTAATATAATGTTGTCATGACCAGGTCCAATACAATAATATAACAGTCACGATAATACCATAAAGAGAATAAAATGAAAGCGTATGAACCTTTCCTTTACTGTTGTGATATCATATCATTATAACACAACCCTAACCCCACAACGGGGTAAGCTGATTTCACTACCTGTGTTCGTCTAACACAATCCTAACCCCACAACGGGGTAAGCTGATTTCACTACCTGTATGCGTCTAACACAACCCTAACCCCACAACGGGGTAAGCTGATTTCACTACCTGTATGCGTGTAACACAAGCCTATCTCAACAACGGGGTTAACTGAGTTAGCTACCTGTATGCGTGTAACACAATTCTACCCCCACAACGGGATTAGCTGTTTCACTACATGTATGCGTGTAACACAACACTAACCCCCACAAGGTCAGCTGGTTTCACTACCTGTATGCATGTAACACAACCCTATCCCCACAACGGGGTTAGCTGATTCGATTACCTGTATGCGTAACACAACCCTATCCCCACAACAGGGTTAGCTGATTTCACTACCTGTATGCGTGAAACACAGCCCTATCCCCACAACGGGGTAAGCTGATTTCACTACCTGTATGCGTGTATCACAACCCTATCTCCACAATGGGGTTAGCTGATTTTGCTACCTGTATGCGTGTAACACAACCCTATCCTAACAACGGGATTTGCTGATTTCACTATCTGTGTGCGTGTAACACAACCCTATTCCCACAAAGGGGTTAGCTGATTTCATTACCTGTATGCGTGTAACACAACCCTATCCCCACAACAGGGTTAGCTGATTTCACTACCTGTATGCATGTAACACAACCCTATCCCAACAACGATGTTAGCTGATTTCACTACCTGTATGCATGTAGCAAAACCCTATCCCCACAACGGGACAAGCTAATTTCATTACATGTATGCATGTTACACAACCCTATCCCCACAACGGGGTAAGTTGATTTCACTAATTGTATGCATGTAACACAACCATATCTCCACAACGAGGTTAGCTGATTTTTCTACCTGTATGCATGTAACACAACCATATCTTCACATCGGGGTTAGCTGATTTCACTACCTGTATGCATGTAACACAACCCTATCCCCACAACGGGGTTAGCTTATGTCACTACCTGTATGCATGTAACACAACCCTATCTCCACAACGGGGTAAGCTGATCTACTACTTGTATGCATGTAACACAACCCTATCCCCACAACGGGGTTAGCTGATTTCACTACCTGTATGCGTGTGTGCTAGTTTGTCAATCCTGTTTTAATACTAAAATCTCACTCATTCAAAATGTCCTTATTTGCCGCCATAACGTGCCGATGTATCGCGTGCAATACGGAGTTTCATAGCTCATACTTTAGGTCAAAGTACTACTTAGCGGTCAAATATATGAAAAAATGTTTATACGAGTATATGTTCATTAAATGTACTAGCTGTGTCCGATCTCTTACTGTCACATTTAATGAGTGATTATAAATTTCTTAACATAAACAATAACCATGACGAGATGCGGTTGTGCCGAGCATAATACTTAGCTCTGAAGCAGTAGGTCAACAATTAGATTTCAAACATGTGAGAAACGCCTTAGACAATATGTATATAGAAAGGTGTATTAATGTCCGGTCTATTACTGTGTCATCCATTGAGGGATTTTATTTAAAAATAAAAATGATCATCATAGTATGACAATATTTCTATCGCAAGACCCAGCCCAGTAGCTGTAATGCAAAGGTCACACTTAAAAATCAAACATAAATACCTTATATATGTATATAGAAAATGGTATGTATGTCCGGTCTGCAATTTTGTCACTATACCACCTGTTCACCTTTTTATGCACCTATATATTTTAAACTGCCCATGGTTGTAGTTCGTGACTAAAGAACATGTCATGAATATATAATTACTGAAAACAAATATTTCAAATGCGTGTTGGGGTTAGGTATGTCATCTTAAAAGTGAATTATTGTGAAAAGTTCCTTTCAAATTACTATAAATATTGATATTAGAGCAGTAGAGATAAATGCCAACTAACTATTATCATTCGTCGGTTCTGTTATTATGGACATTCTCTGAGATTAAACACACGTATGTTTAAATACTGAGACAAGTGTTTGTTTGTAATCGTTTACACAGTACTCATGTCATCTATTCTTGTAGCTGCTGTTGAAATCCAAGTATCGACTGGGGTTCTGTTCTTCACACTTGCTATAGCAGCTCTGAAACAACTGATGTCATACTAAAAGACGCAGAGAATACAAGACAAACTACTTCATCATGTTCAAAAATGTTGTGGCCGATACTACAACTAACGAAAATATTGCAGCATATACTTTACGTCTGTGTCGAAGCCGAAATATGACATTCCATATAATCTACAGGTGTTTTCCGTTTCTGTATCATGCATGTTCATTAATGACGTAGAGGTTTCACGTAGACATCGAACAGATGGCATAAATACTTTTTTGTATTGCCAATAACAAAATATACATGTGCTCAAAATTTAGATTAAATAAAAAATAAACACTTTTATGTTGACAATAGAATAGCGCTGAAACCAAATGTATAGAATAAAAGTTTTTTTTCTAAAGCAACTTGATACGGTTAACTGCTTAACTGCATCATCGTCGTTATATGAGATCACCTTGTCTCGAGTAATACGGTGATCTGACACATTCACTCGGTAACCAGGTCAAGTTAGTATAGTTGTGATCCATATGTATTATCTAGTGTTACCACATTGTAACTTGTGAATTTAGTTTCAATAGATGTGTTCCCGTGTTTACTTATAACAAACTGTTGGATGAGCATCCTGATACCTGCTACTTATCTGGGGCTATGACGGATGACACTTTTCTATATTACTTTCAATTTATAAAAATGTAGTAAATATGTTAAACGTTTGCATACATTTGCTTAGTTGTCTTGCATTTTACCCCTTATGTTTTTGTTTTAAAACAGGCCAAACCAATTCCATGTAAGACAATGTATAGTATATCTAGACATATAGTTGTTCTGAATGACAAGTTAATAGTAATTCACTTACGTTAAGGCATAGTGCCACCATTGCAAAAAGGAAGTGCTTCCGTGGGGTAGTCGCATAATGGCGATTATAAATAATCCTCAATTCTTCTTCTTTAAAAATTCATTTTCCTTATTTTAATGCTCATTTTTTTATTTGAATGGCATTATTGATTCATTTTGAACATTTTGATAGCATTGTCATGTTTGAATTGTGAATTTAGAAAAAAAAAAAGATGCTTGGGAATTGGGGTATGAATTCATGATTTCGGAAGTCTACTTTCACTTTGTCACCAGTGTACACACTGAGCAGAAAAAAAATCTCTTATATGACACATGACCCCTACTTTTCTCATCATATTTTGATAGTGCAGAGGTTGACAAACAGTAAAATGTAGGTTTCACTTCTTTCATTTGGGACCCTCTATGAATGACAAGCCTTCAAACTTTTATTATTTACTATAGAATAAAGAACAAAAATCAATGGTGGGGTTACACCTTAATAATTGTGGAGATGAAAACTCTAACCAGACAATACACTGAGTTGAACGAGACGTCTGTCTGGAATGAAAGCGATTCTAATACTTCGCGCCTCTCACCACAGCTTGATCTGGCTCTGATTGGTCGATTTCCACGAGTATGTTTGAGGTTCTTCAAAGGGTTCGCATGTAATAATTAGAGGCACTTCAATGGGTACATACACAATAACTACAGTACAACATTATGATAAAACATAAGCATATTCTATTTGGATTGTATTACATAATCCATAATACAGGCATACACTAGGTTATCCACCTTGCACTGGACGCAAATATCTAATAAATAATTATTACAGTTGTTTTTTAACTTTAAAATGAATCACACTACTGCTTGTAGAATTTTATTTCCTGATAGATAACTCCGGCCCATTCACAGTTATATACAAGTCCATAGTAATTACAGTGTTTACAATGTCAATGATAGTACACAATATACATGAAAATGCAATTGAAACATACTTTATGATATAGAGCATTTAAACACCAATTATTGTACACATGTAGATACAATTAAAGGAGACATAAAAAACGATGAATAAAATAACTAATTTAAATATTCCACGCTCTTTTATAGCATAATATAAATACATTGCAAGATTTCCAATATCGTTTATGCTTTTGAGGACATAAGTATATTAAATTTATTCCATGTTGGTAGAATATAACACTTTTTATTATGAATGTGTGTCGAAGAGAAAGATAATTCGGAAAAAATAAGAACAACATGACATTCTGAATCTATTTTATTGACACAGTATGGACACAATCTTTGTCCATATGGTATGCTTAACTGTCGTCCTCTCTCTATCAAAAGTTTATGTGCAGACAGTCTAAAACTGGCAATAGCTCTTCAAAATTTTATAATATCTACCACATTTACGTAGATTTTTGTTTGAAAATACGTTTTAAATTATTTACAACTGTCTTATTTACTGCTTGCACTACAATGATGACACCAATATTCTATATATTGATCCTTTAGTCTCTGCACATATAATTTTATAAACATATTGTGATTTATAACAAATTCTTGCTCCCATACATAACCAAATCTACTTTGGAATAAATGATTTTTAACAACAGACGCCAAATTATTATTTCACCGTAAAATAATACATATTATAACATTTTCTAGCTAGTCTATTATCAGGTATCGATATTACTTTCAGTCATCATTAAACACACTTAGTTGAAGATAATATATACAAAGGAAACCTGCCACAATCACCTAGAACAGCTACATTTGAAGATCTAAGAGGTGCACACATAAAACGCTTACAAGCGTACACATGCACTTTTTCGGTTTCGTACATGTAATGTAATCCCTCAAGTTCAGAGCCATATAAAAGTATAGGCGATATTTTTGTATCAAACAGTTTAAAAATGCATTTAAGCGTATAGGCATGTAATGATTTAGAGATGATAGCATCGAAATAAATATTATTTTGGCTTTCACAACCATAGCCGCTGACATTTTATACAATGATAATTTGTCTGTAGAATATAAACCAACATTATCAAAACCATTAACAACCTCTATTGGCTGTTTACTTTTCATGGCGAGACAATATACCAGCATTTTCAAATACCATCATCTGCAGTATTAACCGTTAATTTGCATTCCTTGCAATACTGATGCAATGTGTTTAGTTGGTTCTGTAAGATATTCACAGTATCCGATGCTATGGCTATATCATCAGCAAACATTCAAATACATACCTCTAAATATCTAGTGGCAATTGTATGCCTGTGTACCACTTTTTTCGTAACAATGCTCATTTATTAATAAAGAAAATAACATTGGACTTAAACAACAGTCTTGTCTGAATCCAACGGGACAGTTTAAATAGTCATTATAAGAAGACCCATTTCGTATACAAGCTTTTACTGAAATATATATTGCTTTTATAGCATTCAACAAATTGTCCTACGCTCCATGTAATATTTTGTAATGCTTCAGTCTATCAAGGGAATCAAAACTTAATGAAAATCAATAAAGGCTACAGAAAATCCATCTTCAATAACATATTTTATTTTGGTAAGCAAAAATGACGAGTTGGCAAGCAATGAAGGAAAATCCTCAACAGGATATAAAAAATCATTGACATATATAGGATATACTATACTTTAAAAAAATACCAAACTAAAACATTTACTAGACATGTATGGAGTTTTTATAAAGATGATTATGAAACTTAGCTCAAATACAAACAGATCGCATACTATACTAAAGACATTAATTGACATGCAATCAAAAGAAATATAACACTTATTTCTTAGCGGTGTATCTTAAAGTCACTTGTTAGAATCAAACCATTTGACTTTCCGCGAATTACTATTTCCATAAAACGTACGATTCGTAGAAAAAAGCGTGTATAGTAAAACCAACATATCTTTTGAAATGGGCGAAATTGTGTAGACTTAGGAATGAAACACTAATGCTGTTCGTGGAAAAAGATGGACAATTTAAACAATTATCAGATACACTAAAACTAGTCCTCAAATGAATGGTGGAAGTTAGTATAATCACTCAGGTTTATAAACCAAAAAGACAACATACTGCCTCTACAGTCAAACATTATTCCACTAGATCAAGCTGGAGGTTCTAACGCAATATATAATTGTTTCCTCGAATGTTGGTGCAAACTTTCCGAACCTGTAATAAAATATATAGTTTACGTGACTTAAACGTGTCACACCACTATTACATTTCTCAAAGTGCTCTATTGTAACATTATGACCAAAACTATCTATAGGATTTTCTACAAAAATGGAGAATAAGCAAAAAACTACGCCAAATTCAATGATTCGAAGCAGAATTTAATGCGACGGCAGCCGAAAACAACCAACGTTAACCGTAAACTAGCCTCTTGACAAGATTGCAACTATTGCCTTTTAATAATTAAACAATACAAATTAGTACAAACTCCAAGTCCACTATAAATATGTAATTTATTTCATTTTGCAGCCAATTCTATTTTTTGTGTGCAGAAATAAGTGGGTGGGGTAATATATTAATGTAAAAAACAGCTTAAAATTCACAATCTGAGCAATAAGCATGCCCATGGAAATTTAGTGTGATTTTGTAGTTATTTCAACCTGAATTAAGGGTTGGTAGCTCCACAGACATATGGCAAAACCTTATGAGGGAGAGAGTGTCACAAATGCGATATGTCTTTGAGGACAGGTGTTCATGAAATATGAGACTAAACACAGCTCGTAAACATAAACTTATGGGCAAGGAAATACCAAAATGACCATCTACAGAGTAAACCAGCATTTTGCCATGCATTAAACATAATGTATTTCTATTTTTGTTTCCACATTTAACAGAATAATAAAACATACATGGGTAGTATGAAAACCAAGAAACCGCCATATACAAAATTTGGTCAATGTGTGTAATCTCTATCATAAATGCATGAAAAAAAACTGCAAATCTGCACCATCAGTTATATTGAAATGTTTAAAAACTCAGATTGTGTTCAACTATTCATAAAATGTCCAAACTATAATTTAATACCTTCTATCTAAAGAAATCAGCATCCCTCAATTCTGCAACATGCAGATCTGACAGTTTTTGTTAACGTCTCACACCACTATTACATTTCTCATAAGGCTCCATTGTAACATTTATGTAAAAAACACATTGAAAAAACAAAATCTGCAGCATGTGTTTGGGCTCAAATTGTTCACTGGTTCAAGATATGCAATTATAAAGGGAAAAGGCATACCTTGACCAGGTTTTTTTTTAATCACAACACTTTTGTGAGACCTATCAATTTTCAGAGAAATAATATGTCAACTAGTCCTAAAGTAGCAGTATTGACAAGTCCAAAATAATTGAAATTGTAAAGAGATCGATATAGGGCAAGTTAATGTCTGTTTGGTTAAACTGATCGCTATGTAAATAAGGATGCAGCGTTTCAAATGTATATTTCCATATTCATTTTTAGTATACATAATGAGTCATACTGACGTTTATTTTAGAAAAATCCGTTAAGTATTAAGGATTTAAGTAATTTTAATTTTGTAATATAACTATTTTATGTAGCATGAAAGGTAAAGTAATGTCATGCTATGTTAGGAATGCTTTGTTATTTCATGACGAGCAGTGAATGTTCAAGTTCATTGATTTCTTACATGTCGTATGTGTCAAATTGTGGCAGTATAAGTCCAGGGTATATGATAAACTGTGTCAGAAGCATATGCAATCATGCCAAGGAGATGTATGCCAAGGAGATGTATGACAGATATTAGCCACAGTTGTTTCTGTCCAAATCAATTCATTGCGGTAAATGAAATATTTATTTTATGTTTTTTTTTCTGTACGTTATTAATGTAAATATCTGATGTCGATATTTCTACAGAATCAGTTTTAATTTATCTTTTAATTGTTGATTTCTATTCAAACGAGAAAGCTGTCAAGTTAATCTCATACCGAGATATTACAGTTGTTTAATTAGGACGTAGATCGAGGAAACATATCTTATGTTGTGTATATGGTATGGTGATTATTGAAAACTAGCATTCTAAAATTGTTTGATATTTATAATTGCAGTCCGTCAGTGTTATATTATATATGTTGGTGTTGTGTGGAATGGAAAGCAAATGCTGTAATACATATAACTGAAGCAATGTGTATAGAGGTGTATCTTGCTACAAGAGATGAATATACGATAATAAATGAATATATTATTATTGCATATTGTTTAATCTACCCTGAAACTGAAAGATGGTAAGAAATGAATGTATTATTGCTTATTTATAAAACTACCATGGAACTAATATATGGTTAGGAATAAAATGTAATGTTATTACAAATTGAGATTGAGTAAATTGTAAATCTACATTCTCTTCATACCCTAGTTTGTTGTCGACCCTTGGTGATTTTGTCACTAGCCTATTCAATCATTCAATACGCGATTGACGTGTTCCTAATATGTGGAAGGAAGCTAATGTATGTAAGATAAACAAAGTTGGTCACAAGTATAACGTTTCTAATTATTTACCTATTTGTCTACTCTGTACAATTGAGAAGGTTTTTGAAACATCTATTTAAACGTGTGTTCGACATTTTTCGTGACCACTATATACCTGCAAAAATGCAATCTGCATTTGTCCCTGGTGACGGTACAATAGATCGACTCACAATAAGAACATGCATAAATGATAGGAAATTTAACTCTTTAATATACTATAACTGCAATAAGTCAGAGTTGTCTTTCTTTGTTTTATTATAAATTACATAAATTATAGGTTTTCCCTGTTGTATTAAGTCCACATACAGCGTCGGATCATATTATTATAAAAAAAATGTCAACGTCACAATACGTTGCACGACGTTCTAGACATAATTGACGGCGACCAACAAAAATAAAACAACATTAATCAATGATATTTACCTTAATACTTTGTCATATGTCCCTTTCCTCTGATAACTTTTAGCTTTCACTTTGGTAGAGATGAATATAAGCTTCTTATGTAGGTTAACGGAATGTTACTCCAGAGATCCTTCATTTCATGTTCAAGCTCAACTGTACTTTGAATTCTCGCTGTTCGTTTTCTGAGGATGTTTTTCAAAAGAAGCAAACATTTTTCAACTTTATCGGCATTTAGAGACTGGGCAGGCTATAACATATCCGATATACTGTTTTCCTGTTTGTATGCTTGAACAATTCTTGCTCTGTGTACGGGGGCATTGTCATCATGGAATAGGTAATTATTTGCCGGTGTATCATTAAATTTTGACCCCGTTGAAAAATGACCCCATGGGTCACTTTTCAATGAAAGAGTTATCAATTTTTAACATTTAAAACTGACCGCGACCGTCATTTAATGACCCACCCTCACGTTAAAAAAATGACCCTCGTTAACATCTGATCACCAATAGTTGGAAACTGACCAAATAGTCGGCCGGACCACATTTCAACATTGAAAACTGCTATCATAAATTTGAATGTTCTCGTGGATATAAAGTAATAATTACAACCGGAAAATTTTGGTATATGATATATATAATAAGATTTCCTTTTCGGTTTGGCTTATTGAGTAACTTAGCGTAATTATAAAAAAAATTGTAGGTAAACGATGCTTTAATGAGTGTAAGAGCACTTCAATTATTGGGGAATTATTTTCTTTCGTTCAATCCTTTTACTGTGTATGTTGTGGAATAAGTTGTGCATAACTTATAAATAAAATGTGTTTAAACCAATTATTGGGGTGAGGCAACCTTGGGGTAGAGTGTAGGAAGTGTGTCCTTCTCCCGCTGGTGGCGGTATTCTACTCTACTCCTGCTATTAGGATACGTGGAACCTATTAAACACTTACTGCTGAATAATACTCATTTCTTAGAAAATATGTTTTTTATCTACACCAATGCTGTTTTTTTTTATACTTTTATGTTATTAGGTAAACGCATGCACGCACGCACACACGCACGCACACCGCACTTAGATGTATTTAAAAGCGAATCTCTAACGAGTATCAAACCCGTTACACTGCGAGTCAAGACATAGGGGATCAAAGCATGCATTCTAGTGAGTTTTACGGAGGATGAGGGTATGGTTAATATTTACTCAAATATTTTTTTTTTATTTTAAAACGCTTTTATTAAAGAAACATACACACACACACACAATATACTTAAGACTAAACCCTTAGATGTATTAAAAGGTGAACATCAATCGAGTTTCATTCCAAGGTTCAACGAGCCAAGACGTAACGGAGAGTCCCCCCCCCCCCCCCTGCCACCCCCACACTCACACCGTTTTGCAAATTTGAGTAGGTGGTTTGTGTATGACAGGGACCTAGCTTGGTCGAAGTAAACCTGCAGGTCAAGAATTTTATTTTTTTTTAGCTATCGTAAGGTTGCTTGCTTATTACCCCGTAATAGGTCTGCAGAGGTCGGGGTCCTCTCGCTGCAAACTGCACACTAATTTAATATTTTTACCATGTTGATTTATCATTTTCCGAAATGGTGTCAAGACAAGTTCCTCGAAACTGTCGCGTGTGTCTTTAAATCATCTTTACGATATTCAAATGATCAGTAGCCTGATAGGATATCGTAATTTATCAAACCTCAAAAAAGTATACAGAGACGGATGGGAAACGAACGTTTACAGATGTAGCCGAGATAGGACGTTAATCTAGGCAAGGTCTAATTCCAATATTGGAGACCACATCGATTTTAAACGCATGTTTTGTTTTACTATATACAACGGTATTTAGCACCAGAAATTATATAGATAGTCACAATTTCTGCTAAATATTACAATTTTACCAGTGCTTTTATTGTATTACAACGATATAACCTCTGGTTATGCCGCTTAAAATACAACGAAAATCATGTAATTCGTGAAAAATTTAATATGCAAGATATTTGATGAGAGAACGTTGTTTGTGAGTACACGCCAAGGCTCTCAGACTGACTACATGAAAATATTAGTTTGTTTTCCCAGTAATCAATCTTCCGTAAGACCACCTGAGGTTGTTTAGAGTATGACATGAGATGTCCTATCAATAACGAGAATCGTTTTGCGTGCATATTTGAATATATTAATGTGTTTATGTCATACTATCTGTGATGTCGGTCTTTTGTAATAGCATGCAATGATTATAGATAACCACTGTGGTGATCATAACAATATTCCATTAGTAAAGTCTGTTCTTTGTGCATTTACGTAATCAGGTACATTTACAACTATTGATAAGCGCTTAAGTGCCTATTTTCCACTATTTGAAGATAAAACAAAGTTCGCCATATGTTTAAATATTGATGAGCACCTCTGATAAGCTGACACGCCAAGTCGAGTCTGCAATTGTTTTCTTCCTTTCGCGCGGGTCTTTTAGCAGACATCAGTATTAAAGTGGCATAACTAGTAAGGTTTATCCTGTAAAAGCAATTTAACACTGAAATTAGAATCTTATTACAACGTCAGTGTAGTTTGTATGAATGATATAATTTCCTGTGACATGGTATGTAAACCATTTTAATAGTCTAATGACATCATGATATTACGACATGTCATATACACACGTCATTGACCAATGTTCTTGAACAGTATATGTAACAGTAACTGTTGTTTTTAATAGTTAGCTTTCAAAATTCAATTAGAAAATACCCATATATAGAAAAAAAGATTTTCTGTTCTTCTGAAAATTCTTATAGATGTGTGAATGGAACGCTTAACTATTTGTTTTCATTATCTAACCTCAAATGGCAAGCTCACGAAGTTGTATGTCCTATTATGACTAAAGCAATTTTAATTCTGAAAAGAGATTGATGAACCTTGGATGTACTTTCATATTGCCAGTTCAGGAGAGCTGAGTCGAGAAATATTTGCAAAATCATTGTACATTTCAACTGTATATGAATACGTCTGCGCGGCAACATGCGTATGAAAAAAACCATTGTGTTGATAAAGCGAGTATATGAATATCACACAGCACGGACCAACAACAACATGCTAATTCTGACACAAACCATTTTAGATCTAACTGATCCATGTTTCGTATTAGAATATTATTTTTTCTTCATGACAGCATGACTGTCTGCGCAGATCACATATCGTAACATATCTAGTATTAACGGTAAAATCAGTATGCAAACACATCAAAGTCACTATAGATTATATATATATATATATATATATATATATATATATATATATATATATATATATATATATATATATATATATATATGCATCGTTGGTTAATGAACATAATTTAACCCTGCACATTGTTTCTATCCCATATTTTTGATTAGGTGGGTACCTTCATTTCGTCATAATTTTTAAATTTACCATTCATTAACGTTCGAGTCCCCCCTCGCTCCAAAATCTTTATGTGAGAAGGTATGCCAGTAAGTAATGGAAGGACGATTGTGCTACTCAGACTCATTCTGAGCACTTCCTCCACCAATAAAACTGGATATGTCATATATACATGTAACCTGAAATGTATTTGAAATGGCGTTAGAGGTATAACTCAACAATTGATTTTTGTCTTTATTTTATAATGAATAATAAACGTTTGAAGACATGTTATTCATACAAAGACCAAACAAAAGTAGTGAAACTTCCATTTTACTGTTTGTCAACCTCTGCACTACCAAAATATGATAAGAAAAGTAGGGGTCATGTGTCATATAAGATATTTTTTCTGTTCAGTGTGTTAACTGTCCAAAATCATGTATTCATATCCCAAATTTAAAGCATCAATATATTTTTCTAAATTCACCGTTCAAACATGACAATGCTTTCAAAATGTTTAAAATACACAAATAAAAACATTGAGCATTAAAATAAGGAAAATGCATTTTTAAAAAAGAAACAAGGATTGTTTATAACCGCCATTTTGTGACTATACCACAGTAGCACTTCCTTTTTTCAATGGTTGAACTATGCCTAGACTCCATTCAAAAATAAAATATTGAAGGTGTGGATAGTGCTGGGGATTGGAGTGACTGTAGACAGGTGCTATATGGTCAAAGATGGTAGAGGAAGTTGTATTTACAAATACGAGTACGAAGTGATGCCAATCAATAGTTGAGTTAGGTGTTCAATTGTTTTGTTAGATGTAGTCTAGTTTTATCCCAATATCGAGGACCCAGACACCTTTGGTATAACAATTCTGTAAATATCTTGAGGAACGAATATGTCATAATATGCTTATGTAATTTCATCAGACATTCATCTACTACGAACATGTACCATAATCTGGCAAAAATAAGAAAGTGTTTCCCTAGATTACGATTTAGCAGAGACATTGTGAATTGGCTATAACGAGTAACAAACTCTCTTAAAGTTTTTAAATCATAATTCTAGACACACTGAATGCTAGAATACTTCTTTATTCTGCTACAAAAAATGATGTTGCATTATGTTTTAGTTATTCAATATTATATATACATATATAATTACATTTTACATTCGGATTATCTCAACATCTCGATCGTCAATGTTGCAATAATATAATTATTACACAACTGTATCATTTACAAGATGAATTATGTACACACTTCGGTAGGTAAAGCTATTTATAGCGTTTCTGTAAGAGGTTGTTTTGTAAACAATAGAGGTTTCACTATGATTTATTGATGTGATGATCAGTCATACTGGGCGATTGGTTGCCGGCTTAACTCGCGATTCGTGTTATAAATAAAAGTCCAAATGCTAATAAATGATGTTCAAATAAGAAAGCTTCGAATTCTCTATTTGTCAATTTACCGAGATGGTAAGTAAAATGTAAATTCAAACTTAAACCTGTTAGTTTATATCCACAGTGACTCGACATTATAATAGTACCTTCACGTATATGCTGATAATTACATGTATATTTATTCTAGTTATTCAGACAAAATGCTATTCCTATTTTTAGTTGACTAGAGTATAATGCTTTATAATGTCTAAATATTACGACTACATCTCTCATTGATAGTTTTTGGCCTTAACGTCTAAATCTTCAACGAATACATAGTAAGTCCATCATCGGCGTCGTCACCGCCAAATGACAATCCTCGAGTTACTCGATTAATCCATTGTCCATAGGCATATGGAAAGGATTTCGTGTTAACTCAGCATGATGGATGTGTCGCCATACTGTCCAAAACCACTGTAGATAAAGTGAATATATAAACAATTATATATTTATTGATCATAACTATTTCCATTGCAGTGTTTTTCAACACCACACATAATTAACACAGAAAGCAAGACCTTCTATATATATTTATTTATTACATTGTTACAATAGTCACTTTAAACTTTAATGAATTATATTAACACATATACACGTTTCTAAAATATAGTTCAAAACCATTCTCTTCGTATAACTTTCCTACTTAAAACCCGACTGCCTTAACCTATTCGACTCCCGAAGTAATCTCTTTAACTAAAATCTTGCCACCCAAAGTAAAATTGATGTCTTTACCATTCCCCTTCGAAGTCAAAATTGATCTGCCTTTTAAAACTTGTAACTTGAGAGCTCAACCCAAAACTACTTCCAATAAATGGTCATGAAATTCCTCCTTAATTTGTATACCAGTTATTAATTATCAGGTATACTTCCTCTTTAGATGTCCACTCTCTTCGCTAAATGCCCATAAAACTATTATTTTTAGCCTGCTGTACGCGAACTTTTCACAGTGTAATATATAAAAAGTTCAAGCTAATTAGGACTTCCAAACCTTAATAACTAAATGCATGTACTTAAAGCATGTCTTAAACACCAGTATTATATCGGGTTTAACTTTTACATTATCAAACTAAATAAAATAGAATAATTAATAATTGAAGTGACTGACAATAACACAAGTGATTTTACAATAAAGTCCATACAGATATAATTTGCCCCATTGGAACAAAGAAGGTACCGAATGCATTCTTATTTCATATACACTTAGTACCTAATTTCACCAATGGGACGAATTAATTAAATGTCATGTTAATCGTTAGATTGAAAATATAAGCTTCAAACAATTAACCACGATTTTCAGTTGGATGTTGTATATGGCTAGAGAAGAAAGGAAAGGGCACACACACACTTTTTCAATTCTGGCCCAAGCAAATACCTTTTCTCCTGGTTTGGCAGAAATGTTAATCCCAAGTTTTATCAAATTACCTCCAAGTAGCCGGCCACAAAATATATTTAAAAGTTACACATATACAGGTAAGTGAGGGGATAAAAACCACTTCACTTTTAAACACGATTTTAAGTTGAAAGTGTTCTGATAGTTAGAGATGGAATGAAAGAGCAAACAAGTAACATTTCAACTCTGACCCAAGCAGCTTTTCTTTTCAGATCCGGCAGAAATGTGCATGCCAGTCTAGTCGAGTCTAGTTCAGTCTTGAAAGCCAAGCAACCGACTACACAAATGCCGGTTGAACGGAGCAGCTAACGTACCGCTTTTGATTATCGTGTGAAAGCTGATTTGACTAGCCATTTACAAAACTATAGAATTATTTAATAATGTAGATTTGGTCAGTTGTTAATTTTAAATGTTTTTTTCTTATTTAAATTAAAATTTCAAGAATATTGCTTTGGCGCTTTTTAAAAAAATATACAAAAAATGAAACTGAAAGTGTCAGGTGGCGGGTTCGCTGTTCCATTCAGTATATCTTGATGTAGTAGTAAATGACCGGACGGCGGGCCTATGTTTTTATTACCGAGGAAACCTAAAGCGTTATTTATATACAGTTATATATATATTTATACTATAAGAACGTTTATCAATTGAGATAAAAGTGTTCAATTACAAAGAAAAACTGGGGTTAATAATATTAAGACGTTTTTGTTTGGTAAGTTCTATGGTGCGTAGCGTTGTTTTTAATAATTGTTTATTTATATCGTGACGTTGTCTTCCTGAGAAAGTAGTCTAAGCCACACTTGACTACCATGCAGAGACACATGTTATAATACCCCCATACAGAAATCGGACCGACCAGACCTAGAACAAATGCATATTGTTAAATGTTTCTATTTTAACAATTCTACTAAAGGATACCTTTTTCACAATTACTTTTCAATTATAATTATTTTAAATATCAATTTATTTTTTGAAGATTTTTGCTCCTATATTAATGTTGTTGAGCTGACCAGACCTAGAACTATTCTCTATGATTAAGGTGAGCGCTAAGCGGGGAAGTTTTTAAAAATCTTTGGTATGACCCGCTTGGGGATCAAACCAACGATTATGACAACTCTCACCTTCTGCGTCGTAAGCACTTAGAGAAAGGTCTCCATCTGGCTCACAGCCACCGCATTTACCCCCAAAGGTAGTGCTGATTTGTTGATTATCCGAGGACCGAGAAAAATCTTGCATTCTCACAATATTGTTCGAAAATATCCACTGTACATAAAACATGAATTTACAAGCAACAATAATCATGAATAAAGAGATTGGATCAGTTACTCTACAGAGAGAAAATACAATATAAGTTGTTAAACAGAATATCCTTAATATACTTAAGGGCTCTCGCTTGCACTTTTGGGAATGGGGTTTGGGCCCTTGACTTTGAGAAAATTAACGTTATAGGAATTATTCTTTTATTCCTGTAATTTCATTTTCTTTCTTTATGTATTTTAAATATTGTGCAGTTAACAACAAATCAAGACATACAAATATATTTTTGCTAGTGTATAATGTCATTCTATATAATATTTCCATTTTGAGCAAAGCAAAAAAAGGTGATAGCAAAAAAACAAAACAACAACAACAAAAAATCTACCAATCAAATTATTTATTAAAACACGTTTATCATTACTTCAAGTAAATTGATTATGTCAATATATCAACAAGTTGTAAATTTGAAATGTTTTCATACTCTGTATATCATTGGTATTTTGGAATGGGGCATAACTTTTGCAGATCTTTATTCATTGAAGACACAAAATGTGATATATAATTTATATTTTAATCACTTAATATCGGTAAAATATATTTTCACTCAACACTTCTGTTTAGTAAAAAACAACTAAAGTGTTGCATTTGTAAAATCAGTTATTTTAGAACTAGCGTGACATCACAGTTTGATGAAGTTTTGTCTTTTTCTGTTTATATATATAGATTCAGATAAGATCTTTTTTCTATATAAGACAAGGATTTCCATGGTAAAAAATAATTCTACTAAAGATGTTTTTAAAAAATATATTTTTTTTACATAACAAGAACGCATTCCCACAAAAAAATGCAAAATACCTTGTAGATTGGCCAGCTCTTTTTAAAAGAGGGTGCAGTGTCATCCGGAGAGTTTTTTGGGAAAAGGAGCCCTCAAATGCTCATAAAAACATGCATATGTTGAAATCCTATAAAATTAATGTTTTAACACGAGTGATGTCTTATTGCAGTTGATGCTATGCCAACGTTTCGTCTACACATCTGCAGCAAGAAATCACAACCACGATGAACTATTTTTAAGTGTAAGAATCATGTTACCGTGAGGAAAAGTTGGTGTCATTGCATATTGAGATGTTAAAGGCTACTGAACGTGTATGGCAAAAGTGTGTATTAGTTGAGACGAGTTGTTTTGACTGGAGGAATACAAACATGCTTCCCAAAATAAGTCCCAACTGCTATTCCTCCATACACGTTTAGTAACAATATTATTGTATAATTTCATAAAATATTGCACGCTCTTCCTCTGTAGAAACACAATATAGGTACAATATGAAAGCATACAATAAATGTTCATATGACTTTTCTAGTGCAAAAACTGATTTGATATGCAAACAGAAGTAAAACTATACTACGTCATTGCCGTGATTTCTTTGAAAGAAATACAATTTTCAACCTAAAGTAACTTTTTTATATATACTTTCACAAAATACTGCACGCTCTTCCTCAACAGACACACAATTAAGGTAAAATATGAAAGTGAAATATGAAATGTATAGTGTAAAATTGGTTTGAAATGCAAATGGAAGTTAAAGTAGATTCGTGTGTCCTTTGAAAGAAATACAATTTCCAAAATATTTGATAAACTATTATAGGAATTAAAATAATATGCTTAAATGAAACAAAGTAAACAACCAACTTAACCCAAGTCCTGGATTAATTGATACGAATATATATTTTCTCAATATACTGAAGGAATGGATAAGCCATATTGCTGACCGAAAACCTCCCTTTATTATTGGTATTGGCGCAGTATATATAATTATGCATAACATAGTTTGGCTTGTTTTTAGAGAAAGCAGAATTTTAAAAGGGCAGTAATGCATACAGTTTTATTATCTGTAATGAAATATTAGTGAAATTAAACCTACAGATGGATTTACGATCAACCCGGTATTGATGCTGAAAGTTGCATCATTGGCAAAACTACATGCCGCTGCACTTTCATAGTTGCTCCACAAATTTCCATCTATTTCCGCATACATTTTATCCCCCGTTATGACAGTTAGATCCTGAAACATGTGCTTTGTATCCTATAATTTTATATTCATATGTATTACAGAGTAAAAGCTAATCTACACACGTCATATATATAGTAACGTAAAAACAATATATTATTATTATTTGTCCTTGATTGTTTACATTTAGATGATGCTAAAGTGCAAGTGTTCAGGCATGAAACATGATAGCACTATCAGATTAGATATGATTGAGTAGGTATATGCAAATATGTGATTGTTTATAACAATTTATAACTAATACAAAAGTTTTACTATAACGTCAATCTGATTTTTTACATCAGCTTCAATTGTTTGGGATGGTGTTAATTTGTAGTTGTTAATAACAATGAAGCGCTATAATAATAGCTGAAATTTCGCACGTAGGAGGGTTGTTCAAAATGTATTGTGTATCTATAAGTCGCGCGTAATGCACGTGACATTTTTCATCGATATTTATACACATGGATAGCTCTATTAAATATCTACCCTATGGTATATATATATATATGTATATGCTGAAACAGGGGTCTCCAGAGTTACAGTCATTTCAATATAGGCAGCCGTTGATCACTGTTGTAAAAATGGTTGGGAAACAAATAGCAATTAATGGGGAAACATGGCCTTATATCAAAGTTCGTACTAGACTCGGTAGTTCTCAAAAATATATTTTTGATGAAATCACAAGTGAGTATGTGTTGACGAAAGTGTCAGTAGATGGAAAAAGAAAATTGTTTCTTGTGTCAAAATCTGGTTGGCCAAATACAGCAGAAGTTGTTCCAAATGATGAGCGATATAATGTGCGTGACATAGCAAGCATTACAGGTATCTTTCTATCTTCAGTTCGTTTCGTTCAGAGAAAAAACACGAAAGTTAAGGGAATTTCTGTTAGACGGGTGTCCCTCTTATTTAATGACGTCCAAATGAAGGCACTGCCAAAACCTGCTTAAAATGTTCCCTGATATAACCAAAGACAATTTACAAATTTTGTCACTGGTGACAAAACCTGGGTACTCTTTTTCGAGCCAGTGCGTAATGTTGGGAATAAACTATGGGCCATAAAACATGACAGAAGGCCAACCATTGCCAAAACGGACCTTGAGTTAAAAGAATACTCTTTATGCAATATTCTTATATGTTGAAGGTTTAACAATACAGGTACCGGGAAACAAGGGTAAAAGTGTGACTGGTAGGTACTATCGTGAAGTGGTACTACTAAAACTGAAAATAAAACGTTGCCAAGTATCTGAATTCAATCATGTACACCTCTTGCTTGACAATGCCCCAGCGCACACCTCTGGCTTTGTAACGGATTTTTTTAAATCTGAAAAAAATGTTACAGTACTACCACAACCCGCTTATTCCCCAAGAGCTTGTCCCATGTGACTTCTTTCTCTTTCACAAAATAAAAAAAAATCTTCTTTGGCCGTTGTTAGGGGTCACGCTTTCCGTAAATGTATCCACAAACTCAAAGTAAGTATTTCTAACAGAGGAGAGTACTTTGGGGCTTTGAAATGAAGACATAAGTGATTCCAGCAAGTTATTAATGGATAGAGGGCAAATACGCACTACATTTCAAACATCATTCCTGCACCGTTTGGTCATGTGATAAATCTGAATATGAATTAGTCTTACCTAAATATTGATATGGATCTTGGAGTACTCCTGCACCGGCAGGTCGTGTGATAAATCTGAATATTCATTAGTATTACATGGATATTGACTCGAATCCTTGAATACTCAATGTGTGCTCGGTTGCTTCCATCTACCATTTTTTACTTCAAGTCTATGTGAAGAAACCCTTCGTCTGGTCATTGCAACTCGAAATTTGTGTATATTTATCTTTAATAAATATGGTTGTAGTCTAAAGGAACAGAAATGTCTATAGAAATTGAGTTATTTAACCGTGCATTCCGACATTGGATACACTTATCTGTCATCTGTCATAACCATCAGTGTGTATACTGTAATTCGGTCATTTGTTTAAGTAAGTTTGACGGCGCAATCGATGCTGAGCTCTCAAATCCACGTCTTTATTAAACATCTGACTATTTATTGAGTTACTCGAACATTAGTTGTCACATTGATAATATTTCACACAATCCCGTAACCACAACTAATAAATCCTCTTTCATACTCTGTCCTTATGGCACTTACAACATCTGGTAATGCAAATGACACATTGCGTTTCTGAAGTTCCAGCCGTTTGAGGATCCGTTTCAATGACTTAAACTGACTACTATATTGTGTAAAAAAAGCATGAATCCACAAATATTCTTCCAGGTATGACTTTGTCTATAGTAATAGCTCATCATCTTTGTACTCATTTGAAATAGCCACTGTAACTGGTTCAGCCATTGTAAGTGCCAGGAAACACAAAACTGAAATAGAGATACAAAAATAACTAATAATCGGTTATCCATATATATATATATTTTTGTAGATCTAATAGAAATTATTGTATTTATAGATGGGAACATTATGTCAAGGTTTGCATGTGTTACATTGATGTATATATAAACATACATTTTGGTGGTGAAGCATCATCATTATCATTGGTATCGTTCTCAATATAATGATTATGATGATGATCATCATCACCATCACCATCATCATCATCATCATTCATAAAACGCATAACTTGCAATAAGAATGTTTTCCTCGATTCCTGTTAAAATGTTTAAAATGCATAATAATGACTTGCAAAGAACACAAACATAATCATGATCAAGCATATGTATTCGATAAATTAGAAATCCTTATCGGCCCAGACCAAAATTGCCTCCCCTGTACCCGTCCCCTCAAATAACGTTTGTTACAGCTTCCCCACCCACCGTATGTTTCTGCTAAAATGACCTTCGAACATGTGATAGCACGTGATAAGACAAAAACAAGTATACACTTCTGTTGACAGTGTGTTGACAATTCAAGAGAAATACGTTTGATCCGCAAAAAATATGTTTTATCCTAAGAAGGAAAAAAACACACGAAATTTTATTAATTTTCGACAATGACGCATTACTATCAAGTTATTGGCAGTAAATTTGCCCACAAGGCCTGAAAAAATACTTGCGCATATACAGGAACAATTCTATCAAGTCTGGCGACAAAAATATTAAACAATTTAAAATAGTAAAATATAATAATAAATTATCATTTCCATTGTGTCTACACCAGCGGCTGTAATCGCATGTAATTGGAGGAGATTTCTAGCAACATGTGAATATTGATACACGTGGTTCACGTGTCAATGTGGTCAAAATGTATGTCGGAATACTATGATGATATACATAATCAGGGCAAAGTTATACCGCTAAACCCTTTATATATCGGCAAAACGCAATATTTTTTTCTGGAAAAGAAGTGTTTATGTATGGCGACATATCCTTTTTATGAAAATGTCCGGAAAATATATGTCCCAAAGATAAGTACATGTAAGTATGTCGCAAAATGTAAGTAGCGAAAGTGATATTATATAGCCAAGAGAATATAAAGTATGCCTAAATGTTATGTTTTATCAAGGCATGTCGACATAGCATAGCATGATTTACCCTACATGAACACGTAATCAGTATATCCCATATACGCTTCCATAGCTTTGCAACTTCCACCACATACCAACATAATATATTAATTAGCCATCTAGGCAAGATTTTCGTAACTAGTTAATTTAATGGATTTGTTGAGTAAGTACCAAATTATTTAAAATACTTAATATCTGATAACACGAATATTATCTAGTTATTCAGTTAACTAAGCGGTATCGCAAATCTTATCTAGATAGCTAGTCAATATAAGTTGATATGTGGTAGCAGTTGCAAAGCAGTTAATAGGTAATTTTTCGAGTTAAGATATTTATCGTAACGAAAATCCTATCACGTAAGTTAACTTGATAACCAAATAATTATCGCGTCAGCTATGTGGTTAAGTAGATATTATGTATTAGTTGCATGGATCAAAACCATTTTATTTATACATAATTTTAGTGTTTTAAATACAGTGTATCCATTTACCTGTCTCGAATAAAACAAAACAATAATTTACAAGTAAGTTTTGTAATAATTGATAAACTAACTGATCTACAATTTGCAATTAATAAAGGTCAATCAAAGAGCAAGAACCAACTTGATACAGATGCATCGAAAAATACACGAATCTCATATAATATTCAAGCTTTTTACATTATGAATGAGTTTCCGTTATATATCCGACTACAACAATTCTAATTATTTATATTACAAACCTGTGTTATAAAAACTGCGATGAAAACAAAAACATTAACATTAAAAAACAACATTTTAAATATAATAATGTTAAATACATTAATGTTAACATGAATCGTAATACAAAATCTATTTCGTACAAATAATATTGGACTGCTTCTTTCATCTAGTGGTTTACAACGTATCTTAAGAATACATGTAGTTTATATAATATTTAAGGTTTGTACATGATAAATGAGTTTCCGTAATATATTCGACTACAACAGTATTTATTATTTATTTTACACAACTATGTTATTAAAACTACAATGAAAACAAATAAATTTAACATTAAGAAATAAACATTTTAAATTCATTAATGTTAACATGTATCGTAATATTTCGTACAAATAAAAATGTTGCACTGTTTATTTTATGTAGCTGCTAATGCATAATGTTCTATCAGAAAAACTAATTAGGACTAAGTTATTTTATTGAAGACTTCCTATTCTCCTAATTAGGACTTAGTTATTGTATTGAAGACTTCCAATTCTCCTAATTAGGACTTAGCGTTTTATTTAAGACTTTAACATATCCTAATAAGGACTGAGTTTTTTTTATTTAAGACTTTAAAATCTCCTAATTAGGATTTAGCGTCTACTTTTTGGGAGTTTTAAAGTCATTAGTAGGGCGCCTCTGTATATAACTGTGTATTACTGTCTTATTAAATGATAAAGATAAACTAATATATCAAAAATGCATGTACTTATTTGAATTTTCTTAAAACAACGCCATACACAATTTTCGCCTGATAAACACCGTGATTGAGATGTTACATGTTGTTAGTCATAAATATGGTATGGTAGTAATAACAAACATGCCTGTGTCAGTTACATATGGGATTTTCGTTACATATTTGTCCGATTTGTTACATTTGTGCTATGTCGGTATTTTTCTAAATAGTTAAAAATAAGCCCTTTTAGTAACATATGTGTCCTTTTAGTTACATATGTGCTTTAGTTACATATGTTACCACAACACACGTTCAAACATAAATAATGCAAACTGGAATATGGTTTTGTTTTCTGACGAGTCTAAATTCAATTTGTTCAATGCCGACGGTAGAGTACGCGTCGACGTAATGAACGTTATGCAGATATTTGTGTTGTGGTGTATGAGCGTTACAGCTGCAGCAGTATTATGGTTTTTAAGTCACAGCTAGTGATTTGTAATGGTAATTTGAATGCGCACAGCAATATGAATCAGATTATTACGCCCGTGGTCCTGTCAATATTGCAGCAACGTAATCGTCTTACGTTCATGCAAGATAACGCTCCACCGCATCAAGCCGGAGTAATAATGTACTTACTGAACAACAACAACATCCCTGTGTTGCCGTGGCCGGCTTTATCCATTAACTGTAACCATATAGAGCATATCTGGGATGTGTGGGACGTCGGATACGTCAACGTCCTAACCCTTCAACCAATGTCCAGGAATTAACGATTGTACTGATTTACGAGTGGGAACGGATTCCACGTCGAGTTTATAGGACTCTGTGTCGTTCAATGCGTTCTAGGCTTCAGGAAGTAATCAGGAGAAACGGGGGACATACACGGTACCGATTGTCTGATTTGATGTAGTGCATAAATAGTGTGTCAGTTGTACATGTCATCAAGTATAGTAATAAAAAATGCATAATCATATCTGTACCTCAAAATATTAAAAAGAACATAAAAAAAGAAAGCATGAGTATGGAATTCATATATCATACGGAAATATATCAGCACCGGATATTTAAATAAAAATGTCTCATCGGACAGGAAATTATAGGAAGAAATAATTATGCATTTTACCTCAAACATGTACACTTTTATATAAATATATACGAGCGTATAGACGTAATGCACGGTAATGCCGATGCTACCTCTAAGCATAACTCGACGTTTACGTTAAAACTGTACAAAATGTTGACGTAATTGTATTATATGTGTATTGATTTTCGGATCATTTAAATTACAAGAAAATAGCCAAATATCGGACATCGGTTACTTCAATGGAATCGTGATACTTTGTGGATATCAAATATAACTAAACCAATGATATTGTTTTATCAACGAGAACGTTTAGAGCACATTATACCATGTACATAAATATCGGTGTCCACAATTTTTCACCGATTAAAACAACTTTAAATATCTGATAGAGGACATCAGAGATGCTCGATACGAGGTGAAAATAATTCACTAAATTTTTCTATATTTTCGGACATCAACAGAAACTAAATCTACTCGTTAATATGCTTTTAAACTTTTCAAAAGACAATGTTACATGTTAAAAACATGGTCAATATGCAATGACAGACGTTATTTACCGCTAAAAATGCCGGGGGCCACAAATCATAGAGGACATTTTAAATACAAAATCTAAACCATTCGGAGCAAAAAACATTACGTACAATATAGTAAAAATGAATATATGCATACATAAGTTTAATACAATACAAACTATTATTACATGTTTTGACTGTTCAGTATGACTTTATTGACGAGACATCTGTTTTTCGGGACATTTAACATGTGCGTAATGAACCGTATATTCCGTAATAGCCGTTAAGTTTGTTGTAATAAAAAAACCCATCTGTTACGGGAAATTATGTCACTTTCTCCCGTGTATAGAACTGACGATTTTCTTTTATTGGCCTCTTCGAAAACCTAAATTCTCTTCGCGGTCGCTGCTGAAACAATGTAGATTTCACGTAAGTAAATAGAATTTTCATACATTAACAACACAACTATTTATTAAAGCATTTTAATAAAGTTTAATTTTAGAGAGTATGCTAGTATCATGATGAAATGATGCGGTTGTTGATCATGATTACCTTTTTATTGTGACTTTTATTACTGTTGTAAGTTGGTGGTGTTAGCATAATGTAAAATGTGTGTGTGTCTGGTATATAAGTGTAAATTATTAAGAAAAGTTATTCTTGCAGAAGAAATTAATTAATTTGTTTCAAGAACATAATTTATTATATATATATAAAGACGAGTTAGAAGTTTAAAACTCCGCCTCTGAGGCTGTTTTGTACCAGTTGTAGTAGTTTGGTTTCAACGCAGAAACGAACATTCCCGTGTAATTATACTGTACATGTTTCATAATTTTTATTTTATTTTATTTTTTTACTCATCAATTATTTATTAGTAACTTAAGTTTATTGTTATATGAATTTTATTTCAGTTCAATTAAAATGCCGTCGGATGACTTTTGTTGTATGTCCTTGTGTAACCACAAGAGAAGTAAAGTTCTACCACGTTCTACATTTTACACTATTTAAAAAGAGCCCAACAGTGGCAGTTTGGGATCAAACGCAGTTATAAGGATTAAAATGGGAAATTTAAGCCATGGATACCCACAGATAACTGATGAAGAAAATCCAAATATCCTCCATATCAAATGCCGACTGTTTGGGAAAATTTGTACGGCCTTCCATATTTCCAAACAGACGGAATATGCTTGTTTTTTATGTTTAAGTCTTAAAAAAAGAATAAATGTATTCATCTGAGATTTCTGAATCAATATATAAACATCATTTTCAAAAATATACCTGTATGGAATTTTTAACGCATCTAATCCAATAAAACAAATCTAACCACAATTTTATCTTTTTCTTAAAAATAGGTTTTGCTTGTTTAACCTATATAAAACTTACATTGAAATAAAAAACTGACATAAAAATGAACATTTATTAGTCTCATTTTATATCAGAGACGAATGATAATGAAACGCAATATGTATATCAACCATCACGGAGATTGTGACCGGTGGGGTTTCAAACTCGTGACCCATGGATTAATATTCAGACGCGCTAACGACTGAGTTAATCGGGCCCGGCAGTCATTACAAAAGCAAGCATGATTGAATTTGTAAAATATGAAAATAACCCTCCGCTTGATAAAGAAAACAAAAATAATATTGCAGTTAGTGTCGATGTAGACCCAGATCAGCCTGCACATCCAAGCCGTGTTATCAAGGTATGCACTGTTTGCTGCGCAGTCAGTAAATTATCAAATTCACCATTTTAAACCGGGAATCGAATATAAGCAAAAAATGGTCCATTATATATATTAAACGGGCTCATAGAGAATAATAAATAAAACCTTATTTAGCGAAAAAAAGCAAACGTATTTGACAGCTTTTGTATTCCTTATCATGTTAAACTGGTGCATCCATTGCTGTACACTAAGAAATGACTGATTATATGTTAATTTCATACCCTTTTAAAGTAAATTTAGATAAAGCGTTGCTGAGTAGTATTTTTAATATTTGCATAACTTGCGCTAATTTTTTTTTGTTTTATCATATTGTGTATTTTACCTATAAATAGCCCATATGACATCGTTACCCAGTCTACTAGTTACCTGGACAAATATGATTTTTTAACCTTTGATGGATAGTGTCATATGGAATATATTTGCCTACAGGCATATTGCACAAAATGTATGCTACTGTCCAGTTACTGGCATCCTGCTGAGCTTTCATAATTCACCAACACTACAGTCACACGATGTGGTAATGAGAAAAAAACATGCATATTGTACCCCAATTTGCATAATTCACCACAGGTTTTATGACCCCAGTGTTTAAGATAAGTTGTATGATATATTGCACAGTATTATGGACAATTACTTAATTTAAACATTTTCAGTTATTTAGCGGGTTAATACAAATGGTAAGAAATTATGTAACGTTCGTCCCCTTTTTGTCACGTTCATCCCCTATATTAGAGTGACATTAAACAAAATCTCTAAATTTTTATTCATTTTTAGGGGATAAATTATTCATATCTTAGTTGCACTCTGCAAACATTTAATACTTAATACATTGAAAACAAAGTGAAATTGATTCTATAAATTCAAAAAAAAATAGAAGTGGGGGAGGGGGAGGCGGAAGTTACGTGGACGGACGTTCCATTTCCGTGTATATCTTTCCTAAATGACCATTTTTTTTACATTTTATGTAGTATCTTGGCATAACAGCAAGTGAATGTGTATCATTCTATTTATCTTCTTGAAAGAATATATACCAGGGATGCAGACGTTACATTTTTTTGTCACAAATTGAAATTTTCTGAGTTTATTTATTATTTCACAAACACACTATTGTTAAAGCAAATATATCTCGTCGTGGTTATGCATTACAATGTGATACACGTAAATGTTGTAAATATGATGAAATCTAAATTGTATGTATAACACGTTCTGATTCAATTTGTCCCTTTTCTGAAAAGGTCAAAACTATTGATATTTGTAACTTCTGTTCTCGCGATGTTCATTGAGTATCTTTTAAATGATCGGCATGGTCGTTTTATATTAATACAATAAGAAGTTCAAGCCAGCATGCCTATTTGTAGAGTATATGCTTTCAATCTGGCTGAATTCAGCCATTTACATTACATGTGGTTATAGGTTTCACTTAATATTTTTGCTGGATAATTAATTGAACTTGTATCATTTAAAAGTAAAATGGGCATTATCAAATAAAAGTTAATCCTGATGAAGTGATTGGCTGAATTCAGTCAAACTTTAGTTGAGTGTACACGAATTACAAATGCTGCATGTAAAATCGATATTTGCCATTCCAGCTCTTCACTGGCTGAATTCAGCAAAAAACTTTACATTTAGAAGTCAGTTTGCAAACCTGCTTTTGAAGGAAACCATTTTGCTTGCTGGCCGAATTCAGTCAGCATAGGCATCTCACAATACAACATGAAAACTACTGAACGTCTTGTATACATTTCATATCGTTCTTCTGTAAAATTACTTGGCTGAATTCAGTCAGTAGGATCAAATTTGGTTATTAGACAATTGTGTTAGCGCTCTTTAAGTTTTATGAACGTTTAATATATAAAATGAAATATGAACAAATGATATACTAGAACAAAATTTTATAATCCATCTTTTTATTTTTTGATTATGTATTTTGCCAGTTTTAATAAGATCCTTAGCCTGTAATATGCTAATATACATTATACAAAAATTCAATGTCACCAAATTTGGCTCTAATGAAATATAGCTGTTTGGTTTAAATGCAAAAAAAATAGTATCTGATAAATATAAGCTGTACTAATGGGAAGTGATTATTTAATCCAAATATGAAACAAGAATGTGAAATCTATAAAAACAAACATCAGAATAAAAAAAGGTTTTATGGTTAAATCTCTGTAGGCTTATGATACGTTCGAATCACTTAACAAGGCCAAATCATGATTTAAACAAATTATTAGGTGATCATAATTATGTTTATCCTTCATATTAATATACAGAAAACGCACGCACGCACACACGCACGCACGCACGCACGCACACACATGTATATACAGTATTATGGTTTAAAACATCTCTAGTTTTAGAGATGCCTTTTACTTTTTAATGATTGACACCCAAAACCATTTCAATATTATCGTGGGATCAGACTACACAACTGTACTACCTATCGAGTAGTTATATCCTGTCATTTGTAGTTTCTGAGAAAGATATTTTAAAACACTTCTCTAAATAATTATGTCTGAGTAAATATTTGGTACCATGTGGCTGGGGTGGTCATTACAGCTCAAAGGTGGGATTAAGTTAAATCTAAGATTCATTAATAATGATTGAAATACCTTTCGTATATAGTATGATGACCTATGCAAGTTTAAAGCTAATTGTCTTAGACATGGATGTGAAATGTAAATAGCTTTAATGCAGTTTTTAGATTAACAAAAAATATAACCATAAAATTCATGATAAAACTACACAAATGGACACTTTCAAAACAAATGAATCACAAGTGGGATATAAAATAAAACGTTTTAAGAATTCTATTTTTATGACAAACTGAAGTATGTATACTGTAGTTTACAAACATTTAAACATTTACAAATAAATTGACAAACACATTTTTAATGAAAACCTTATTGTAACATTTTTGTTTGTATTTTGTAAAATATGATATACCATGTTATTCCCTGAACATTTTCAAAAAACCTGAGGGCAAGCTCTTTTGAGTCATCTTAGGAGGATTTTGATCACATGCTTTAGTATTATGTAATACAAATATAATAATACTTTTATATCAAACATATAAAACTTATTTTAAACATAGTTTATTGTTTAGAATATGTCATTACATGAAATAGTAAAAGGGTTTTGACCGCAAGTTATCCAACATTAAAAGTGGCCCTTTCAAACAACAAATTATTTACATAAAATATCCAGATGGCAAGAACACAATCATATTTATAAAGGTAAATGGAAGAAAATGAAATAGCGGGCATTGTTTAAATATACGCATCCAATGCTGATTGCAAATGGGGGGAGGGGGGGGGGGGGGGGGGGTTCACTGTGACTTCACTTAAACTTAATAAGATATTTTGTTTATCAAAACATGTCTTTAATATTAATTTGGAGATTGTTAGAAAAAAAATTACACCATTCATTTTCATGATAAACAATATTGCGGAACATATACTTAATTCTCAATATATAATATCATTTAAACGCCAACTTATACATCATGTGTTAACGCACCAAAATACCATGTTTTCATTTAACAAGTTATTTTGAAGTATCTATTATTCATGCTCGTCTAATAAATAGTTACAGTATGATATATTTGTCTAAAAATTAAAATTATATTCAATATATATATATAATATGAGCATTAAAAAGAGGACGCTGAACACTATTTCATGCATTGTCCTTAATTTTCGTGCTACATGCCACCTTCATTCTTTAGGTGTTATATGGGAGTGATAATAAAACATGTAAGCAGATGACCGATAATCCAAGGATCAATCTTATTGCATTACTTTGAATTTGTATCATTAGTGGAAGAGAAGAAATTGTTTCCCTCTGTTGAAAATAACACATACAATACATATATAAAGAAAATAACCCTTGTTCCCTGGCTGCCATGTTTTTAAACGGATCAAGTTGATTTTAGCTATTTGGGTAAAGGGTCTCGTACTGATGAACATTTGTACAAAATTATTTGAAATCTGACCACCGGTTATTTATTACATGAAAAACTATATCATATTCATGAAACACATAGTGACTTTCAAAAAGTGCAACATTTGTGACATAAGTTGAAATATTTAAAATGAACAATTCAATTGCAAAACAATTTTAAATGTCAAACTGAGTTTGATGACATATTTGAGAACAACCTTAGCTACTATTTTCTGGTATTAATCAAACATATTTATTTCGTTTCTTGTTCTTAGAGTTAAAACAATTTGCTTCAACAGAAGTCGATGGCGATATGATACTTTCTTTGCTTCCACATCTTTTTCCTGAATATACCTGAAATAATAACAAAAATAAAATATTTCACGATTTTAATAATACTGACCAATGCATAAATTTTACTTATATATCCTATTAAATTTTACAATTATTTAATTTTCGATATATTTCTGCTTTTACATTAGATTAACATGTTAACTACAAGCAGTACTAAATAACAAAACACATCATGATATATTTCAAATCAAGCTTATTTTGCATATTATTATGTATATATCATAATATAATTTAGATTAAGAATAAAAGAGTCATACTAAACTAAATAAGATATCTCGCAGATTTGAAAAATGAAATTATCAAATGGACATACATTTAGGACAAGGACAACATGATACCTTTTTAATTAAATAAAATACTGGCAAAGTTGTAAAATTTAGCACAAATGGTGGCTATTTGGATGGATATTGTCTGGTACAAAATACCATTGTTTACCTTAAAAACTATTTAAACTTGTTTTTATTTCCAACATTTGAATTAGACCTGACCCGTTGAGTCACATAAATGATTTAGCATATAATGATCTCAATTAAAGCCAACTCATTCAAAATATTCCAGGCATCATCGAAAATCTATACTTAATTCATATTACCGAACGCAGTGGTAATATCTATGGAGTATGTGATCCGGGTTCAAATCCCGTGACATACATTATGGTTTATTTTTGGCTGATTTTCCGAGCCACACTATTTTCCCCACAGAGATCCACAAATATTTTTAATTGTTATAATGTTAGTACTGAATGCTTTGAGCATTGTTAGAATCACTTTTTATTGAATGTGTCATTTATACAGACAAACTAGTCAATAGCAGTATTATTCTCGCTAAACTATATATGAATATATGTAAAATTGCGTACAACCACTTTCAACTCTGTCTCCTATCATAATATTATCAATTCATTAAAAAAGCGTTTGCATCTAATGGAAGATATTTAAAATGGAATATAAAACTCATCGACGAAATCCTTTTTTAAATGAACACAAACAAACTGCACAATTTCATTGCATGTACTGAATGAAACAACACGTTCGCTGTCGTCTCTTTGATGACTGTGACGTCACCGTGCGTCGGCTAACATCAAAGAGATATTGTACGGGCGAAACGTACATGATTTTAAGTCCTTGAAAGTGACATGTTTATGTCGTTTCTTTTTGAAAATTGAAGCATGTTTTTGGATTGCGAAGTTAGTAATATGGAAGAAATATATTAAATTAATGGATAAAATATATCAACGGTATGTACTCTGTGAACAACTATTTTTCCAAACGTTATGGTTAACGCAAATAATTCCAGTCTGACATCAAAATAAAAATCGGTCCTGGTCACTTTTCTAATTAATGCCATTAATTTCATAATTAAAGTCACTGTTAAAAAGCTCAAACAAACAAGTGATACTGTGCATTTTTATAAAATATTTTAAAGACGCAAGCCATTTTTGGTCCGAAGTCTCAGCTTTGACCACTTTGAAAAAATAAACGTCACGAGCAAACAATTCAACACATTACGGCAAGCAAAACCGTTTTAATGAACCGATATGGGTCGCAAATCACACATCGAAGGCCTGTTATGTAGCGATAGACTCTTCCGAAAAACTCCAGGGGCGGATCAAGTATTTCAGTTTAGAGGGAGCGCGTATGTGCGTATCCAGGAATTGATGTTAGGGTTCGGGGGTATAGGGCGGCAAATTATACTTAAGTGAATGTATATACATGTATATACATGTATAACTTAATTCTTTTGAATAAAGATAAACATAATAACACGTAAACCTTGATTTTTTTTTTATAAACTTTTTTATTTACAAAAAAAAAATATCGCTTGGCAGGCTCGAACGTTTAACCTCTAGATTGACAGGCGCACGCCTTACCTATTACGCTACTGCACCACTTAGATTTGTATTAGACACCAATCATAGCACATCACTATCTTGTAAGGAGCAGGCCGATGGCATATTGTTTTTCTGGCTAAATCTTTTTTTTAATATAACGTTGAATGAAAATAGATGAAAGTTTAACATAGATTTCAGTGTTGTATTGATTATTTGTTTGTCTCAGTTTGTCTACCAGTTTAGTTGTTTCTGTCTCGGTGCTTTTGAAAGTTTGGTCTACGCAGTGTAGATATTTTAATTGTATACATGTTTTAGCAGACTGGTCTATTTAAAATAATTTACACATGTCATGACATGCAAAAAAACATACATTTTCTTCTGCGTTTGACTTTCTGTAGATGATGATATACATGTAAAAAAAGCTATTCAGCTTTTTTTTTAATTTTTGCTCGCGTTGATGGTGCCGCCATAACAAACTTTTTCGCGTAAAATTACCAGAATTGATATAGATCTAACGACAAGGAAAAAAACTTAAAAAAAAAACGACCAAACACTGGGCGACAGTAAAATATACTCAAGCATCATGCTAGAAGTAGTTTGTACATATTTTAGGTACATCAAATATGTGCTTAATTTGTTTGAACACAAATCGTTAAGATGGTTATTTGAGTTCAGGGTGAATGTGTAGAAGAAAAACCTATGCTTGCCAAAATTTAGGTGGTGCGTGCTCCCCCCCGCTCTGAATCCACCCTTGAACTCCCTTACATATCTGTAATGGCTTAGTCAAAATTGACCTCATTTTGCACAGCGGGTGACAAAACAATAGAATGCTATTGCCACAAGGCATATTTCACAGCTTAGTAAAGCATGGTAGGGGTAATTTATACGTCCGATAGAAAATATCTGGACTGATTTTTTATTCAATTTTGAAACGAAACCCGGTTTTGAACGGTAGAAATCGGTCCAAAAACCGTAAAACCGGTGATTTTAGAATCCCTGGGCCCGGTTTCTCAAAAATACTTCAGTCTGCTATTTTACTTAAACTCAAATAGTGTGCTCAATTTCAGTATAAAATTGAGCACACTATCGAGTTTAAGTAAAATAAGAGACTTAAGTATTTTTGTGAAACCGGGGCCTGGTACTGATGTATAAAATACTTTTACATATTTTCATTGTTGATTGATACATTTGTAAGTATGTATGCCTAGTGTGTAGATATTTACAGCTATGTATTATCAAAGTAAGAAGGGCGGAGTTCACTTTATCGAAAACCGGTATGGTTGGCCTTTCAGCATATTTAAAACAGAAGGTTGGCTAAACTACTGGTCTGCTTGCTCTTATCTCTACATGGGGTTTGGATTGATAGCTGTGGGAACTATTGATGTATGAGAGATAAGATGACTGGTCCCTTGGGGCCGGTCACTATTTATAATACTGGTAATCAACATTATAATGCATACTAATAATTCTGTTCTCATTGGTCAAATTGAGTTAGAAGTGGCTACATGACGGAGTGTATTTTGCAAATGGATACACAATGATTTCTAAATTAACAAAATGTTTCTTACATTAATAATGAAAATTTGCCTTTTTTAATGTATACTCGGCACAATGCACACAATCCTATAATAAAAATGGCAATATCTTTATTTAAATTTAAAAAGGTTTTCAAAGAATATTTTTTTTTATTTATAAACTTTAAATCAACATGACATACACTCATGTATTCATCAACAGTTTTGCTCATTTTCAATCAAATAAATTAGGTATGAATTTTAAATTTAAAAAAACATCGTCACTATTTAAGCGAATACAGAAAATCAGTGGGAAAGGCCATTTTTCGTTGCTGCTGACGTTTATACTGTTACTCCGGTCTTTAATGAGGTGTTTAATTAAGATCTAATGGGGGTTGTAAATGAACAAAATAGCCGTATAGATTAAGTACCATTGCCCAGCATGTGGTGATTACTGGTATCATGCTCGGTGATCAGATAAGAACTGCCACTTGAGTTGTGTATAAATCGGTTTTTGCTTCAAGTAAACTAAACATCATTCAATTTCTCGGATGGAAATTGTAGTTCGTAATCATTATTTTTGCAAATTATCTATAATAATTTCATCAAAATACATCATAACCAAACAAATAGTTTTGAAAAGCATAGCTGCTATATCTCATGTTGTTTTTCAGAGGTATGTGCGATTACTCAAGAAAAATAATATATCCCTGGTATATAGGGTTGCTAAAGTCTGCCCTCAAAACATAAGCATTTCTAGAATACTAGTTACATAATCTTGGTTAATTAGATTGAATAGATTTAGTGAATATTTTGCGTCATCTTTATGCCATCGAGGGCTAACAGACGACCAGTTAACCTAACCACTGTTTCCTGGGATAAACCAGTACGCGAGCACACCTCGTCTCCGCAATTAACTGATAACTTTCCCACTTGAAACAATGGTGAGAGACGAATGATAATGAGACACAACGTCGTATATCAATCATCACGGAGACTGTTGTCGGGCAGAGGATTCGAACTCACGACCCCTGGATTGATAGTCAGACGCGTAACTGACTGAGCTTATCAGGCCCGGCTGGTTAATTAGATACGTATAACCTAAATGTTTATTCTCAGTGGAATTGTTGGTAATATATATTATTATGAAAATGAAAGTATTAACCTTCTCAGTCTTTATATATTACATAACATAATTTATATATGTCTCGTAATTTTATTGCTACAGTTTAAAATTGTTATTGGCTGACATCATTATAAATTATGTTCCGGAATAACTATTACTAATAATAATAATAATTATATATCTGTCTCACCGACCCAAAATCAAAAATATCTAAATATCTTGATCTATTAAGTAATCGAATCAGTGGATGTTAAACAATGCGTTCAGAACTCCTTATAAATGAATCTGCGGACAATATGTTTGATGGAGTTACTGGTGTTAGTCCCATTATTATATATATATGTAATATGTGTGTCTAACTTTGAATGAGATATAGTCATGCTCTGAACACAACTTAATCATACTTTTTTTGTTAATTCTGTATGATGACAACGGTAACAACATTTCTCTTGTTAAAATTGCTATGATTATTATATCAAATTGAAATAGGTTTTTTGTTTTATGTTAATGTTCCAAACAGAGAGTGATACCTTTTTGTCTTTTTCTGATGTCCATTTTCGGTCAAACACATGTACTCCATCCATATACATTTTCCTTTTTCTTTTGTATGTTTTATCAGACACCTTCATGACACCTCCATGCTTTACTGTCATAATACAAATTTAATAGTATTTATTATTCACCAAGTAGTAACTTTTTGTCAATTATGTATCCATTTTTACGTATAATCAATTTTAACATATTATAAATTTGTTTTATACATTGTAGTTTTGGTCCCATTGAATACAAGAGCTGTAAGTGAACAGCGTTAACTCGACTTTTTCTAGTGTTGCCACAAAACAAAATTTAATACCAGAAGTATGTAACATATAAAAATATCAGCACTATAGTACTAACATGTATGTGAAATGGAGGTGAGGAAAATAACAGACGCAAAATTGAAACGGCGGAGTAAATCTAATTTAATAGAAAAACAAAAAAAGAAATATGATGGGGTAGAAAATAGGGTATAAGGCTCAGACAAGATTTAAACATAGCAAAGTATCTTAACATAATAATATAGAGGGAGGCTCTTTGGTAGCTTCCAAAAGTACAATCAGGCAGAGTATTTCATATTTAATGCAAAACATAATAAAAATGGGTAGGAAAGGTATGGTTGGGGTCAGAGTGCTCTTGGTAGGCAACACAATTGAAATTGGGCAGAGATTTTTTTTATAAAAAGCAAAAGAAAATCAATAAAAATTGGTAGAGGAGGATATTTCATGTGATATTTAACAAAATTTAACATAGAGCTGTCGGAGGGACAGCGTGCTCGACTATTCGAATATTTGTCACAAAAGTACAAATTTCATTGAGACTAATGACAACTCCAAGCTTACACGATTTATCTTACTTACTAAATTGAGTAGAGCTTATAACTGCAATACTGTGAATGAAATTTCAATCCAACCAATACATGGAAAGACTGTTGAGTTTCAATTAAATACATTGCATGTTTGTTGTGATATGGACTTGATGGTACTTGCACGCAAAACTTTAACAATAATTTTTAAGTCAAATAAAGGCAATACTTTTGCATTATAACCACCCAAGAGTTATCTTAACTTAGTTATTGAAGTAGGTTTGATGACTGGGAAGTCTTGTATAAAAGTTCAAGTCAATACATGCAATGGTTATTGAGATAGGCACTTGCATGCATAACTTTAACCAATGTTTGACGCCGATGCCCGAGTGAGTAGAATAGCTTTCTTTATTCTCCGAATAGTAAAAAAAAGGCTATTCGAGTTATATTGTGACAAAGTACAAACTCAGATACTGATGGTTAATCCAGATAAAAAGAGTTATTTATGGAATTACATAGCTTAAATCTTCTATGAAGTTTCAGTCAAATACATACAGTGGCTTCTGAGAGATATATTTTAACCAAATATTCTAGACACAAAAAAGGGCCATAATTAAGAAAATAATAGCAATAATTACCCCTGTTCATTAATGTAGTTTGATTTATACTGCAAAAACTTTTTTAAAGTTACATCAAATACATGGAGTGTTTTATGAGATATGAAATTAATTGTATTTGGACGCAACACTTTAACCAGAATTTCTATATTATAAGTCATACAAGGGCGGTAATTTGCATTATATAATGCAAATGCTTGATTACTGTGAAGTCTTGTGTGAAGATTAAGCCAATACATGCGATGGTAACTGATATAGTTGATTGCACTGTCTCAGAATATAAGCACGCACTATCATGTCAAGTTCCATCCATATAACTTCACACTTATGTACAATTATGAGACAATAAATGTGACATTTTTGCACTCAAATACGACATTGTCCTTGAATTTTGTAGCCTGATATGTTACATACTAGGGTCCTCCATGGCTGAGTGGTCTAAGGCACCGTCTAAAGATCACTTCCCTCTCACCGCTAGGGTCGTAGGTTCAAGTCCTGCTCACACCAAAATTTTATTTGAGAAATATTGCCAGTTACTTGCGGAAGGACGGTGGTTCTACTCAGTCTGAGGTCTTCTTCCACCAGTAAAACGAGATATGCCATATATAACATGAAATGTGTTGTAAAATGGCGTTAAAACCCATTCAAAAATATAATGCCTTAGAGCATAAGCATGTACAGTTATGCCAAGTTATATGCAAATAACTTCAAGCCCTACACATAAATGAACAATTTTAAAAACTTTTTAAAACGAAGATTGGAAGCTGACATCAGAGCCGGTGCCGGTTGCGTACAGAAAGTCATCTTTTTCTAGAATGTTCAAGCCGAAAGTAAGAAAAAATCACACCAATGATAACTATAAATGTAATTACTGCATATATCTCCAGTAGCATATACATTGAATGGATATGATTTTTAATCTCAAAATTATATCATTAAGACTGCCTCAATATAAATTGTGTGTACTGGTACTTCTGCCCATATGTACAAATACATATTCTAATATATTGCAATATCAAATGATTACTTACTTGCAAACAAACTTTCCTTCGATGATTTGATTTCTACCATTAAATGTGTCTCTGAAAAGTAGCTTCAACATTTTCAAACATCCTTGGACAAGTAAATGTTATTTCTGGCGCCATCTCAAAACACTATCTACAGTTAACGCTTCAGAAATACATCGTAACAACACTTTTCTTGAAGACACTTTCCAATTTTTTCAACATCAAGTGCAACATCTTTTCAGGAAACTGAAATTTAAATGTGTGATCGAATATCTACAGTGTTTCATTGACGTTTTCAAATTTGAAGTGTACATTGACTCCTGTTAAAGATATCTTAACAATATACAACAAAGTTATATCAAGATTGCATTAAAATATTTAAAATAATTTATCATATCATAAGTTCATGTATTTAATAGGTAAACAAATATACATGTTTATATAGTTTCTTTAAAAAAGCGTTACGCTAGTAAAATTCGTTGTTTGAAAAACCATTGTGGAATGTTTTGAATCAACTTAACCATTGTGAGCATTTAGTCTGCATAATATATAGAGTTTAAATTTAAAGAACATACGTTTAAGAAATAATTTTCGCAGTTTTGTTTATTTTGAACATTTAGATTTTCAAGAGTAAATAAATAAAATGTTAATTGAATATGTAGAAATTGATAACTGGATACATACCATTTAAACGTTTGTTTCCTGGTGAACTCTCTTTGTGTATATATTCCTGGCTCTGAGTTATTTGTATCATCACTACTCATTGAAAATAAACTTGTCTCCAAACAACATGTATATTTTATTATCAAAATAGCATCACTAATTATTTCATTATCAAAAGTTGTAACACATGTAAATGACAACTATTCCATTCAATAGATTTTATACCAATTAACAGTTTATTTCATATTGCAGTTTACAAACATGAACTACACAACCCGTTCATTAAGCAGTAATGTTGTCTGAAGAGGGTTAGTACTCTCTGCTCTAGAGAGATACACTACACTGCACACGTATCATTGCTGATAAATTGTTGCTAATACACAAATTGCTGGTTCTTATTGCTTTATGTTCGTATATTTGTGGAATCGTTTCCATCAGCATAATTATAAAATGATATTGATACAAATTGTTCAAATATATGAACTTATATTAACTTAGAAATTGAAAATACATTGTTAAGGTTCATAGTAGAAAAGATATTAAAGATAAAGCACTAGGCGATGTTTGAAATCGATATAATGAATAAATTATTAAGTGCAAATTTTTTCAATTTGTGTTTTGTCATGTTAAACGTAATTTATTTAGCGGAAGACCAAACTACACAAAACATAATTCAATATTAGTTACATCAGACTGCATGTATTGTCCTTAATAAATTTACAGTGTTGAAGTACTTACATGTACTTAAATCATATCTATGTAAAATGCATTTAAATTGTACTAAAGCGTCTTCTTTAAATCTGGGACACATAAGACCAAGTAATATCAAATACCTAGGGCCTATTTCAATGGTGATCCCAGATGAAGATTTAAGAAAATACTTTGTACCACTAAGTTGAGGATCGCACTATCCAATTGCTTGTTCGTTAACTTTAAGTACCACGAGATGGTAAAATTTCGTCATTTGTAATACCTTTTTATAAACTAATACACACAGAACTTTCAAGTGTCTAAGATTTTGAATATTTTCAATTGAATACAACATTTGATGTACGTGAAACACTCTGCTATTAGAAAAAGTAACAATCATATGAAAAGCGCAAATTTAAACAATCTAGAAGTTTAAAAGACTCCGAGCAACATAATAAAAAAATGTTGGTTTTTCTTTCATAACGTATTCGTTGGACATTGTTTGCATTTGACAGATTGTTTTTATTATTTTCAAAAGTGTTCTTTATGCATTCCTAAAGAACAATAATATATATACATATATTCGGTTTTATTTTTTGAAAGTTTTGAATATTAACTTACCAATGTCACACTCTGGTATTTTTAAACCAAAGTTCTTATAGTTTATATAAATTGTAAATACGATATCAAAATTCTAAACCAATGTATAATGAATGACAATTTAGATTGTGGCGGATTATAATTTGCATATTATTATATAAAGTCCGCCTCATCAATTAAGTAAGTCACTTCACAAGCCCATCCACTACATAAATTTTTCTATTGAATTTATAACATATACACTAATACCAAATTACTTTCTCTTAATATGCCATTGCGACAAAAAAGCCATATCAGTAACAACAGTCTGCATAATAATTAAAGAGAAACCTTGTACAGTGCAATATCACATAAATATCCATAACAACTATTTAAAAAAAATTTGGTTTGTCATTTTGTGTATTGCGTTACATATTTTTTCTGTTTGTACTACATGTATGTACATCAGCATATACTTACAATAACATTATATATCTCTATGTATACTTATTAATAATTCCTAATTTTGCTAGTCAGGTAAATTTCAATTAACGGTACAAAGACACATCTTTTGACCATGGTCTGGTATATTCTTGAGTAACTAACATTATTCTCTCTTACTACATAATTGACAGTTAATACAAATAACAGGAATGTTTTCAGTCTATAAATTTCTCCATCTGACGCTAATGGCTATTGCAATGATTATAATAGCTGTTCTCTGCCATGGCAGTTGATTTCACGAATCCCTACTGACCCATATATTAGTCGACGCTGATAGCACTTTTGCAGATGTTTCAGTTATTTGCACAATACCAAACACATAGATTAGCTAGCAGGTATACAAAGAGTAAACTTTTCAATTGTCAGAAGATTAGGTTCAGGCACTTATTGTACTAGGATTGAGTGCGAATCTGGGTAAACATCTACCTTATATGTTAAATAAAAGAATGGTAGGTAAATGTTAGTTTTTCTTGATAAAATGTAGTGAAACTAACTTATAGATTAACAAATAATGATAGATATCCTAACCCTCCTGAATTGGCAATATACACTCAAACACAGAGTAAAGTGAATATATTTTAATCCCGAGAGAAAAATAGAATTAACAGTCAATTGAAGAACCATATGAAAATGTTTTTTTAGTAAAGAAAGTGAGTTTCGAGTAAGGAAAGTGAATTTCGAGTAAGAAAAGTGAGTTTTGGGTCAAAATATAAAATGAATAACAAAAATTTGATATTTAACACCATATCTGTACAAGTTTACAACATATATGTTAAGTTGGAACAAGAAAAAATAGTTATACAATATAATGACATGACATAGTGAAATGTAGATAGCGCATTGAAAACAAACATAAAATTAGCAAATTAGACCAAATCACGTCAAGGTTTAAAAAATGCCAGCTATTTTATTGACTTAAAATCTAATTCTAAAAATGGAACTGTTCAGAATTGTTTTTTAAAACAATGTCATGATACATATAATAGATATAAAAGGATATATCACGGATAAACCTGTTTGGGGGCAGTAATGTAAAATAAAAGCAATAACACTGCTAAATTAAACTTGGTTGTTTTAACATTTATTTTATTGAGTCACGACCAAATCAAGGTCATTAAATGTTAACTCTTATTTTTGAGAAAAGCTATGGCTTTATCATTGTTGGTATGTCGTATGTAACATGTAACATAAGGAAATACAATTGAATTTAAGAAGTAAAAAAAATACTGTTCGGGGACTAATCATATATTGGCTGCAATATTTTCACCTGCATCCCTTTTTTTTATAAAATACATAAGGTTACTTTTTTTCAAATAAATTACATTATTTGTTGCAGTGTCTTATTAAAGTTAAAACAACCAAGCTCCACAATCAAAAATATGAAACTTGGATAACGGAGTTTGTGAAAGGGATGAACATAACATATTATAATATTATATAATAGCTATAACATGTCACTCGCCCTTATTTTCTTGTTACTACCTGAAGTTGAATGGATATGTTTGTCATAATAGTAAATATAATCAAGCACTGCTAATATAAACCTTGGTAAATATAATGCTTACAAGAAACTATCTCTAGTAGATTATTAGCAAAGTTTGTAAATAAAGTGAAGTAAACAACAATATGAAACTTGGGATTACAGTGTGGTAAACAATAATATCTTTATTATTTACACTCGCCACTCTTTTCTATAATAATATTGTGTAATTATCTCAAGTAGACTTTTTTGTTTGTTGAAGCATAGTTTGTCAATATAATGGAAATAGCCAAGCTATACTTTTGAAAATATAGGAATGAAAATAAACTGGCTATAGAATCCCCCACCACCTCTGTTGTTTTTTTCATTAAACTGGTTTGATCATCTATACAAGTGTTATCATAGCATCTATCTACATCATAATACTTTGGTCTATTCATAATTAAACAAAAATCTGTGGGTTAGTATATTGTGGTAGGGAGTGGTGTGTGAAAAGATACCAAAGATGAAATTGGTTAAATTATTTGATTTAATACAAAACAAACTTTAAACAAATGACCTATTGGCCTCAACGGTCACCTGAAAATCTTTAATGGCATAAAGCTTTATGAATCTATGATCCACCCTAAGACCTCATAGGGGTGGACACCATGAAATTGACATAGATATCAATCTTCATGTCAGCAATAACAAATCACACCAAAAAACATTCACATAAGTCTATTCAGTCATAAGAAATATCGTTTTTTTACATTTCTCTTATATAGATTTAGTAAAGAAGGCCCACCCCTAGGGTCAAGCTAAAATAAGGCAGAGTATTTCTTTTAACACAGAAAAAAAACTCTAGAAAAAATACAAGAGCTGTCGGACGGACAGCACGCTCGATACTGTTGTAAAACAACAACTTTTTCCGAAATAAGTACCAAATGTACGGCAATTAATATAAAACTCAGGGGTATATAAGCTATAATTATTACATAATGCGCAAAAGTGAACGGATAGCTCACATTGCCTTAACATTATTTAATTGAGCATTTAGTTACATATGTCTTTCAAACCTTAAAATTGCTTTAATAATTTATTAACCATTGCAGTAAAATGATCTATGTGCGAATACTTGAAAGCACACCATGTACATATAATTACCTTAAATACTACAATTGCAATACTGGAATAATATATAAGAACAATATAAGTTGGTCAAGCATATCAGGAAAAACTTATTTAACATTATCTGAAATAATCCAGCAAGAATTAAGATAAGATTTAGCTAATTTATTTATTGAGGGTGACATATTTAGTTTAAAACTAATCTTCCATGCGGCCCTCTATTATTTACAAAATATACAAAAATGAGATACAAATAAAATTATACATGAAATATTCAGTGAAAAAAAATGCTAAAACATTTCTCTTCCCACATGATATTCACACACACACACATACACACATTCACATTCAGGAAAACAATACATGTCAACATTAAAAGTGGTTTGTTAATTTTATATAAGGCAGTGGCAGTATGTTACTATTTACATGATTTTGAACACACTTGTACAGAAAACAAATTGAATTATACAATTTTCATCCATCTGATTAGATTGCTTTGGTATCATGGTATGCTATTACAAAAGTTTTGCTTTGATATTTTCTGGAAGATTATTCCATTTTATTGGACCAAATATATATATATACTTTGTTTAAATAATTCTTTGTTCGGTTTAGCTAGTTTGATTTTGTTTGAAGAATTTGACCGTGTTACAGGAGTATTTTTATTTGTTTGTCTGAAGTAAAACATTTCATTGATTTCGGCTGAGGCTATTGGACTTCGCTATTTTGTACATAAATTTTGTTTTCCGGAAATAAATCCTATCAAAAACTGTTAGTTTTTTAAACTCCTGCAAGCTTTCTAGTGTGTTTTAATCATTGTTATTCAAGATGATTTTGCAAGCACGTTTTTGGAGCCTTAAAATTCTATCTTGGTTCATTTGACAGGTGCCAACTTATACAAAATTACAGTAATCTTCATGAGGTTGAATATAAGGTTTATAAAACTGAACTCTATGGTCAAGGCTAAGATATTGTTTAATACTTGACAGAAGCCAAATTTTTCATGGATTTATTTTACATATGATCTACATCATTTTTCCAAATTATGTTGTCATTAATAAATATGCCAAGTACTTTATCTTTAGATATTATGCTGAGATTTTCTCTATTAAGATCCAAATTTATATCTTTGATATCTAAACAAGTACGTTTTTGATGTGTAATTTAAAATATAGTGTAAGCCATAGAGGATCTTCTGTTTCAAAAATATTTTATCAATGTTTTACATATGCTATATAAGCACTACCTTCAATATTTTATCATATGGTAATAAACAATTTCCTGTAAATAGATCTATAGTTTTGTATCAACACATACAGTTTATACACTATGTATTTAAACTTCACGGGACAATATATCGGTACCAGTTCATGAGAATGGATCAAAATAGTTGAACTAATCTGTACCAACAATATTCATCTAATGTCCTTGATAAAGGCAAGTAATAAGGGAATCTATCACAGTATACCACATTCACCTAATGTCCTTGATCAATGCAAGTTATAAGGGAATGTATCACATTCACCTAATGTCCTTGATCAATGAATGTCATAAGGGAATCTATCACATTCTACCACACTCATCTTATGTTCTTGAGCTAGGAAAGTTATAAGGGAATCTACCACGTTTTACCACATTCACCTAATGTCCTTAAGAAAGGCAAATTATATGGGAATCTACAACATTCTACCTCATTCATCTAATGTCCTTGATCAAGGCAAGTTATAAGGGAATCTATCACATTCTACCACATTCAACTAATGCCCTAGATCAAGGCAAATTATAAGGGAATCTATCACATTCTACCCCATCCATCTAATGTCCTTGATCAAGGCAAGTTATAAGGGAATCTATCACATTCTACCACATTCACCTAATGTCCTTATCAAGGCAAGTTATAAGGGAATCTTCCACATTCTACCCCATTTATCTAATGTCCTTGATCAAGGCAAGTTTTAAGGGAATCTATAACATTCTACCACATTCACATAATGTCCTTGATCAAGGCAAATTATAAGGGAATCTATCACATTCTACCATGTTCACCTAATGTACTTGAGCAGGATGAGCTGTAAGGGATTCTACCACATACTACCCCATTCATCTAATGTCCTTGATCAAGCCAAGTTATCACCGAATCTATCACATTCTACCGCTCTCACCTAATGTCCTTGATCAAGGCAAGTTATAAAGGAATCTATAACATTCTACCACATTCACCTTATGTCCTCAAGCTTGGCAAGTTATAATGGAATCAACCACACTCTTCTACATTCGCCTTATGTCCTTGAGTATGGCAAGTTATAAGGTAATCTTTCACATTATACGTTCACGCTATGTCCTTGAGCTAGGCAAGTTATAAGTGAATCTACCACATTATACACCATTCACCTCATGACCTTGAGCAAGGCATGTTATATGGGAATCTACCACATTCTACCACATTCACCTAATGTCGTTGATTTAGGCAAGTTATAAGGGAATCTACCACATTCTACCACATTCACCTAATGTCCTTGATCAAGACAATTTATAACGGAATCTGCCACATTCTACCACATTCACCTTGTGTCCTTAATTAAGGCAAGTTATAAGGGAATCTATCACATTCTACTACATTCACCTTATGTCATTGAGTTAGGCAAGTTATAACGGAATATTCACATTCTACCACATTCACCTAATGTCCTTGAGCAGAACGAGTTATAAGGGAATCTACCACATATTACCACATTCATATAATGTCCTTGAGCTAGGCAAGTTATCAGGGAATTTATCACATTCTACCACATTCAGGTTATGTCCTTGATCAAGGCAAGTTATAACAGAATCTGTCACATTCTACAACATTCACCTTATGTCATTGAGCTAGGCAAGTTACAAGGGAATTTATAACATTTTACCCCATTCATCTAATGTCATTGAGCTAGGGAAGTTATAAAGGAATCTATCACATTCACCTTATGTCCTTGATTAAGGCAAGTTATAAGGGAATCGATCACATTCACCTAATGTCCTTGAGCTAGGCAAGTTATAAGGGAATCTATCACATTCTACCACAATCACTTAATGTCCTTGGTCAAGTCAAGTTATTAGGGAATATATCACATTCTACCACATTTACCTAATGTCTTTGATCAAGGCACCTTATAAGGTAATCAATCACATTCTACCACATTCACCTTATGTCTTTGAGCTAGGCAAGTTATAAGGGAATCTAAAAACATTTTACCACATTCACTTTATGTCCCTGAGTAAGGCGAATTATATGGAAATCTACCACATTCTACCACATTCATCTAATGTCCTTGATCAACGCTAGTTATAAGGGAATCTATCACATTCTACCCCATTCATTTAATGTCCTTGATCAAGGCAAGTTATCAGTGAATCTGTCACATTATAGCACAATTACCTTATGACCTTGATCAAGGCAAATTATAAGGGAATCTATCACATTCTACCACATTCACCTAATGTCCTTGAGCAAGACGAGTTATAACGGAATCTACCACGTTCTACCCCATTCATCTAATGTATTTGAGCAAGACACGTTATGAGGGAATTTACCACATTCTACCACATTCATCTAATGTCCATGATCAAGGCAAGTTTTAAGGGAATCTAACACATTGTAACCCATTCACCTACTGTCCTTGATCAGGGCAATTTATAAGGTAATCTAACACATTGTAACCCATTCACCTTCTGTCCTTGATCAAGGCAAGTTATAAGGGAATCTACCACATTTTACCCCATTTATCTAATGTCCTTGATCAAGTCAAGTTTTAAGAAAATCTATCACATTTTACCACATTCACCTAATGTCCTTGATCAAGGCAAATTATTAGGGAATCTATCACATTCTACCACATCCACGTAATGTACTTTTGAGCAGGACGAGCTATAAGGGAATCTACCACATTTTACCCAATTTATCTAATGGCCTTGATCAACACAAGTTTTAAGGGAATCTATCACATTCTACCACATTCACAAAATGTCCTTGATCAAAGCAAATTATAAGGGAATCTATCCAATTATACCACATTCACCTTATGTCCTTGATCAAGTTATAAGGAAATCTACCACATTCCACCACATTCTTCGTATATCCTTGAGCAAGGTAAGTTATAAGGGAATGCATCACAATATATAACACTCACCTTATGTCTTTGTGCAAGGGCGAGTGATATGAAAATACACCACATTATACTCCATTCACCTAATGTCTTTGAGCACGACAAGTTATATGGGAATCAACCAAATTCTACTACATTCATCTAATGTCCATGATCAAGGCGAGTTATAAGGGAATCTATCACATTCTACACCGTTCACCTCATGTCTTTGAGCAAGGCGAGTTATATGGAAATCTACCACATTCACCTAATGTCCTTGATTAAGGCAAGTTAAAAGGGAATCTACCACATTCTACCACATTCACACAATGTTCTTGAGGTAGGCAAGTTATAAGGGAATCTACCAAATTCTACACCATTCACCTCATGTCTTTGATTAAGGCAAGTTATAAGGGAATCTACCACATTCTACCACATTCGCCCAATGTTTTTGAGTATGGTGAATTATATGGGAATCTACCACGTTCTACAACATTCACCTAATGCCCTTTATCAAGGCAAGTTATAAGGGAATATATCGCATTCTACCACATTCACCTAATGTCTTTGATCAAGGCACCTTATAAGGTACACATTCTACCACATTAACCTCATGTCCTTGAGCTAGGCAAGGTATACGGGAATCTACCACATTCTATCACATTCACCTAATGTCCTTGCGTAAGTAGAATTATATGGGAATCTACAACATTCTACCACATTCATAGAATGTCCTTGATCAAGGTAAGTAACAAGGGAATATATCACATTCTTCTTCATTCATCGAATGTCCTTGAGCAAGACGAGTTATAAGGGAATCTACCACATTCTACCACATTCACCTAATGTCCTTGATCAAGGAAAGTTAAAAGGGAAAATATTACATTTTACCACATTCACCTTATGGCCTTGATCAAGGCAAGTTATAAGGGAATTTATCAAATTCTACCACATTCATCTAATGTACTTGAACAAGGCCAATTATAAGGGAATTTATCAAATTCTACTACTTTCATCTTATGTATTTGAGCAAAGCCAGTTATAAAGGAATCTATCACATTCTACCACATTTATCTAATGTACTTGAGCTAGGCAAGTTATAAGAGATCTATCACATTCTACCACATTCATGTAATGTCTATGAGCAAAACGAGTTTTAACGGAATCTACCACATTCTACCACATTCATATAATGCCCTTGAACAGGACGAGTTATAAGAGAATCTACCTCATTCTACTACATTCACCTAATATCCTTGATCAAGGCAAGTTATAAGAGAATATATCACATTTTACTACATTCACCTTATATCCTTAAGGAAGGCAAGTTTTAAAGAAATCTATCACATTCTACCACATTTATCTAATGTACTTGAGCTAGGCAAGTTATAAGGGAATCAACCACATTCTACCACATTCATCTAATGCCCTTCAGCAAGGCAAGTTATAAGGAAATCTATCACATTTTACAACATTCATCTAATGTCTATGAGCAAGACGAGTTTTAACGGAATCTACCACATTCTACCACATTCATCTAATGTCCTTAAGCAGGACGAGTTATAAGAGAATCTACCACATTCTACCACATTCACCTAATGTCCTTGATCAAGGCAAGTTATAAGGGAATCTACCACATTCTACCCCATTCATCTAATTTCCTTGATCAAGGCAAGTTATCGGCGAATGTAACACATTCTACCACATTCACCTAATGTCCATGATCCAGGCAAGTTATAAGATAATCTATCACATTCTAGCACATTCACCTGATGTCCATGAGCTAGGCAAGTTATAAGAGAATATATCAAATTCTAGCACATTCATCTAATGTACTTGATCAAGGCCAGTTATAAGGGATTCTATCACATTCTACAACAGTCACCTTATGTCCTTGAGCTAGGCAAGTTATAAGGGAATCTATCACATTCTACCACATTTATCTAATGTACTTGATCTAGGCAAGTTATAAGAGAATCTACCACATTCTACCACTTTCATCTAATGTCCTTGAGCAAGGCAAGTTATAAGGGAATCTATCACATTATACCACATTCACCTTATGTCCTTGTGCTAGGCCAGTTATATGAAAATACACCACATTATTACCCATTCACCGAATATCCTTGAGCAAGATGAGTTATATGGGAATCTTTCACATTCTAACACATTCACCTAATGTACTTGAGGCAAGTTAGAAGGGAATTGCAATATTGCTTATACAATTTAGAGTGAACTAATCTGTAAGATGGTGTCATACTGTGACTGTATGTACATGTATCAACTATTTATGCACGTTTAAAGGCAGTATGTAAAAATAAATGAGTGAAACATCCTAATAAAATATTGATTGATTGATTGAACATTTAGCGTCATTTTAACCCATCGAGGGCTAACCATCAGTTAACCTAAGCACTGTTTCCTGGGATTAACAAGTACTCGATCACATCCCATCTCCACAAGTAATTGATAACTTTCCCACTTTAATCAGTGGTGATAGACGAATGATAATGGGACACGATGTCGTATAGCAATCATCACGGAGACTGTTGCCGGGCGGGGGATTCGAACTGACGACCCCTGGATTAATAGTCAGACGCGTAACCGACTGAGCTAATCGGGCCCGGCTCCTAATAAAAAAAATGTATTAATAAAAGTGTAATATTATATTGCAATAATATAAACTGATTTAAATAATGCACTCTAAATGGAGATATTTAATATATTAAATAGTCTGAACTAGATTTAACTGTAATTTAATTCTAAGATGTTCACAGAATGATGGAAAGGTACTTATAGACCAGCATCATACAACCAATATATTAACTGCAAAAATGTTATTTAATACCCGTGTATAATTGTACAGTGTCACTGCCTGGGAATTCCCTGGTGTTTTAATTGGTGAATTTAAATAAATTTTTAATATAAAGAGAGGAAATAATTTTAGACATTGTTCGGTCGAAATCAGTTTCTAACTGCCCTGCACTCAGATTTACCAGCATAGCATGTATCAACAATAGCAACCTTTATCACAGCATGCTGTCAACGCTTTCTCTCCCTGGATACTGTCCAGAACTGACCAACTGACTCCACAGAACATTAGCATTGTACAAAGATAACACAACCTGATTAACTGACACCTCTTTAACATACATACAAGTGCCATAGTACAAAAATAACATGTTTTGTCAATATACAACATCCACTACGAAATAAACACACACACACACACACATTTTTCTTTCACTGTTAGAATAATATTATACACTAAAATGAAACACTCATACATTATGTTCATACAAAAAATGCAGAAAACAACAAAATTAAATCAAGTGACATATTTTCTTGTTCTAATACATAGATAATCGTGTTTTTTTTTTTTTAAAAATGACCAATAATAGAATTGAATACATATTTTTGTCTCATGGTCACATTAACGAACATGAAAAATTAATAAAGAAACAATTTGAAATTTATTTATTTTCGTTACATAAACAAATGTAAACTGTAAAATCTTTTAATCATACGTAATTTGAAAATTGTATTTGATACTTTACAAAATATCACCCTGTTCTACAACTTAAGATCAGAATAAATCATATTGTAAATAAGTAAACAAAGTCTATAGAAACAATTTGTACTAAAAATTATAACTATTGATATGTTCACAGTAGACTTGATGTAAAAAAAAACATTGGAAAATTTTTCTAAAAAATCAAGTAATATAAGCAAATTAAAACACCTTCATGTGCATAGTTATAAATGAAATAACATATACGGTACTTAACGTTTAATTTACTAACGTATTTCATCATAAATCACAGCACATTAACATCATATCATCTGGGCTGATAGGAGTTCTGGTGAGTTCAAAGATGTATTACACATTTATGAATACAATCGGTTTAATATATATGAGTGAAAATGAGGTATAGTTTGTTCTGCCAGATTTCAATGTGTTTGAACTTAATAAATAATGAGGTGAGTTCCCAGAAAACGTTTTCGGCTGGTTTCCAACAAAACTGTACATAAAGAACTTATACTATTATCAGTACGTTGTTATCCCAAAACATGGAATCCACCAACACGGTTAACCATCATACCCAATATGTCTGGTACATTACACTTCCTGGTTGGCTGTCTAAGTGCAGGATACATGATTTCTTACCTAATGTCGGCTACTACAGATTTTTACTAACATAATTGCAAAAAAAAATAATTTTACAAACGCATCAAACTGGCAAACGGTATGGATATGAACGTAATAAAGAGAGAAACAATCGCAACATTAACATGATATAGCTATATAGATATATGGATATTTACTTATAAAGAGAGAGAAAACCTCAATATTAACGTGATATATATATATATATATATATATATATATATAATACCTGGCTATATAAATACATGATTTCAAACATTAGGTCAAGCCAGAGGCTAAAACTATCAGGGCTTTTTCATTATATCAAAAGAATTGTACTGCTTTAAAAAGTAAAATTAAATCTGATTGGTTAAGTAAGGTATCCGCACCTCGCAATCAAGCACTAGCTAAAACTAAAAGTTGATGAATAAAAGATATATATATTTATATAGTAAAGGTAAAGTTTAATATGATATATCATAGGTGAGAGAAAACAAAATGCCAGCTACCATACATTTTTAGCGATGTTAGTGTATAATTATTCTTATTTATAGTTATATCATTCATTTCAGAAAATTGAAACTTATATCCTTACTGTCTGTGTTTTTGAAGAGAAGATTAAACAAAACAGAAACTATCACTTTTTTTGCATTATTCGCACAGTGTTGCAGAGTTAATTTTGACTTTATTAAGATTCTATCTTACTTAACCAAATAATTTCACATTAAAAAGTTAGACATTATTACGCATGCCATTTTAAATCAAAATAATCATTTTTTACTTAATTCCTGTACTTTCTGCGAATAAATAAACATAATCACCAGGGTTGCATTTCACTAAAACATTTTGATAAAAAACAGTCGTAAAACGTAAAGTAAGAAATATTCATAATATTGTGCCTAGTCATCCTCATCAATTTAATATTGTATTTTCAGAAAACATATCATTTTCTTAATTATTCAACCCGTAGATGGGTTTAATATCTAAAATTTTATGAATAATATACTTTACTTTTAAAACCTATTTTTATCGTAAGTTTATTCGTGAAATGCAACAAATGTGATCTGTTCAAATGGTGTTTGTTTGCATTTACACATTCCACAATGCACTGTTGTGCTTTGAAAAATATTACTTTTGAATTCTGACCAAATTATGTTTCACTATGTTTATGAACATAATATATCATAATGTGTATGTTTAATGAAATTAATCAAAATTAGTGGACTTTTGTGAACTTAACATACACTTTGAATAAATAAAAACATGTGTGTTGAATAACTTGTGGTAGAATGCACGAACTGATTAGTAACACAAACGACAAATGCAATTATATCCCTATAGCTGATATTACAGTATCAACAACACCATATTTCGTAATTATTTGATTGAACCCTGAAGCAACTGATAATGTATCCTGTTTTGCTAACGGAGCTGTTAATATATCAACCATTATCAATACATAGCTATACTTTCATTGTGTAATAGGTAATGGCCCATACAAGTCTACTTGCTCACCCTGAAAGATGAGGTTGGGGTTCAGTAGCCATTTATACATGTACTTGATTTTGAATTATGTCTAGTTTGTTATCACTTCTGATATTGTAGACATGATCTAACCCAATCCGATTTTAACAATTGTATGGTGTTTAGCGTCGCTTTCAAAAAATATTCAGTCATATCGCAACGGTGTCTACTTGTGACAGTATTCTAAGCGCTGTCACACTGGAGTATCATGCCGCAGACACATGGTATGATACCCCACCCAGTCACATTATACTCCCACCGGACCGATCAGACCTAGAACTCTCTTCTAAATGCTGAGCGTCAAGCCGATTTTAACAAATCAACTCTATAAAAAAGGTTATACTCTTTTAACCCCTTTTTAAATCAATATGAAATCATGGATGGCCCGTAATAATGAGTATAGTTATATGATGCTTATTATCACCATCTTACCAATGTATTTGGAAATATTTGCTGGTTTTGAGGTAGCAATTTGGTTCTGATACGCTTTAATAGAACAGAAGTTCATCAACTAAAATGTAATGACTAACCCCTTATAAAACTCATCTTGCCTTCTAATGAATTTTAGGCAAAACACTGTCAGATAAATAACCAATCATGCTTTACAATTCCAGATTTTGCTCTGTAAATACCCAGTTTTGAAATAAGCTTTGAAAATAATTAATTTCTTCTATTGGATCCTCAGTAAAACTAGACTGATCAATTGAGCTTTAATGAGCATATAATATATCAGTTTTAACAGAGCAATTATCTTTTTTTGGAAAGTACCATTTACACTTTGGTTGCTCTGTGTGAGTGAATTATGATCTCTGCGATACGTAAACGCTGTTTTCTAATTATTTTTAAGAACAGCTGGTTTCCTAGTCATATTTACATTGGTGGTCTTCGATAAAACATCTATCTTAGTATCTCAGTCGTCTAATCATGTATAATGTTGATTATACTATGAAAAAAGGTGATTATTTTTAAAATATGTAACCAATTTCATAAAAAATTGAATCAGGTGATTTAATTGTAACAACCATTGAAATTCTAGCCAAAAAAACTGAGCGCATAGGCCTAATTTGGAAATCCTTTGTCTTTGGCCTATTTATATCAATATCGTTATGGCAATACGGACTTAGTGAATATATAATTAAACCATTAAGGCATTTTGAATAAAAGTCTTTTGTTTTGTCAATTCTTACATTTTGAAAAATCCTGATACACTTCCGTTTAACAGTGTTATGTTAAAAATGTAGTGTATTATGGTATATTTTTTTGAAATAGGAGTGTAAATGAATAAAAGTACAAATAGAATACTTTTTCACATATTTTTTATTTAATATGTTAAAATTGATATTTTAATTCATGTGTGTGTGTGTGTGTGTGTGTGTGTGTGGATGAAAATCATACAAACTAATTGTTTAATGCAGTACCAGCGGTATAGAATATCATAAATTTCTTTATGGATGAAAAATTGTTACACACTGAATGTTAAATATATACGTTGTTGTTAATCGGGTTAGCTGTTAGTTGTTGATTTCACTTTCATTGTTAAACAAGTTCTTACAACTTTTATAAATCACGCCCGAATTCGTCCGTAACAGAATCAGTTCTAAGCACATGTAAAGATAGTGTCTTCCTTAACGACACTACACATACATGTAGCCTGTGAGCGGGATCGAACCTATGATCCTCCGATCAGGGTTTGAAGTTCTTCCACTGCACCACACGCTCCACAAAAATATGGAATATATATCATATTAATTTCAAAAGAATATATTGATAAATAAGTGTTGTGAATTTCAAATACAATAATGAAGTGCACAGTTTTACAAACCTACCATGGAAGTTTGAGTTGACATATAACTGACATCTTGAATATTGTTGTTTTACTTTAGACATGCAATAATGTAATGTGATTACCAGTAGTGGGGGGCGGGCATAATAAGCCAACTGTATGATTCAGAAAAAGTTCAAAGGTTAGTACAATTAGTTTAGTATATAATGTTTTGTTTTAGCTCGATTACGATGAAAGCTCTGAGCTTATATGAACCGCTTTTCGGTCCACTTCATGGGTAGCACCAGTACTGAATGTTGTTTTATGAGAGACGTCGGGTCGAGCTGGGGATCGAACCCACAACTTCTGGCGTGAGCGGCCAACACTATATCAATTAGACTACCACCCCGCTGATGCAATTAATACACTTGCATCAGTCCAATTATTAGACTGATAAACAATAAATATATAAATAATGATTAATAATAAGTTGAAACATGTGTTGTATGGAATATACAATTCATAACAACTGTGGCAAGTTTAAACATTTGTCTTTCTTGAAACATAAAACATACCCGATTATTTATATGTTCTTTTGCCTTAAATACAAATAGATGTGTTATGCTGTGCAGACAGAAATGTATATGATAGAGAAACCTTAATAGTATAACTGATGTAAAGATACTCAATCCAGCCAATTAAATGAACTATGCTGATAGCAAATAGGATGTTTAAGCATTCAGTGGCGGAAGGGAGTAAATGTTAGGTAGCCAATGAGGCCTCCAAACATATTATATAATGAAACGGTGAAATGAAGGTCAGCACATTCAATGAGTCAGTGCATAAATAGTATCCACAGAATAATAGAAAGTGAAACTACTTGAACAACAATATGGCAGATAATGTTATAGAATATTTGCTAATGGCAGCCTCTTCAAATGTATTAAACATTTTACAGTGTAGGGGAATATCATATTGATATTAATAGTATTCAGGAGCCAAGTGGGGAATATATTTACGTGAGAGTTTGCGAGGAATGTTCTTGTAGTTGAACCCATCTTCTTCAGGCTATAAGGTGAACAAAGGAAATAGCTTGAAGCTATGTTGTTAACAGTGTCCTTTGTCATATTTACACACAACTGACAAGAGACGAAGCTTTAATGCTTGGCGCAAACAACAATATGCACAATAAAAATATTAATGTCATGACTGAAGGTATGCCTATTTAGATGGATATTGATTGAACCTACCAACGAAAACCAGCTTATTGCGATATCAAACAATGATCGGACACGGCTGTATACCATTTTTGGGGTAAAAACAGTAAGTAATAATATACATACATTATTTTTACATATTTATCCTAGATTTAATAAAACATAATACTTTTTCAACATCACTATAAGCATAGCCAGTATAGTGTGCAAACTATTTTTTTTTAATTTTTGAAAACTTTTACCAACTATATGAAATCAATATAATTTAAATTTTATAAAATATCTGTACTCTTTGTTACATGTATTTTAATAGATAGTATTTTCACTATACATAATTTATTTATAGTTCCCCATGAAAATTATGCAACAGAAGAAGTTACGCAACTTTGTGAAGAATCTAGTGAAGGTAAACATATTTGTTACTAATACGAAATTAATGAGAATAAAGAATAAATTTTATTGTGTAAACAGGAAAATACTTTGAAATAAAATTTAACGTAATTCAACATAAATAGAACTTAATATTCATACTATACATTTCCGACTAAATACAGCACCATGAGTATGATTACCCTCCCAGTTTGATATTATATCATTGCAAGAGGGTCACAATGAGTATAAATCGCCCACCTGTAGTGCAGTATACCATACTAAAGAAGGCGGATACTACTTCAGACATTAACAAGATTACATTACAGATATATAATTACTGTATTTCGCAAAATTCAAATAGTTCAAATAAGGATGATTGAAGTGTCGTAACACGGCCATTGATCGTCCGATTTGAACAGTACAAAACTTTCTCCATAGTATCATGAAATAATGCTGCACACAAAGGCAAATAAAGCAAAATTTTATGATCAAGAGCCACAATACATACATAGCTCTCCGAATTGACTTGTTCAAACCTTGTCCGAGGTCTTATGGTATACAACTACAACTACAATGAAACATGTTCAGGTGATGGGGAACGCATTTGATTTTGTTGTGATTCGTAACCTAAACATTATTTATCATATTTGGCCTGTTAAAGTGTTGTTTTTTTCTGAGATATTATATTTTATATATATTCACATACTTTTTAACAATTCAAGGTATTTATATAACTCTGACATAAAATATTTGATTAAGTCAGTTCAATACGTTTCCTTGATACTGTAATTATAATTACTTTGCAAGTTTAAAATGAGAGGGCTAGAGTGCACATAACCAAATGTTAACAGACAGAACAATGCGATCTGAATAGCTCACTTGAGTTTTGTATAATACAGAAACAGTTATATGATACTAAATGTCCATATAGTGTTATGCATTTATGCCACTGTTAACCTAACATTCACATTACTTTTTTCAGAGTTTACTTTGAAAGAATATCCATATTTTGTCGATATGGACATGTGGATATCAGTGCGTCCCCCAACAGACACAGACGGTGATAAGTGGATAGAGGAAGTAACTTAGACCAAAAAGAAGATGATTAATTTTAAATGGCTATTCAATAGAGAGGGGATATATGTTGACTGGTAGTGGTGTAATGACCAAAAAGTTGAAAGTGCAATGTACCAGATATAATGGCATCATTTAATTATTCTAATAAAAATGTTATACCAAAAGAACTAAAATTAAGATTAAATAAATATGGCTTTATTAAATGATTTTACAAAAAGAATCGTTATTTTGAAGTATATACACGTTGTCTATCCCGTCTCTACAATTGATAAAGGGGATTGGGCTAGCTAAATGCTAGTCATAAGCTCATTTTTCCAAAGAACCAAATGGATTTTACGATCGCTTTTCACAAGTCCATTTCAATATATATATGACTTTTATTACTCTGAGACTCGTGTGATGTACCCAACGTAATGTTAAAGCAGCGTTGGATAATATTATAGCAATGTCCTAATTGATGATGTAATATAAACAAGCACTTAACATAGTTCATAATGAATACTTATCCCTCTTCACATTTGCAGTTATTTTGTTCAAATGACCTGGCTATAAATGTTTGTAATTTTATTGATAGACAAGGAACTGTTTGAATATGATTTAAACTATGTTGTATTTTGTTATATCCAATAGAACAAATAATATATCTGAATGTAATGCATAACATGTCTTTTAGCTATAGTATGAAATAAAATTGTTATATATTACATTGTTTATTTCGTAAATTATTCCTTGAAGAATTACATTCTTTCTTTAAATCTGCTATTCTATACATGTATAAATTTTGATTGCAAAGCAGACTGCACTTAAAAGTACCCAATCCTCCAAAGTCTTTGTACCATTTTAAATTTCAACCACCAATATGGTGGTCCATTTATTCAACATGTTATAGGTGTATGAGGACCAGGATGTAATACAAAAGAAGTATATATGATTATGTTGTAATAGAGTAAACCATGTTTTCATTTCATTTATCATTCAAATAAGCTATTGTTTTTTCTTCTTTTCCCCCTTTTTTCTTATGTGTAGTGTTATCTAAAACAATATTTCTGAAGTTTTTTAATCACATAATTTAGATATGTATTATACTAAAGCATAAGACAAAATAAATATTTTGTATCGGTTGTTTCCAGTTTACATTCTTTTCTTATACATATATGGAGAGACAAAGATTTATTTATTTATTTTATTTATAAATTGTATCTATGTATCGTACATGTATGAAACATGACACAAAGATTTTTGCAAAATGTGTTTCATTGCAAGATGGATTAATATACAAGGAAAACTCGGCATTATTGTGATTTTGAAAAATCTATTTGAGTTCCAATCAAGTGTATATATGTTGTTTTAAATATATTCTTTTTTTTCATTTTTTCCCCTACTTCAAAGTTTAATTAATTATTGTATATGATATATAAACTGAGAGTATGAGCATAAATCAAATATATTAAAATAATATTCTATTTGCACTTAACTCCATCGAACCAGTAACTCTGGTCATTATGGCATTAGTTCTTAATTTTAGCAGATAGATTGATATCAAAAAAATAGATAGTATCAAAACAAAAACCTCCATATCAATTTATATTATCTGTTGATATCATTTGTAACCAATATTGTTTCAGTATGATCTATTCATTAGAAGCTACTTTATATTCATTCAAATCAAACAGCTTTATTTGATCCATGCATCGTGCATTTGGATTTTTTGTTTGATTTATATTATCATATTACAGGGAAAGTATCCTACTAATTTTGTGCTAGGATAGTATTTGTTCATATTTTCGTTTATATATTAAAAGGTCGTCGTACATTTTTGCTGCATTCCGTCCCTTGTTAACCTACTGAAACAGCTTGAGAAACAAAAATCAAATTAAAGAGCTCACAAAATTATCTTACAGATAAATGTGATGCTACTGACTGAATTCAGCCAAGCATATTTTACAGAAGAACGATATGAAATGTATAAAATACTTTCCGTAGTTTTCATGATGTATTGTGAGATGCCCAATACTGACTGAATTCAGCCAGCAAGCAAAATGGTTTCCTTCACAAACTGACTTCTAAATATAAAGTTTGGCTGAATTCAGCCAGTGAAGAGCTGGAATGGCAAATATCGATTTTATACGCGAGAACAGAAGTTACAAATATCAATAGTTTTGACCTTTTCAGAAAAGGGTCAATCTGAATCAGAACGTGTTGTATGTTATTTTGTGTAATTTATGTCCGTAGTATATGGTGTAAATTTATAATAACTATATCAACTTTCTCGTTAATACAATAAATGCATAAACAAAATAAAATGTATTTTAGTTACGTTGCAACCCCAAATAATAACAATCCAATACTATCACACACTAATTAAAAACAAATACCGTAAGTTTATGATGGTGAAACCTTATCATTGTGTGAAACACTGTAAAGTTTATGCATTGACCTATAGGTTGTACGAAACCTCAGGTTGGTGGGACGAAACGTCTGTAATTCATTCAATGCTCTCTTTAATAAAAGAAAATCATAGTTTTTCTGCAAAAAACTAGATTTTGGTTATGTTGATATGTTATAGTAATAATGCTTTTTTTAAATCATTTACTTACGTTTTAAACAAAAAGGCCCATGAACTGTGCAACATGCATGTCGTCAGTTTGGTCCGACATTTGGTAGATAATACATCTATAAAATTACAATAATTATTTATAAAATCCGTCATGTCGCATGAACTATTTAACAAATAAAACATAACCATTCCCTATTTGTAAATGATAGTAGGGATATTGATAAAAAAATCAATACTTAACTCCTCAAGTTTACAAATTACACCACCTATCACCAGAAATCAATCATTAATTAAAGTATACAAACACGCACACAACGATAAAAAGTAATTTTATTTTATCATGATAAACTTATTTTTTTATTTTTTATATATTTTTTATTATATCTTGTATTGTTTTCTTTCTTTCCATGGCTGTTTTATGTAACTTTGTTGTAATTAATTACTGTCAGAAACACCACTGCGGTTTGTTATGGTGTGACGCGATTCCCCTGAGCTCAAGTCACGCACAGATCTCGTCACGCACGAGAGTGAGATTTCCCCCTTTTGAATTGGAGAATCGCCGTTATTTTAAATATAGCATTTTAAGCCGGGATCCGTGGTAAGTGTTACGTCATGACGGGGAAAATGACGTTCAGTGTGACGTATTGTCAAATTGAAATATACAATGTCAACAGCATGTATTATACCCGTCAACTGAAAAGATCGTTTTATATGTAATAATCAATGAAAGATCAAGTATTCTGGTACAATTTAATATGTGTCGAATATTATTTTATAACGAATACACATTATGAATAATTAAAATTGTTAAGTATATCAGAGTTTTCGTAGAACAAATTGTCGGCCGGAAAACATGGTATAAATGTGACATCGTCATTCCTCTATGGATACAGGATCGCATACTTTGTAATGTAACCGAGTCTAATTGAAGTTTAACACCAAGTACGTAAATAGTTTGGTTTGTTGGATTTGTATGGCGTCGCTTTCAAAAAATTTTCAGTCATATCGCGACGGTGTCTACTTGAGACAGTATTCTAAGCGCTGTCACACTGGAGTATCATACCGCTGACGCATGGTATGATACCCCACCCAGTCACATTATACTGACACCGGGCCGACCAGACCTAGATCTCTCCTTTAAATGCTGAGCGTCAAGCGAAGAAGCTTCTAGTACCGTTTTTAAAGTCTTTGGTATGACGCGGCCGGGGATTGAACCCATGCGAGGCCGACGCTCTACCACTAGACCATGCTGCGGTCTGGTTGATTGGAGCAGATAACACTATAATAATAACAGCCTGCAAATGAATATTAAAAGCTCATACAATTCCAACAAAGCAGAGCAGTTCCTAATTTCTTCTTAAGCAAGAGCTGTCTGAAGGACAGCATGCTCCACTATTTTGATGCTGTTCTAAAACAGCTTTTTAAGGAAATTAGTACCAAATGGAAGACAATTGAAAAATCAGGAGTGGTAAAATTATTAGCAACAATATAGGCCTATGCACTACCTTCACATCATGGGGCAATATATTGGTATCAGTTCATGAAAATGGACATGTAAAGTTTCTTTCATATGCATTGATAGGTTGGTGAAATATGTACCTGATCAAAAACTTGAACCTGCTAAAAAACTTTTACCAATTTGTCTTAGTCCAAAATGGCCATACTTCTGCCAGAAGACAACCCAGAGTTATGGCTCTTGTCTCTGTGTTTTCCGTTGATGATGGTGAACACACATGTTAAGTTTCATTCATATCCAATGAGTGTTTGCATAGATATTTTAGCTGATAAAACATTTAACTTGCAAAACAAATGCTGACACCGACGTCGACACCAGGGCGAATACAATAGCCCCCACACCCTCTATTATATGAATAGTCAAGTTAAAAATCAAAAGAGGAATATCCCTAAATATCATTTTAATATTTTAGAACTGTCTCCCCCACCCCCAAGATAACTTGGTAAACAATACACTTGAATTTCAAGCATTTAGAGTTCATCTAGGTGAATAAATTATAAATTTATACTCCAGGGGTCGCGACCTTAAGATTGTAATTTATGAGAATGGACTTGGGGACTGTATAATAAATTGAGATTTCATTGCACCCCACCCCATATGGGGGTCTCCATATGCAAACTGTCAGGGGAGGGATTTTGTGGTACTTCTAAAAGTTCTATTAGATGACAGGTTCCATCACCATTATTTTTTTTTGCGCCAATGGCCAAGTCCAGCGACAGCCTGACCTGACCTTAACAGTAAACACTACTGTATAATAGTGTAAGGGAAGGTCATATACTTAAAAATTGTCAGTGGTTTTGAATGAATGAATAAGGTTTATGGCGTACCAATACATTATAGGTTATTTGACGCCAATAGGAAGGAAGATTCCAGGTTCACTCCACATGTGCAAAAACAACAAATTAATTAACAGATTAAAAAGATACATCAACAAATGAATATGCAGAATGAACCTAAATCCTTGATAACTGTAGAACTGCAGAGTTTCAGCAAATTCTATCGTATTACTCAAATTGTCAATTCCTACGACATGCATGAGCCACAGTGGTCCTATTCTTGCCATCACTCATATGGCTCCTTGAAACCACACAGGGGGTGATAATTTTACCACAATAGCGAACAGTGGCATTGGCCTTCAAAATAGAGTTACACAAGAATACTAATAAAATGCTAATTTACTAAAGATAGTTAATATATATAACAGGTAACCATTGCAGCCGAGTATCAATTTAGGTCACCACCAACAATATTAAATTTTGTTGAGACTGACTTCATACCTTAGTTTCTTTATATTCTCATATTGACAATTACTGTAGGTTTGCTGCATATTAGGTTGCAGTGATATTAATATTGAGAGTTAAACCATTGTAACCATACACTGTTAGTACTGATACCACTCTATTCAACTTCAATAATACTACTTATAAGCAAATTTATTTGTGCCTAAAAGGTGTTGTTTGGCCTAATACATGTATACTGGTTTTACAAAAGGTTTGTTTGAATTGGGTTTAACACCATTTTCAACACATTTCAGGTTATAATATATGGCATATCCAGTTTTAATTGGTGGAGAAAGCCCTCAAAATGAATCTGAGTAGAATCACACCATCCTACCACAAGTAACTGGCAAACTGTTTCTACAAATAGTAAATAACCATAGTTGCACCCAGTAATAATGCATTTGTGAGAAAAAGGGCAAGCCTGACATTTTGGTGTAATGGCTGATAGACCAAAGATCTTCTTTTTTTTAATTTTCCCTGTCGGTCAATACAGGTAAAGGGATTCTGTCAAGTCCATTTAAGTAAAGGGGTCAAAGGAAGGTGCAACAAGAACATTCAGTGAATGTATATCCTTTTGTTAAAAAAGGGCCATACAGACTGTGTGAAATAAACATTGCAGGTACTGGAACATTGCTTTATAATGCCCAATATGTAAAAAAAAAAAAAAAATGTTAAAAAAAAGAAAAAAATATATATATATATATATATATATATGAGTTATTGCTGCGAAACATTTGTGGGTTGATTTTAAAACCAGGATGAAGGCTAAACAATAAGTGAAGAAAATGTGGTAGGTGCGTCTAAATGGTCATTTGACTGAACTAAAAATTAAGTTAAAACAAAAGGGCCATAACTCATTAAATTCTTTGAATTGGAACACCAAGACCACAGGCAGAAGAGAGACTTTGTGCAAGCTAGAAATAGCTTTCTTCTCAATTCTGTTGTTATATATCGCTGTATACCAAATATATATATATATAATTATATATATATATATATATATATATATATATGTCATATGCTGATAACAAATAAATACTGTTTAAACCAAGACCTCAGGCTCATGTTTAGATCATGTGCCTGCTGTTTCATTTGAACTGGTTTAAAACTAAGATAGTTGTGTTTATATGGATGTTTGTCCTAAGTGTACAGTAAATAATTATGTTTAAATAGCAAATAAAACATAAAAAATAATTTCTATGGGGCCAAAATACCACAGGCACTTATTCAGGTCATGAACTTGCTTTACAGCAAGTTTCTTTTCAAATATGTTAAAACTGTGGGAGCAGTGTGTCAGCAAGGTTTTTGGTCCAAAGTATGAGACATGCAGATGAATATGCAGAAAGAACCTAGAACTTTGATACCTGCAGAACTGCAGAGTTTAAGCAAACTCTATCGTATTACTCAAGTTGTTGCTTCTTACGACAAAGAACACCGTTAACTCGACTATTCTCGTCATAGAACAGTATATTATAATTTACCATCAGAAAAACAGATATATCTGTATAAATGAAACCATTTTTTATATAAGCAAATTAGTAGATAATATGTATGTGCAAGTAGGACAATAAGGGCAGATATATACACTATGTCTATGTCTGGCTAAGACTAGCTAGCCAGTACTTAAGCTGAAATGTATTTAATTTAATACATTTCATTTTTAAAACATGGGTGTGGATGTTGGGGTGTATGTGCCAAAGTTTAATAAACAGGGCTTTGCAGTTTTAATACAATAAAAGGGTTGGAGGGGGAGGGTGTCTTGGGGTTGGTAACAAAGCTGAAAAGCACAATTTGAAGAAAAACAAGAAATGTCACTGTTAAGTGTCACATGCCCCCCAACATGTCATGATGTTATGTTGATCATTTGTAGCAAGTATCATTAAAATTCATCTATGCATGACAAAGTTACAGGCCAGAAATGAAATCTCACATAAACTCAGTGTTGTCAAACAAACTGAAATTGTGACCTTGACCTTTGAGGTACGGGTGTGGGTCTTACTCGCGACACGTCGTCATGTTCATTGGAGGTGGCGGGTGGGGGGTTGGGGGTCTTAGGGTTGGTAACAAAGGGGCAGAATAGTATTAAATTGAAAACAAAACAAAATTTAAAAGAAAAAATAAAATAAAATGAGGGGATGTGGTCTTGTTGAGGGGGTGGGGGTCATTGGGGTCAGTAACAAAGTTGAAATGGGACAAAGTACTAAATTAAAACAACCAAAATTAAAAAAAAAATTAAAACATAAAAAATGGGCAGGGATGGGGGTTTGGAAGAGGGGTGCGAGTCTTCGGGTTGGTAACAAAATTGGACAGCAGGGTCGGGGTCTTGGTTGGGCTCGGGCAGGTAGCCAAGTAGATATGGGACAATGGAACTTGCAAAAAAGAGAAATTAGTCTTTGTTTAATGGAACCAAGTAAGATTTAACCAAGTTCATTAAATAGGTCAAGATCAGTGATGTAAACTTCTTTTTAGTTGATGGTGATCAGTTTACGGAATTAATAGTATTATTAAAATAAAATTGATTTAAAAAAAACAAAACAAGAGCACTGCAACCTGGTGCAGATGCTCGTCTTTTTTCCAAATCTATTACATAGGTCAAAGTCAACTTTTTAGCATAATGGTGATTACCGCAAAATAATCAGTACTATAACTGAAAAAATAAAAGATTAAAAAAAAATTAAGCAATTACTTAAGCTGAAATGTATCTAATTTAATTTTAAAATCTTGGTGTGGATGTGGGGTGTATGTGCCAAAGTTTAACAAACAGGGCTGTTTAGTTGTAATACAATAAAAAAATGTTGGAGAGGTAGGGAGTCTTGGGGTTGGTAACACAGTTGAAAAGGGACAGTATCTAATTCCATACAGAACAAAATTTTAAGAAAACAATTAGAAGGGGTGGAGGGTCTTGGGGTTGGTAACAAATGGGCAGAATTGTATTAAATTGAAAACAAAACAAAATTTAAAAGAAAAAAAATGGGGGTTGGGGTGGAGAATTGAGAATTGTAAAGGTTAGTTTTTTTAAAATGTGTATCGTAGCAATAGAAGTAGTAGTTGTAGTTGTAGAAGTAGTTGTAGCAGTAGAAGTAGTAGTAGTATAAGTAGTAGTTATAGAAGTCATAGTAG